>VXBO01015161.1:69376-80342 GCA_013400135.1 Rhinoptilus africanus
GTTGATAAAGATATTAAAGAGAACCGGCCCCAGCACCGATCCCTGGGGGACACCACTTGTGACTGGACACCAACTGGATTTAACTCCATTCCCCACCACTCTCTGGGCACGGCCATCCAGGCAGTTCTTTACCCAGCGAAGAGTACACCTCTCCAGGCCACGCAGGGGATGGTGACACAACCAGAGATCAGAACAGGGCTAGTACACACTGCTGGGGGTGAGAAGACTGGTCCCAAAGACCGCACAACAGCTGCTCTGCAGCTATGAAGAAGGCCATGGCAGAGCTGAAGACAGACTGACTTACATGAGAAGGCTCCAATGCCAACTTTACCATTTAGGCAAGATGTGCAGGTTGCCTATAGCCACCAGAACAAAGGGGCATCCCCAGGGTCCCCATCACCCTCTGCAATGCCTTCTTAGGCCAAGGTAAGTTGTGCCCATTTCACTGTTTGCAAAGGGGTCTAAATGTCTTCCTGAGGTAAAGACATCTCAGCCTTCTACACCTTGGTGAATAAATTCCTGAACTACACTGAAGACAGCACTGAACTTCCTCCCTCATGCCTTTGTTCTAACAGACAACATCCCTGATGATGTGGAAATACGTCTTGTGGTTTCTGATCCGGTCAGTCCTGAATTTTCTGGCTTGGACTCCTGCCTGTGATAATAAAGACCTGGTTTAGACCAAGTAGCACGAGACCACTCCCTTGAGACAAAGGGCATTGTTCAGGAGCAAGATGACTTCCCCAGGGCTTGAGGGGAGAGAGGACTCTTCCCATAAATATACTGAAGAGGTCACAAGAGCGCTGATATTCATAATTTCAACAAAAAAGCAAAACTACGACACATGCCTTCCAGATGTAGTCATATCCAGATCCTTCCACAAAGAGCCTTGTAAAGGAATAGAGAATATTAGTGGTTCAGTTTAAACAAAATTATTCTCTTAGAGTTAATCATTTAGTGCTAGGCCACATTGATGCACTACTTATATAGAACTCACTTATCATTAATAGCTAAAGTTGCTGGAGCCTTAGGCTGCAAGCTGTGAACTTGCACCTAGATAAGTTGAACTTGTTTTGAACTTCTACTTAGTCCCCTAAAAGAAAGCCCTCAGACTGGTACAAACCAGGAGACAAGGAAGCTACTGCCATCATCAGAAGGGGCAGCCTGCCTAGATAAGAACAGTTACTGGCTCACCTGGACCCAGATAAAGAATCTAATAAGGAATGAGGAGACCCCAGACCACAAACCACCACTGGGCTAAAAGACGCGTGGACAGCACCTGAGGGATGGGTGTGTCGACCACAAGGGTATAATTGCCCAGGGGTTTCTNTTGGGCAGTTCAAGGCTCAGATGGGGCATGTGTGGACTCCTTGAACAGGGTGTGAATGCTTGAGCAGCAGCTTCTCCTTCAACAGTCCCGGCTCACACTAAAGTGTAAGGTCAAATCAGTGAAGAATGGTCATTTTGTCATTCCCTTCTCCAGCTGGGAGAACTGGCAAGGTGAGAAGGACTTCTGAGGCTTAGCTGGGACTACAGCTCTTATATCCCAGATGTCTGTTAAACATAAGAAAAAACATAGTCTAGGACAGAAAAAAGCAAAACTGACAGCAGGAGACAACCTCCATAGAAAGTAGATTTTACACAGGTGCTTCTGATAATTAATAACAATTTTCCAGAAATATAGCTTGGAAAGGATCTCTTTTGGTCTCTGTTCCAATGTCCTTATCACAGCAGGGCCAACTTTAAAATTAGTTCAGGCTGTCCAGGACCTTATCCAGAGAAGGTGGGAATACCTCAAAGCCCACCTCTCTGGTCTCCTCACCACTGTTAATTTTTTTTTCCCTTTCTATCCAGCCACGTTTGCAACGTAGACCTGGTGCCTCCTGTCCTTTCCTTGTGCACCCCTAAAAAGAGTCTGTCTCTCCCTTCTCCATAACCCCCGTTAGGCAGAGGATGACTGCAATGAGGATGACTGAAATGCGATCTCCCTCTCAGCCTTCTCCTCTCCTGTCTGAACAAGCCTGGTTTCCTCTGCTTGCCCTTGTACACGGTCCGCTCCAGCCCTTAGTAGTCTTGGTGGCCCTGCACTGGATTCATCCCACTATGCCTTTGCCTTTCCTGTGATGAGTTGTCCAAATCTGGGCACGGTATTCCAAATGCTGCCTAATAATAACAACAGCCACCATCACAACCACAAAATACACAATAATCCTACTTTCCTTTGTCGCCTGTAAGTCTTCCTGTTCTTTTATTGCTGGTTCTTGCACTCTAATTCCATGAGTCCCCTTTGCTCTGAGCACAGTAGAGACATGCAGGAGAAGATAGCACCTCTCTGAAAAAAAATTCCATCCTAAGCAGACCAAAGAGAAGGGGCACAGCAGTTTGTGATACAGATGTGAAGGCTGCATGCAATGACAGTGCCAGAGTTTCTCAGTCATGGCAGGGGCATCCCAGCATGACCAGGGTTTTTCAGCCTCTGAGATGAAAAACGCTGCCCCTGGGCTGCATGATGTACAGCCGAGGAGATGCCCCTCAAGCGGGAGGCTGTTCCCTGACATGAAGCAGTATATTGGAGGTTGCAGGGCACAGCCAGCAGGAGAGGACTCTGCCACCCACGCAGCAAAAGGCAGGAAGCTGCCTGGGAAGATGAAGTTACAAGTTGGAGTGGCAGGATCTGCACAGGGCATCAGTTTAACTACCGAAGTACACAGTCCCTTGCACACCCCTTTGCAGCCAAGGTAACTTCCTTTCCCCTTCAAAGTGTATTTTGAGACATAAAAGCATTTTTAGCTGCTTGCAATCAGTCTCCTTCCCAACCCACCGTAAGGAAATTGTTTTGCATGGGTAGCAAACACCCCTCATTCACTCCTAACTGGTCCAAGGGAGCTCTAGCACTGCTGCTCCAAAGCTGCCTACTAGCCATAGTCAGGAAAGATCACAGTAAAACACCTGCATCCTGATGAAAAACTGTTTAGCAGAGGACTCAAAAGGTACAGAACTGAAATGAAAAGAAATAAGAAAAAGGCAACAGCCTAAGAGAACAATGAGATAGGATTGCTAGTCTGCAAACAGACAGTACATTTATGCTGCCTGAAGGACTTTGAGTTGAAAAGTCCTTATAGGTGCTTCTGCCTTTGTGATCTGAAACACAACATGGAAAAAAACACATATATTTGCAGTTAAATGCACATCCTCCATCCCCCAAGCACAAACTGCTAATTACTAACTCCTTTTTTAGAAACCACTGATGACAAAAATACTCTCTCCTCTCTCTGAAAAATCAAGTTAGGAGGGGTCTTATCATTACCTGGCACAGCGTACTCCTCATGGGCTGCAGAGGGTTGCGGGGAAGAGTCCGAATAAGCATGGTCTTTGCCAAAATTCTCCATTGCTCTTTCCAGTTTTAGGGAGAAAGCAGCTTAGTTCCCTGGGAACGGCACCTGGAGATACTGGTGCAGCATAATGGGAGCTTGAAAAAAGTGCAGACTGCCCGCCCAAAACATCTTATCTGGCCAGGCCAATAGCAGGGTAATAATATTCTTCTTATCAGAGTGCAAGGTGTGAGAGTCTATGCCCGGGATCTACTGTGTAGACTGCAAAACATGTTAGTGCTTTTATCCAGTAAATAATTCCACTTCAGGTAGGAAATTTGCACTCGCTGCTCCTAAACTGTGACTCCAGTGCCCTCCTTTATAGAAGAGAGAAGCTGCCTGGCAGGGCAAAGTGAAACACTGCCTCACTGGTGGTTTCCAGAATCGAGGTGCAGGGAGGTGTTGTTAGTTCTTGAAGACCCTTATGAGGTCTGAAACAGGACATATGCTGTTTGAAAGGTGTTTGCATAGGAACCTAGGAGTCCTGGTGGGAAGAAACCTCTGTCTCCACTCCAGTCCCCCTCATACCAGGACCGTCCGCAGCATGAGGTCAGGGCAGCTGTGGCACAAGATGCTCTGGCAGTCTCTAAGGATGGAGACTGACAAATTCATGTGGCTTGTTCAAGGGCTGCATCGCTTTCCTGAGAAATCCAGGCTGAATACTGAACCCATACCGGGACTCTACCCAAGGGTCTGTGTGTGTTGAGGACTTCCCAATGGCTCGTTGGTCCAATACCCAGTGGATCAAGGCTATGAGCAAAGCACTTACCTTATGAAGCAGGATGGCAATGGGCAGCCCCAGTAAAACCAGTGGGAAGACCCAGCTGGTCCCTTGCTCCCACAGGGGGATATCCTTTAGTGGTTGCTCCTAGCTCCCTGTTGCCCATTGGAACCCCCAACCTGTTTCGCACGCAGGCTCACTCAGCCTCCCTAGGACCATCTTCGCGCCAGTAGAGCTGCAAAGGGGAAGCTTCTCCTTAGTGCAATGGCTTTGATCCTGGGATCCCACTCCTTGCTCTGCAGCCTGCGTGGCTGGGCCTCTGGGTCAGTCTGCCTCAGTTTCCTGCATGTGAGGTGAGGTGAGGTGGCAATCCTCGTCTTCTCCGCAAACTGTCTTCAGAGTTTCTAATTCTGGGATAGTGCAGAAGAGCTTAAGATTATACCTGTGTATAACATTCTGCTGGGTCAGGAACACGCCACCACTTTGGCCAGTTTCTAACACACTCAGTGCCAGAGTATCTGGGATTCAGCTTCTACCAGCACTTTTCTCCGTGAGACACTCCACTACTTGTGCTCTGGTGAGATGCTAGTTCCCCTAACACTATCCCACCTCCTCCCCACACAGTGAATTCAAAGTGACTCCAAGGTTGAGTAGAAGAACCTAACAATGTGCCCCACGTCCTCTGGGAAATGCCCGCTTTTCATGGCACGGATGATCCCACCTCCTTGTGCATGCCCAAAACTTGCCCTGGAGCAGGGCAGCTCCTCAGGGGTCAGCAGGTCTGGACTGCCCCCAGTCTTTGACAGGCTTTTTTGGTTTTTTTACGGTACATCCTTTGCCCTCTGAAGGTTCACTCTCTTGGTCTCTGGAAGCTCCAGAGTTCGTAACTTCATGCATGTGGGTTTCTTAAGACGTGAGCTGGGGTCCATGGTCATATTTGCTACCTTTCTGCTTATCCCTTGAATTACCACTTCACTCTAGGGCTCCTCCCCTGTGTCCACCGCAGATTACATGGTACCTCCAGAGAGGTGGGGCAGGTCTAACAACCCTAAAAGAGGCAGCAGGGTGGTGGCAGCAGAGAAGATAGTGGGAAGGGTCTGATACAGGAGTGTGGGCCAGGAGCCTGGATGGCACAAAGAGATGTGAGGCTTCCAAGTCATTCACAGGGAAGTTTGTCAGTCACAAGTGAAGGCAAGGTGTCCCATGCTGTTGAGGATGTCCATGTTCCAGCACTGTGTGATGCTGCACAGCCCTGGGGTCACCTTGCCTCATGCAGACATCCTGAAAACTGTATCTTTCGGGATGCTCTATCGTGCAAAGACAGTGCTTGAGGAGGACGAAAACATATCACACCTCACATACTGTGTTCAGTTTTGGGCCCCTCACTACAACGAAGATATTGAGGTGCTGGACCATGTCCAAAGCAGAGCAATGAAGCTGGTGATGCGTCCAGAGAACAAGTCCTGTGAGGAGTGGCTGAGGGAACAGGGGTTGTTCAGCCTGGAGAAAAGGAGACTGAGGGGAGACCTTATTGCTCTCTACAGCTCCCTGAAAGGAGGGTGTAGCGAGGTGGGTATCAGTCTCTTTTCCCAGGTAACAAGTGACAGGAGGAGAGGAAATGTCCTGAAGTTGCACTAGGGAAGGTTGGATATTAGGAAAAATTTCTTCACAGAAAGGGTTGGCAAACACTGGAACAGGCTGCCCAGGGAAATGGCTGAGGCACCATCTCTGGGAGTATTTAAAATATGTGTAGACGTGACACTTAGGGACATGGTTTATCGGTGGACCTGGTAGTGTTAACAGTTGGACTCGATGATCTTAAGGGTCTTTTCCAACCTAAATGATTCTATTCCATGATTCTATATATCTGGCCATAGTGGGACATCATATCTGGAAGTACCCTTACAAAGAGCTTGACATATTCTGGGCTGCTTGCAGGTGATATGAAACATGGAAGAAAGGGTGGTAGTCCCTGGGTTTTCAGTGCGGAACGGGGTGCGTGCTCAGGCTGTGGCTAACTCAGCTTCTCACCCCCCCCACCCCCCCACCTACTCAGTCACTCCAAAGCCTGGTGAGGTCTGATAAATCGCTCTTGACTCAGCAAAACATTGACGTATGACACTGAAGAGCTGGTACTGTGAATGTTTCTCCATTCCAGCTATCTTCCAGCTGGTTAGAAACCAACAGTTTTGCAAAGAACATTTGTAAAAGAAGGAGTTGCTGAGCACTCAGAGTCTTCAGAGATTCTTAATGGAATAAATGGGCTTTAAAATCTTACAGAGCATGCGCTTGCACCTCTCAGGACCAAAATCTCTGTAGAGATTTGGCTCTTGTGTGCGAATTACTTTAAATCCCAAGGAAATGATTTCATTATCCCATGGGAAAGCTTTGGTGAGGAGTAACAGTGTGGAAATTACAGACTCCACCACCTAGTTTCGAGTTGTCTTTTGTCTTGTGCGTAGTGATTAACTTCATTTGTAAGAGGGGAGTAGTGTTTATTTATTAATATAAAACAGTGATTTAACAAAGTTAGTAGCAAATGTGACAGTGTTTTATGAGATTCGATGGCAAGGTACACTTGGTTATTTACTGCACAGAGGACAGGGTCAGACCAAGCTGTTGGGGAGACCCTCCTGTTGAGTCAAGGTTCAGGAAGGACCCCCTTGCTTTCCAAACTCTTTCTCAGAGAGGAGTCCAGGTGCAGCGGGATCCAATCCTAGACCAGGCTTGGTCAGCAGTTTATGTCTAAAGGATTATACATGCACAATCATTCCTTATATCACTTAGCTAAGATTTCAGAGTTTAGCATGCCGTTAGTCACTTACCGAGAACCTGTTGTGGCAAGGAATCTCCCAGCCTCGAGGAGCAGAACCTTAAGCGAGCGTCCCCGCTCAAGGGGAGATCCTGGCGTGCAGCCCGCTGCCCTGCAGGAGAGCTCAAGGGGCTCTTGGGCTGCTCACTATTCGTAGGGTAAGAGAATTGACCTGTAGTCATATTTGCATGGGAACAAAATACCCAGGTCCCCACTCCAGACAGTGTTTTGGCTGTGTTGCAGCCATTCTCCAAAGTCCAGGTGCGACTCGGCACAGCTCCCACTGATGGTTATGGCTTGAGCAGGCGGGAAGCGGGGAGGGCACACCGCCACAGTCTCTGGTCTGGAGTGGAGAGACTGAGAGGCCATGGACACCGGGCACGTTTCAGAGGCCAGTGTTGCCTCCCTCTCCCCCACCAGCACCAGCAAGACAGCAAACTCTCCTTCTCCAGCAGAGCTCTGTGGCAGATGTGAGCAAAGCTGCATCCCCTTGGCTATGGCCAAATTTATGCAAGTAGGTTAAACTTTCTGGCCTGCCTGAGCTGCAGAAACTGTTGCAGACGGACAATGTACAGTGTGCCAGGCGCTGCTTCCCTCCCCTTTCTCTCCACATTTCAGTTCAGCTAGCTCTGGGCCACCTCTCCTGGAGTGGGGACCTGGGGGAGCTCACACCAGTCTCCAGCAGCCTGAGGAGCTCCAGTGGCACAGACTCCTCGCGTGTCACTACAGCCGCTCAGTAGGGGAACACCCCCAACCTCGGGTACACACCACTGCGACAGTCCCCTACAGGGCTCTCACTGCCCAAAAGCCCTGGGAATGCTTTGTCCAAGGGACAGCTGGACCTAGGGCTGGATCCGGCCACCGGACCTGTCTCCTGGCACTCTTGGGACAGCTGTCGCTGCAGACACAGCAACACCAGGCTTTAGATCTGTATCTAAGTCAGAGCTCTTTACAAGCCTTAAAGTTATCTCTGTTTACCCCTGGCTGGCATTGCTACTACCCAGAGATCTGCCTGTCCCTCCCTGCAGTCACGGACAAGCTCTGAACACCCAAGGTTATCTGGGGGATTAACACGGGCGGCTGCGGGAGCTACGCCGCTGTCACTCGAGCAGGATGTCGGGGCGCTGCTGCCAGTTTTGTCTTGCATGACAACGACAGAGAAGCGATCTTCAGGCTTGTCCTTCCCTCCCTGACTTGGGGGCAACCTGCCTGGTTGCAGCACGCTTCTCTGGGAGCAGGACTACCTTTAGCTCTGTGTGACGGGCTGTGGTGCCTGTGAAAGCAGATAATCCCTTCCTCACCCTGCCTTGACTGCAATACGAAAAGACGGGAAGTGGGTAAATTCTACAGGCAAAACTCTATGCAAAAGTGCAAATCCGTGTGCATACACCCTGCCACAGACCAGTGCGTCCTCCTGTCCACCAGCTGCCTCCTGAGTCTCACCCGACCTCGCTAGACACGGATCTGCCAGGCTTCAGAGTCAGGCTCTCTGCAGCAGATTGCATCCAGCCATCCTGCTCCAGCCCCTGAGATCTGTGGTGGTGTTAAATCGCCCCCTCGGTCTGCTGCTTGATTTTGAGCCGTGTGAAATAAACAGGCAAATCTGCCGGTCCCGGGGGAGGAGGGATATCTCTGAATTCGCTGTGTGCAGAATCAGCGCCTGCCCTGTCCCGCGGCTGCCCACGCTTTGACCTTGCAGGTCTGGCCCGCAAGTGTGTGCTTGAGCTCTGCAGTTCCTAAATAAACACTCCATGTTGTGTTGGAGGCCTGCGGTTTCCCTCTTCAGAAGAGCCCCCAAATTGTCTGTGTGGTTTTTTCCTGGCGTCTGCAAATAAGTAGAGATGGCTCTTCAGGAGATGTGCAGGGTCTGGCTGCAGCCAGTCTGCCTGCGAGGCTGGAGCCACTGCGTGGGGTTGGGGTGCTGGTGTCCCCCCAGTTAAGCACTGTGCTGTGCTGGGTGTAACCTTCGCCTCAGCCATGGCAGAGCTGGGGCAGAGCCGCCCAAATACATCCTGCCTGCCGCTGGGTTGGCTGCGGCGGGGGCAGAAAACCCCAGGAGGGAGATGAGCAATGCGTAATTGTGACAACCCCACCAAAAAAACCCCTTCCTTGCAGTGCAGGGGAAACACCACCTGAGGGTCTGCACAGAAGGACTGGAAATGCAGGGAGCAACAGGCAGACAAACCACCTCTCCCTCTGAGTCTCTGGGCCGTCTGAGGACTGCGAGGGGGCAAGCGGGCTCACGGAGCCCCAGGACAAATAAGTAGATGGTGTAATAGCAGCAGCCATGAACAGGTGGGCAAGCTGTGTGCACTCCTCCGCACAAGGAGAGGGTCCAGGGAAGGAGAACAGGGGCAATCAAAGCTCTGGACAACTTTGAGCAACTAGTCAGGCTAGGACTTTTCAGGTTAGGGAAGAGCTTTTAATGAGAGAAAAGCTTTTAATGATGCCAGCTGCCTGTAGGCCACAAAACAGTGGATGCTGTGTCAGATAGATCCCCCCTCTGACCAAGTGTGGCTGTTTGATGCTCCTTAATACTATTTCCATCAGCAGCATTGTCATGGTTTAACCCCAGCCAGCAGCTAGGACCACACAGCTGCGCGTGCAGTTCTCCCCCTTCATCCCATAAAGGGTATGGAGAACAGGGAGAGAAGAAGAGGAAAGGAAAGGGAAAAAAGCTTGTGGGTTGAGGTAAAGACAGTTTAATAGAAACAATAACAGAAAAAGAAAACAACAATAACCATAACAATAATTATAATAATAATGACACAAGTCACTCTCACCATCTGGTGAATTGGCAATGTCCAAGCAGTGATTGCTGATTCCATCCTCCCCCCCAGCCCAGTGAACCCCTATTAATATACTGAGCATGACAACTATGGTACAGAATATTCCATCGGCCATTCCATTGTGGTGTCTGTACTTAACCTCACCTTCTGTGGGAAGCTGAAAATATTCCTTGGAAAGCATAAACTTGATGTAGCAAAACCAAAACTAGTAGGAATTATTGACATTTCTTTCACAGCAGTCACTAGAAAGAAAAATAACTCCTTCCCAGCTGAAAGCAGGAGAAGCATTAAATCTATCAGCAGTGGCTTTGTTGCGCGCTACAGTGCTGCAGTGTCCCACCTGGTTGTTCCAGGAAGGTGCAGAACTGGAAGAGGGGAATGGGGATGGATTACATGACCAGCTAGCCAGGCGCAGTCGCCATCATGCTGGCACAGCTCCCAGACTCGCTGGGTGGTCACTGACTTCAGGGAGCTCTCCTAACCGTATGGTGCACCCTGGACCCTTCCCCGGCTGCTTGGAAATGAGCTGTGTGAGCAGAGCAGCAAGTCAGAGCAGCGTCATCCCCTGTGGGTGAGCACAGACCTGTCCTTGGAGGGTTTCAGTTCACACTGTTCAAAGAAACCCGGAGCTTTGCTAAAGCGGATCAGCAATCTCAACTAGTCATTCCGTCAGAATACAGCACCTGGTGTGGGGCTGAGCTGAATTCAGGGGGCAAGTCCTGGATCAGCCAGTGCCCTCTGATCTCTGCCACTGCGAGCGAAGGGAGCCCCTTGCATTCCCAAGTTGTATGACCTCATTACAGGTATTTAATGAAGGGAGAGTTGTGTCCCATCTGGTATAAGTGGGAGATGGAAGAGCAGAGGGAGCCCCAAGGAATGCTGGTGCATGCTTAACACTGCTGCCTTGGCGGGACTGTGCCCCGACGCAGACCCGAAGACGGCCCTGACGCCAGGAGCGACCTAGACCTGAAATCTGGCAACTGGCTGGGAACCTGCAGTTCCCAGGGAGCATTTCTGACTAATTAGCTAAGTTTGAAGGTTGCTCTCAAGTGTTGGAGCAGAGATCCAGGGTCCCTTGCATTTAAGGTCTCCACTCAGGCTCTTTCCGTGTGTTATCTGGGCTGCTTTCTGTTGTGAAAGGCTCTTGGAACAAAAGCTGAACATAAGAAGTGCAGATCTTACTATTTTCAATTTACATCCGCTCTGGAAGGGGTGGTGTTTACAGAGCCAGGGAGTTGTCTTCTCCAACGCTGAAGAAACTTTACTTTCCCCT
>VXBO01015161.1:80399-97921 GCA_013400135.1 Rhinoptilus africanus
AAAAAAAAAAAAAAAAAAGCTGCACTTGTTCAGCACCTTCTTCACCAGGATCTGTGTGTTTCTTGCTACTCCCACATGGCTTTTCTCACAGGAGCATGGTTGAAATAATGCTCACAGTGTGCAGAGCCCTGGTATGTGACATGGATTTGAAATGAATGTTCTGACTGTATGTTTTTAGTAGCCCTTTGTGGGAGCTGACTTATGCTCTTTTCCCTCAGCATTGCATAAAAAAAGCGCTGTTGAAATAAGATTGTGCATGTCATTTTATTATTCACCATTGCTAACTTAAATGTGCAATCAGCACAGAGAACACAGGATCAATTAATCACCTGTTTCTAGGCTCAGGAAAGCCACCAGAAAGCTCAGATATCTTGACATTCCCCGTCTTTCAAAATCCGGATGTCTTGCCTGGTTTTCCTAGAATAAGATAGGAAAAAGGAGTAAGAGCTCAAAAAAATGCTCCCCAAGCCATACTTTGGCTCCCATCCAGCCCATGGAACGGAGCTGACTATTATAAAATTGGCTTGCTCATTTTCCTGTCTAAAAAGCTGAGGTGACTGCAAGCCATCCTGGCCCTCAGATGTCCCCTCCCTGGCCGTGCAGCACTGGTGGCGGGTGTCCAACCCAAGCTGTTCACTGCAGGTCTGTCCCCAGTGGGAGGTTACGGTGGCTGTGGCTCTGTCTGAGCCCTAGCCAGCCCCCCCCAAGGGTGGAGACCCCTCCTACCTCCCTAGTGCACGACCCTCCTGGGGAAGGGGTTTCCCCTGTGTCCGACCTGTACCCTCTGGGGCTGCCGCTTGTGGCTGTTGCCCTGTGTTGCATCACCTGATACCACTGAGAAGAGTATGGTTCCGTTCCATTTGCAACCATGGGCTGCTTCTAGATCCCCCCAAGCCTCCCCTTCCCCACACTAGCTGGATGCACCTCCTCTGCACCTCCTTGCGTGTTCCCTTGACAAGCTGGTCATCCCTCTCCTCTTGCAGCCCAGCACACAGCTTGTGTCACTTGCCATGCAAATGCAGTGCCGACCTGTGTTCAACCTGATCTTCACCCTTGGTCCCTTTTTAGCAGGAAGCCCTGCTCAGACCACCCAACTTGGATAGAATCACTGCCCCAAAGCAACCCTTGTGCTTCTCGTGAGGTCCCTGTTGCCTTTGTCCTCCAGTTTACGGTGGTGCCTTTGGTGTGAAGTTCTGCCAAAAGAGCTGTGAGGCACATAACTGGGCATTTGCATTCACAGAGGTCCCTCTGAAGGCCTTAGTGATCCTATTTGGCTGGCCAGGCTAGATATCTTTTTGCTCATCTAAGTTTAACTCCCCCTTCTCTAACTGCAGGCAGCACGGACAGTGGTGAGACTGCCTGTCCGCTACAGAATCTCTGATTTGTTGTGAGCTTGCAGGCACTCATGTTGGAGTCCTGCTAGAGTCCCACTTCTGCCATGGGCTCCTGACTCACTGGTTGGATCTGCTGGTCATGAAGCCACAGGGTGCTTTGATTCAGCAAGCTGATCCACTAGATGGATATTCAGCTCTTCAGTGGGATTAGTCCCCTGCCAACACAACAAGCTAAATCCCTGCACAATAGTCACTAAACGTGGTGCCAAGGATGGGGCAGGAACCTGCAGAGAAGGGCTGGGGACATGCCTGCACCTCTCTGCAGGCACTGCCAGCTCAGGAGCGTAAAGCTCACAGGCTTCACAGCCCAGCGCCTGGCTCAGCTGACATGAAAAAATCCTCCTCCGCTTTGCTAGCGGGAACACATGTGCTTCCCACCTGCCATGGCTTTCCCCAGGCATGGCAGGGACTGAACGACAATATTTCACAAGCGTCCCTTTTCAGAAAGCCAAAATTAGACTCCTGGTGGTCTCTGCCAAGGGCATGAGCTTACATTTGCTGCACACAGAGCTGGCATTCACTGGCATAGGTATTCCCATCGGTCCCACAGACAGGCAAGTACAGGAGGGGGCAGGCTTGCAGCTCCACCATGTCTCCACACACAGGCTGGAAAGGAGAAAGTGCAGCACACATTCCAGTGCCAGCAGCACCCATCTCTTCCTCCCACAGCACCCGGGCAGGAGCAAGTGCTACCAGTGACCCAGGCAGGGCAGGATGTGCACACCAAGCAGAAAAGCAGGGAGGAGAGGCCACCCCATCCATCACTGTGACTCACAACCTGGGCTTTGATGCGGGTTTGATGCTGTAGCACTAGTACCCATGAGGCTGGGGATGATGCCTGGGAATAGCCTTTCTCCCAGGCATGCCAGGCACTAAATCCCATCTCAAGCCATGAACAAGAAAAAACCAGAAGCCTCTTACCCTTCTCAGGCCATTCTTTTCATTCAGCTCTGCCCCTGAAACAGACAGGAGACCTGTGAGCCCTCTGTGACTGGTGGCAGGAGCACGAGGCATTGACAGAGGGTCACATCTAAACCAAAGGGAAAGCAGGGCTGTGCAGGGCCCACTGAGGATGGGGGTCAACTGGGTGGGTTTCGTGAGGAGGGCATCAGTTTGCTGCATGACACCCCCCCTGCCCTCCCAGCAGCACAGTGCACAGCCTCCATCTGCAGCTGAGCTGGCTGGGACAAAGCTGGAAATGCCTGTTCCCGCCCCATAATCCCTCTCCTGATGGTTCTCTCTTCCAGTCTCTGGACCAGAAGCTCCATGAAGCATCCAACACATCCCAGGAAATGTGAACCCATGCAGTGGTGCACTGGGACATGGGGTATCTTCAGAGGGCTGAGCCTGGGTGCCACTGCGCAGCTGGACAACAGCCATCCCCAGGGAGAGCTGCATTCAGTTGGTTCCTTTCCTGCAGTCAGGCAGAGCAGTAACAACAGTTCACAGACCATCTGTGCAGTGCAAGAATGTCCTGGGAGCACGTGGGATCACACACAAGCCCCTGCAGCACCACCACTATGTGCACCTAGGTAGCATCGGTTTTCCAGAGCCTACAAACAGCTTCTTTCCACATGAATATGCTGCAAAAACTTGCAGGTCTTCACAGAGGCAGGAACGACAGTAGCTACCACCCCAGTGTATATGCTGTCTCCCCAGACCTAGTTCCCTTTTGCATTTTGGGCTGTCCCCTATCCCACCCCTCTCCCAAGTGCAATGCGGTTGATGAATCCACCGGGAACTCTTGCCCTGCACTGCTGATACGGCACAGCGTGTTTGCTCCAGTTCTTCCTCCCCACCACGCTGCCACTGTGTTTGCTTGCCATCCTCACCTCCTCTCCAAACCAGAGTTTCTGGGTCTTTCTGCCCTCCCACCCATTTTTGGTCCCTCCATGGTTCCTAACCCACTGTGGAAGAGACAGCTGCTGCTAGCAGAGGGGACTTACCACCGGTGGTGACAAGAGTCACCAGAGCCACCGCCACCACCAGCAGCTCCCTCGCAGGCATGGTCGGTTCAAACACACGCGCTCATGCACCTCGCTCCACTCGTGGCTGCTTTTATAGGAGAGGGCACTAACTTATCTCAGCGGCGCTGGGAAAAGCAGCATTTTGAGCAGCGTTTGATCTGTGCTGGGAACAGCTGTACTATGCACCTAGCGGGATCACTTGGGTGCTCTCATGCAACTGATAAGCCGCCCCAGTGCCACCTGACAGCTCCAGATGCCAGCGCTGGAGGCTACTGTACAATCCCTTCGCACCGTAGTCAGGGTTGGGCAGCTCTGATCTTCTCCGCTTCACCCAGACAGCTTTCTTCTGGATGTACCTTGCTGGAACCAGCCCTCCAGCTTTGCAGCTGCAGTTCTTCATTCATGGCAGGTACCTCCATTTGCCTTGGGAGACTTTTACTGGGGAGCATTAAAAAGACTGTGGCCAGCAGGCGGAGGGAGGTCATCCTCCCCCTCTACTCTGCCCTGCTGAGGCCACCTCTGGAGTGCTGCGTCCAGTTCTGGGCTCCCCAGCTCAAGGACAGGGAACTTGAACTGTTGGAGAGAGTTCAGCAGAGCGCTATAAAAATGACAAAGGGAATGGAGCGCTCTCTTATGAGGAAAGGCTGAGAGACCTGGGTCTGTTTAGCCTGGAGGAGGGAAGACTGAGAGGGGACCTCAACAATGCTTATAAATATCTAAAAGGCAGGTTTCAAGAGGGCAAGGCCAGAATCTTTTCATTGATGCCGGGTGACAGGACAACGGGCAACGGGCACAAACTGGAATGCACAAAATTCTATCTTAACATGACGAAAAACTTTTTTACTTTGAGGGTGGCAGAGCCCTGGCACAGGCTGCCCAGAGAGGTGGTGATGTCTCCTTCTCTGGAGACATTCAAAACCCGCCTGGATGGATTCCTGTCCAGCCTGCTATAGGTGACTCTGCTCTGGCAGGAGGGTTGGATTAGATGACCTCCAGAGGTCCCTTCCAACCCCTGCCATTCTGTGATTCTGTGACTTCATTTGGAAAAGACGGGAAATTCAGGCTGATTTGGGTGGCTGCGCTGTTTCTTCCACGTTATCCCATGAGACCTGGCCAGCCAGATGCTCAGCTGCCTGATGCAGGACCCCAGGAGGGAGATCTCCAACACACAAGAAGCCTGCCATCATGCTGCAGCAAGCCCACCCCCTTGCTGGGTGGGATGGGAAAGGCTGGGGGCACAGAGGAGCTGGAGGGAATGAAATCCAGATGAGTGGGATCAAGGAGCTGCAGGTGCAGATGCTGCCCGTGCTCCTCTACCCATCCTCATGGGCATTTTAATACCTTGTTCCTCTCACCAGCTTGGTCACATAAATAGTGGCAGCTGAGATCGACAGAGAAAAATGATCTTTTTCATAAGATTCAGTGTGATCGAAGGGGGCTGTGTGCATGGACACCCAGTTTAAATGCACAGAGGTGGCACATACAGCAGCGAGGGGACAGAGAGGCCGGAGAGGATTCTCAGTGGTAAGAGACGCCAACTCTTCAGTTAAGGACTTCTCAGCAAGCACCACCATCCCAGAGGATGCCAGCTACCTCACCTACAGGACTGGATGCCCAACATCAGTCTTTCTGTGTGTCCTGACTTGTCCCCATCACTGTGTGACATCCTCACCACCTCTTTCTGGGGAAGCTGAATTTTCCACAGTGGTCCCCACCTTCCTCTGGTGAATCAAAATCAAGTGGTGAAAGGAGAAGTACAGAGAAGAGAATCATTGGGTGGAAAGCTGGAGACACAGCTGAAGACCAATACTGCCCAAAAACTCCTTTGGTGCTACCAAAGACAGGCCTCTGCTTTGTTTCTAAAATGATTGTTTCTTGCTACCCTTTTTACTGTGTGAGAAAATAGCTAATTACTGACCTTCTTACTGTGTAAAAAATAGTTAGTGACTGAGCTGATGTTACAGATAGTGATAATGAGGAGACAGCCAGAAGTAGTTAATCACCAAGGATGGGAAAACAAGAATTAGTTAATCACTCCAAGGTTCTTTAATGCGTCAAGTATGTACTCCTACACCAATTAGGACAGAGCTGTGGCTACTTCAAGGAACATCCTTATCATCCTCAAGAAGCTGGCAAACTTACAGTAAACTTTGACTGTCCTCAGATGACTCAATACTTTAAAAGGATAATGTGAGGAAGGGTCTCCTTACCCAAATGACCACCGAGAAGCTCACGTTGTGCAGAAGTATTTTTCCAATGCAGCAAAATTTGATAGGCATGTGCAAAAAGACTATTTGGTCATCCTAATGAACATGTAAGCCTAGGTGGAGTTATGTATGAGGTAGGTGGAATTATGAGCATATTTTGTGTGTAAATAATGGGTGAATACCCCAGTAAGGTGTGCTAGATTTGTGGGGTTTCCCCCTAGCACCTGACGTTGAATAAAGCAATATCTCCTCTCTAAACCACTTTTGGTTTTGAGGGCTTTTATTTCAGGTAGCATTGGGACAGACTTGCCGAGGTGAAGTCTGGGCCAGAAGTGGCAGAGGACTTCCTTCAGCCTGGGAGCAGGCAGGGGGTGCGCAAGGGGCAGCCAAGGTGTAGGTGTCCTACAGAAACCACTAGCGGGCTGGGAGAGCTCCAGACACCCACAGCATGTGCATTTGCACCTGCTGTGGAGCTGACCATGACCGTGCTCAGGACATTTCCTCCCCACGGTCTTGCCTGAGGCTTAGGAAGGTGCACGCTGGCATGAGCTGGCTGAGACGAGAGGGAACAGCTTCGTGAGCATCCCCCGAGGCCAGAGGTGTACGGGCCCTGCAGGGGGCTGTTTCCGTCCTCGCCCTTGGGTGGTCCTTGCACCCAAATCAGCAGAGTTGTGCCTGGGTTTTGGGAAGGGGGACGGTGACCAATTCAGCATTCCGCTTGCAGAACCATTCCTCCCCTCTGCTGAGATGGCTGCGCACATGTTTTATATTCCCTCTTCACAGAGTTTACACAGTTCAATAACCTTTGGCTTTTATTATTATTCCACTTTGGAAATCCCTCAACTAAAATAAATATTTAACTGCATTAGCAATTGCTCCTGAGGCACACGGGGGCCTGTTGGGCTTGTTTAGTCTAGTATAGGGGAGGCCAAGGGGGGATCTGATAGCAGCCTACAACTGCTGGAAGGGCAGTTGATGGAGCCAACCTCTACTTTGTAATGCCAGGTGACAGAATAATAAGCAACAGGCACAAACTGCAGTTCTGAGATGTTCCGGTCAGGAGTTAGGATGGAAATGTTACCATAGAGGGTGAGCAACTCAGAGCAGCAGGGGGGTGGGACATCTCCGTCTTTGGTGGGCCATGTACAAATCTGCAGATGCCCTGACCAAGCCCTGCTGTGCATGAGGTTTGGTGGATGCTGGTGACACAGCAGCTCTCACTCCCTGGCACACGCTGATGTATTTCCTTGGGTGCCCACCTTGCAAATCTGGTCCCAGCAAAGACTCAACTGCGTGGAAATCATGGGGCCACCTCCTGCAAGCTGCTCCCACACCAAGACTCACCACAGCCCTGGATGAGGGCTATCATGGGCCTTTATGTTCTTCCCCAATGTTTTTACTACCAAAAAACCCCCACAAATTCTGATCCACACAAACGCCCCTGGTGCCGCTGCTGCAGAGAACCATGCTGTACTGCCAGTCCCAAGCATGTCCTGGCTGTTTGGGTCATGCTGGTGGCAGTGCAGGAGCAATGGGCTGGAGCCGTGCAGCTGGGACATGTTGTGTGCTCCAGATCGCTCTCCTTGGATGGAGGGGGGCAGGAAACCTCTGCATCCCCTCTGTGCTGGAGGCAGCAGGTCATGTGCGCTGGGGAAAATCCACTGATCAATAGGAGGCTTGATCTCCCTCCGCCTGGTTCGTTGGTGGTATTCAAATGCTGCTGCCTTCACAGAGCAAATTAAAGCAACACATCAAGAGAAAATAAAGGGGAAATCACCTCTTGCAAACTAGTTTTGCCTTTTCCTGCTTTTCTCTCAAGTACAGGCTTGCATCCCCTGATGAAAGCCCTGCCTGCTGTCCCCCTCCCAGCAAGCAGAGGTGGGGAAATTCTTCCTCAGGTGGGGCAGAAGGTGTTTGAGTGGCTGCTGGCCCTCACCTTGGCCATGCAGCTCCAGCTGTGCCTGAGATAGGCAGGCATTTGAGCCCGGCTTTTCACCTCCGCCTTGCAGGTACCAGACGGAGAGGCTGTCCCCACTGGCTCCCAGGGGTACACAGGGAACTGCTCCCCATCCCCTGTATTTGGGGCTGCCCTTGGACTCCCCTCCAGCTTCTCCTGGGCCAGGAGAGAGGGTCCTGGCTCTGCCGCCTCCTCCTCACACCCCTGCCAGCCGCAGACCTGCAAGGAGGGCCGGAGGGGCAGGTATGAAGGTCCTGGGCTCACCTGTGGAGACAGAGGCTTCATCTTCCTGCAAGTAAGGCAGAGAAACACTGCTGGAGATGTGACAACAAGGAAGGAGACTTCCACTTCCAAAATCAATTTCCAGCCTGTTCCCTTGTGGCATTGCCCCCGCCTTTGTGCTTGTGCCCACACATACACATACCTGTGTCCACGCCACCCTCCCGGGATCACTCGTCACACCGTGAGCCTTTCTCACACCTTTGCCAGCCGGGTGACCATGGCACTGTTTGCAGGCTTTCCATCTGGCTGGGCACCCACGGCAGGCGGCCAGGCCAGATTGCATCACATCATTCTTGCTCCATGTCAGCCTGATGGCCTTATCTGTGGTGTGGCCTTGGTGTCGTCACTGCTCCACCAGCACCTGCCCATTCCTTGCTGTTATCTCTTGCCTTTCCCGGATTTCACAGCTGTTCTTGGCCTCCTGGCTTACTCTGCTCGCACCAATATTTTAACTCCTGTTCTGCTGCTCCTCCCAGGGCTTCTGCATAGCAGAAAATGCCGGGTATCCACAAACACCCTGGTACCCTGGGAAAAGATTGCTGCCTTGCTCGGGCCGCCCAAGCCCAGACCCCACAATCTGTCCTCCATTGCACAAGGGGGCAAGTCGAAAGTCCCATTCTTATCTCCCCCCCTGCCTCCAGATGGGTTTTGCAGGGATGATGACACTTTCCGTTCTGCCTGTCCGCTCACCCTGAGGTCTCCCCACCAGTAGGCGGGAGAAGGAGGGATCTGTGCTTCTCCTTTGCACACAAAAAAAATTGCGGAGGTGCAGGTGACCAGAGGTTTTCCCTTGGGTATAGAGGGGAGACAAAACCTCACACCTGAGGAGGTCCCTCTGTGTAACTGGGGCAGCCATCGGCTGTCACCACTTCCTGGCAGTTTCACCAGACTTTCTGTATCCAGACCACACCTTCAGCTGCCTCCTTCCTCTCTTTATTACTGTGGGTAAATACTCCCACGTGTCAGGCAGTGAGTAACACTCATTATTTCTTTGATGATTCAAGAATTTCACAGTGACACCTTCAGCTGTGAGAACGCAAGGCAGGGTAAGTAGAGGGGTGAGTCCTCCTGCCTGCTGGCACTCGACCAGCAGAGGAGACAGGGACAAGGTGGCATTGATCTGGAGAAGATCAGAGCTTCCCACCAAGCCAGGCTGGATCTCGGAGGTGCAGCAGGCTAGGGGGAGCATCCACTGCACACCCTTTTCCCCTCCTTCAGCTGCCAGCTGGAGTCACTGTAGCTGGGCAGAAGTTGCTGCCGCTCGCCCCAGTCCAAGGACAACTCTCCTCTCCCTTGGGTTTTCCTCTGCCCATTCATGCCTCTGGACTGCGAGACATGCTCTGAATGCACCCGCAGACCAAAAATGCCCTGCAGCTCCTTGGCAGCTTAAGGACGGTGTTGACCATCCTTTTCCCACGTGCTCCCACATGAGGGACTGGAGTCCAAATCCTCTGTGCAGCAGAGAAAACAGCAGAAAGCCACGGAGTTACTTTTTCCTCAGTAAATGCTCAGCATGGGGTAAACCAAGCCGCTGTGCTGGCGCAAGGGAGGGGATGAGGCTGTGTGCCTGATCCGGATGGGCAGAGCTCTGAGCTGAGGGACTGTGTCCTCCTGTCTGAGCTGACACAGTTAACCTGGATGCTGGCAGCAGGGCTAGGTATATGGCTGTCCCAGGCACACTGATATTCAGTCTTGTTTATCTGGGAACTTGCACCCACTGTAATTTACCAAAAAAAAAAAAATCAGATTTCGTAGCCTCTTTCTCCTTGGAGTTTGTTTCTGGATGAGCAAACCTGTACTGGGCCTCAGTCTTTTATAGCTTCTCCTTTCTCAGCGTTGCTGATTCCATCTCCTGTAGGACTGAATGCTGTCATCATCCTACATTTAGCACCACACTGGAGGAAAACTGGTAGCACATATGACACATACTCAAAGCGGGAGCTGCTCTTGGCAAGGATTTGTGGAGGAGGTCCCTTGGCTTTTGATGGAAAGGCTTGGTCTTCCCAGCCTGCCAGCTGCTAAAGCCCTCAAAGCTGCTCCAGGATGAATTAATGTAAAGAGGGATGCAATGTAAGAGAATCAGGGAAGTATTTTTATTTCTCCGTGCTTTGAGGTGATGTTGTTCAGTGACGCTGCATTTGCGTGGATCTTTAGAAGCAGGATCCCCAGTTGCACCTGGCTAACTTTCCATGTCACTGCTGGAAACATTCATGCCTGTCTCCACTTTCTTCCACACATCCAGGGGTGCAGCATCCATCTGAAGAAAATTCAAGGAATGAAATGGTCTCCAGTGTGCTGTTAATGCAATGAGTGTGCAGGAACACACGCTGCTCAGCACTTTCCCTTTAGCTAAATTGCCAGAGAGGGAAGAAGCATGTCTTACATGTAGATACTAAAAGCAGAATTGTGTGTCCCTGCGGTTGCCTGGTACTTCTCAGTCCACCTGCTGTGCAGATACAATTTTTTCCAAATGGCCTATTAACTACTTGGGTATGTACAAATTAACACCAGGAGGGAGCTACAACAAATATCATGAAACAGAAGGGCACCATCACTCCCAGTGAAACCCGTCCTGTTTCTTCCAGCACATTCCTGCAGCTTTGGGTTTCTATTCCTCTTAAAAGCTGAAGAGTGAACTTTGCAGTTTGCAGAGCAAAGGTCTCTCTGAGACATCTCGTTTATGTTGAGATAGCAATACCCTCAGTTAACTCACATCTTTGCCTTATTTTTTACTCTCACACTATGGCCATCTACATCTGTCCTGGCAGATCAGAGCAGAACTAGAAGCATTGCAAGCAGCTTATTTTTGAGTAGCCAAATGCTAATGCAAAGTTTCACCTTTGCGAACCTGTGGAGCAAAATGAGCTCGACAGTGGTACCAAAGCACATCTTTGTGCAAAATCTACACAAGATTCTGCTTGGAGAATACACTCATCCCAGATTTTGCTGTGGAAAATACACTCTTCGAGGGCCTTGCTGGGTCCTGGCACCACTGGACAGATGCTATTCTTGCTGCTGTCTGTCCCAAGAGGCAAAGCAGTGCATGAAGTAGAAATGCACTGCTGACAATGACAAGCATAAAGCCTGAACATCTTTGTAATGGATTTATGTTGAAATTGCTGTAACACGTGATTTGGTCTGCATGTTATACGAAGTGCTACAGCAGGAGCCACCCAAACCAACAGAAGACGAGCCTCGCAAGGAGCTGGGCAAGTGCAAGATTTTGGCGAGGCCCATTTAACCTTATCTTGGTGGCTAGAATGGGATGTATATGGCACCGTACATTGGTCTGAGCCATGACATCTACCTATAAAAAACCCACCAAACAGATAAAGGAACCGTTCAGGTTAAAAATGCCAAAGACCGTAACTAAGAAATGCTGGAAGTTTCTCTTAGATGAATGTAACTGCAGGTAAAATATGGCTTATTGCTTGGTGATGATTTTCTCTGCAGATAAAGTTATTTTTTTCTCTTGTACTCCTCAACCTCCCCACACAACTGAAGCTTCGCAGGCTCCTCCCTGTGGTCTGACAGGCCTGAGAGTGTGCCTCTTGCATAGGATTATCCTCACTTCTCTGCCAAGGTGAGCAAGCAAAACGGAATCTGAGACATGAGACACAGCTTAGCACCACACACAGTTAAAAAGAGGCACACCTGCCTTTCTCACGGGACTGGCTACCACTGAAATGAAGAGGGGAATCAGGCCCATAGGGCTGGTAGGGAGGGACAGGCTTGTGCACCTTTCCTGTCACAAGTACGGACCCCCTTAATGTGCAGCAGGACCCGCTGGCACCGTGCAGGGGTCAAGGAGCTGGTCTGTGGCAGCACCCGCTACATCAGGGCTGGTGGCAGCCTTCCCAAATGGCTGCGCTGTGCAAAGCCACCCCACAAAACTGACTCACTGCTGGCAGCAGAACTTAAAGAGGAACTGTGCAAAAAGGACTTCCAGGTTTGTAAGATGGTATCAGATGTGAGTCTCGCTCTCTGCCAAGCTGCACCAGTTTCAAGCCTGTATTTCAAGTAATGAGGATTGCGAATTGTAGATAAAGCTTGTTGTCTGGTCCCTCATGAGACTTTTTTCCACGGAGACAGTGCTGTCCCTGATTTGACTCTTCTGGGCTTTCAGCAAAGAGTATCTGGATGTTGCTACTGGATCCCCAGAGCTTTCTTCCTCTCTTCACTTGTTCCTCTGCTTTCTGCCTGCCTTGCCTGCTGCCTGTCCTTCCAGCTGAAGCCAGCCCTTCCCAACCCTCCTTCAAAACCAGCGCCTTGGCAGAGGAGCTCTACAGCCCACACATCGGCGAGCCGTGGCCTCACAGAGCAGGATCCTGGGAGCAGGGGGCCATGCTGGGACACTCAGCCTCATGGCTCTGTGACAAGGGTGACCTGCAGGCAGCACGGAGCCATGCCCATGCCCCTACCCCGTGGAAACATGCTGCTCCATGCTGCTGCTACCGTGATGCTGGAAAAAACCAGAGGAACATGCCTGTCTGGTGTGGTGCTGTGCAGCAGTGATGCTTGTCCATCCACCCACTCAGCATGCCCCAGCGCTGGGGAGAGATGAGGAGAAGACAGAGGCAGACACTGGTGATATCCCTGGGGTTTTGCATGCTTTGAAGGGAGTAATGACCTCAAAGAGGGTGTGTGTCATCCCCCCCCCCCATACCAAGGGACAATATGCCAGTCCTGCTGTCACCTTGGGAAGCAGCGTTTCCATTAAGGGAGCTGCACTAAATTGACCCAAGAGCAGTGCATGGGCTGGAGTCCGGAGCACCCATGCACACGCAGGGTCTGTCACCAGCACTCAGGGTGGTGACCTGTGAGCCCAGGCACCCCATGCAGCGCAGGGTGCATGGTCCCACTGAATCCACCAACATCCACCCACCCTCTTCACCTGGCCTTTCGCCAAATCCTGACTTTCACTTCCTACCTCTCATGAAGATGACCAGGGCCACAAAGATGATGAGAGGGCTGGAGCACCTCTCCTGTGAAGACAGTTTGAGAGAGTTGGGATTGTTGAACCTGGAGAAGAGAAGGCTTCGGGGAGACCAGTGTTCTTCCAGTGCCTGAAGGGGGCCTACAGGAGAGGTGCAGAGGGACTTTTTATTAGGGAGTGTAGCGATAGGATGAGGGGCAATGGTTTTACACTGAAAGAGGGTAGATTTAGATTAGGTATTAGGAAGAAATTCTTCACTGTGAGGGTGGTGATATGCTGGCCCAGGTTGCCCAGAGAAGCTGTGGCTGCCCCATCCCTGGAAGTGTCCAAGGCCAGGCTGGACGGGGCTTTGAGCAGCCTGGTCTGGTGGGAGGTGTCCCTGCCCAGGGCAAGGGGTTGGAACTAGATGATCTTTGAGGTCTCTTCCAACCCAAACCAGTCTGTGATTCTATGATACTATCTTGTCTGCTTCAGGTTCAACCACAGTGGCTTGCTGGGGAGCAAAGAAATTATGTTATGCCTCCGGTAAGTCTACCAAGTTAAACTTCTGGAATTTTCCTTCACTGGAGACATTCAAAACCCGCCTGGACGCGTTCCTGGGTGATGTGCTCTAGGTGACCCTGCTCTGGCAGGGGGGTTGGACTAGATGATCTTTCGAGGTCCCTTCCAACCCTATGATTCTATGATTCTATGATTCTTGCTGGAGCCATGCTCACCCCAGGCACCACTTCCATGCCCTGGGGAGGTGAGCCGCATGGGTATTTTTGCTCTTGTGAGCAAAACCTGGGGGCTGTGGGCTTCACCCCAGTGCAATCTGAGGCTTCTCACGCGTGTGGGGCCTGCCACTGTTGCCAGAGATACTCAGCTCAGGGCTGCCACAACCACACTGAAGAGCAGACTCACAAGCCCAAACTCCCACTCTCCCCTGGAGAAGCTTGGAGCATAATGCATGCTGAGCTTGGGTTAAGCTGGTAGGAGAGCTGCTGGAGGGGCTGTGCTTCTCTGTGCCCTCTCTGGACAGAAAAGGGCTTGTGAGTCTTGACACAGAGACACTTAGAAGGGCAAGACCCTTCTTGTCCCAGCCACCTTCAACTCCACAAGACCACCCACTCAGAGGGGTCACGTTTTGCTGTGGACCAGGGGACGTGGCGCTTCAATGTAGATACATCCCTACAGTGCCAGTGATGACTACATGCTGCTCTTCAGGGGAGGAGTTGTTGCCCCATGGCAGCAGTTCATGCTACCCCCATGGCTAAAACACTGACCTCAGCATGGACCTTGAAAGCTACACCACACTGAAAGAAATCCTTCCGTGAGGATTCATAGACCCCCAACTGTCACATTTTCACATCCTTTCCTGGATTCTGACATGCTCCTTAAGAATTTTGCTTTTTGCTTGTAACCTCCCTCTTCCCCCTCATATTTTGGTACCTAGCTACAAATATCTTGCCACGTTAGCAGTGAATTTTCACTCCGTTGCACCACGATGGCTTGTTTCAGCAAGTATTTTGGATGTTTATGATCTCTTTCAACTGCCATGTTTAATTAAAATCAGACTTACAAGTCATTAGGCATGGTGGATGGACAGATGTATTCACGTGCAGCAAAGCAGTATAGTCACACAGCAGCTTTTTGTAGGGAGAAAAAGGCTAAAAATTAGCTTTGCCAAAAAAGAACATCACCGCCACAATGAAGCCAGGGATCTAGAAGTTGATTCGGGTATGACTGGTAAAGCGAGATCTCCAAAGACTCTTCGCAAGTTGGACTGGGGTGGACCCTGCAATCGTGAAAAGCTGGAGAGGGCTGACTGCAGTGTGCGTGGCCAGACCTTGCCTAAGGACATGCATGTATGCATTTTTCCTTTAAGGCCTGTATTTCTATTTCCTCATTCATGGATTCAATAGGACATCTTACCTCTATATCAAGAATAAGTGTGCCGTAACATACTTCGATTTCTATACTTATATTTACACATGCACACATGATTTCATGCTTGCGTGTGTGCAAACTGCAAACGATCCCTGGCTGCAGCAGAAGCCTCTGTCATCACAAAGCCCTGCTCTACTTCCAGAGCTATGTTGACTGCGAGCAAGTCAGTGGTCCCATGGAAAACATGGCAATATTTTTGTACCACTCACACAAAACGTAGCAGGCATCCTGGTAGGGTGCTGCAATGGATCTGTGGAAAAATGTGTTAGACACTTCCTCACCCTCTGATGTTTGTACCAAACACTGTGCTGTAAATTCTGCAAATTCTGTGCTGTAAATTCTTTTGCTATTGCTTGCTAAATTTAAGATGTGACATACAAAATAGTGTCACGGGAAATCAAATTGACTCCACCCTGAGTCACAATCGAGGTGTGACTCTCAAGACACCTCAGGAAACTTTCCCTACAAGTGCCCAATTCAAAGCTGAAAGAAAGGAAGGACAAATTTTGCTAGCATAAATCCAGGTGTTTGCTGGCTGCAGTGAAACATGGAAACTCTGGACTGACCTGCAAGTTCTGAAGGATGGATTGTCAGCTGAGAGTCCTGGGTTGCCTTTTGCTAACTGATCTGTAAAAGACGTGTGGAGAGCCTAGAAGCTTGAAAGCTGGGTTTGCTCATTAAAGAAGGCAATCTGAGAGCTGGTCTTTAGTTGAATGTTAACTGAGAATATCAGCAGTAGTGTCATGGACATTAGCATTGTCATCACGATGCTCACATCAGGTTTAACCAAAGTACAAGGTGATTATTCAACTCAGGTGTCAGAAAGAACTGAGAAATGTGTAAGTGAACAGAAAGGAAGAAGCAGACGTCTCTGGTCATGCACCTTGACTGCAGGATAACTCTCCTTGAGCTTCCTCACAGAGGAAGCGATGCCCATCTTCCAAAGGAGCTCCCAGGTGGTTAGTGGAAGCTACTGGGGAAGGGCAAAGAGACACTGAGACCTGAAGCCAACTTTTTATCCTGCCAGAAAAAGGAAACACAGCAAGGCAGATTTGTCCAGATTCAGGATTGCTCCTGGAGATCACTAACCATTTCAGTTTTTAAAGACGCGTGCAGTCTCTGACTGATGGCAACAGCCATATTTCTTGGTCATTCTCTTCCTGTTTCTGCTCTATCAGCACAGCATCACAAACAGAGACCACATCCTGCTGTTTTTTACCATGGCTGGTAATAAAAAAGCATGAGTGCTTGGTTGTGCATAGCATTGAACAGCTATAGTCCATGGGGTCAGATGACAAAACATTGATCTGGTGAGGTCCAGCTGGTCCAAACCTCAACACAAACCAAGAGAAGCAGCCAGATGCCACGTCTGATCTCACAGATGAGGACCAGTCCTGAGACAAAGAAACAGCGGGGCTGTCGGAGGTCAAAGGATGGGACATGGCACACTTCTTCAAAGACCACAGACGGCATATTAATCTGTAAGAGTACCTGTGAGCAGCCATTGAATGAACATCGAAGGTGCATCCAAACACGTTGGATGAGAGCCCAGGTCCACAGACCAGCAATTTGGCAGCCCACCAAGCAGCGCTGGAGGCCGCTGAAATCAGCAGACCACGAGGGCTGCGGGAAGTGGGAGTGGTGAGCGCGTGTGCTGGGAAGTAGTTTTAACCAATGAGAAGAACGTAGATTCACTGCTCCTTGCAGTGACTTTGCTTTCGTGAGACACAGTAAACAGTAACCTTCAATAGTAGCATTAAGGACTACTGGCAGGAGTTATTTGTTGCACTTGAAAACCACTTGAGTGTCACTCGCTGTCCCTGAAGCACTCGGGGCTAACCAGATACATGCAAGGCTGCCAGACCGCCAGCGGGATTTTGCCTGGTCAGCTGTCAGTCTCGCCCCGTGAGTCACTGGTGGCCACTGACCCCTCTCCAGTCAGACGTGAGCAGGTTGCCCGCAGTGCCCAGGCAAACAGCACGGTTAGTACTGGCTTCCTGGCTGTGGCTGCTCTTAGTGAAGAACAACACTAAACCCTCCCGACATCACCACTACTGGCTGAGACAGGGCTACAGGGCAGCTCCAAGGAGGTTTCTCTCCAGACTCTTGGGCTTGCCACTCATAAGAAACACATCTAACTTTGTGGGATGTTGGATGGTGTCCAGACCTGCTTGTCTAGGCACTTCTACTGGCTTGACACGGACATGAGGAAACTCCTTCCTCAGGAATGTGGGACAGCTCAGGGACAGGGCACCAGAGAGGCGGAGATCCCCATGCTGGGCAGCTTTCAAGGCTCAGCGGCACAAAACCACGGCTGACCTCACCTACTGCTGGCAGTAGTCTTGTTCTGATGAGGATGTTTGGTGGGAGACCTCCAGAAGGCCCTGCTGCTGGCGCAGCTGGGGTCCTGTCATTTGTTCAAGAGAGAGGTAGTCCTGGCCTTTTTTGCTTTGAAGAAAACGCCTTGAAACAGGCTCCACTGGGCTGACAGAAAACTATAGTTTACGTTTAGTCGCGCCCAGTGAAGACTACCTGCGACCCTCCAAGGGTCCCAGGACCCACCCAGAAAATCCCCCGCAGCCCTTCGCAGCTGCCTCTGACGCCCTCTGCTAAAGCCGAGCCTTTTTGCCTGATGCCGCAGGGACCTGCAGCCAGGGTTAGCGGGTGGCGCTACCGGGAACCGTGCTGGAGGGACAGCCGGAGGAGTGCGCTCCGAGGGTCCATCCCGCTCCGGTACAGGGGGGGACGCTGCTCATTCGCCGCTGGCGGTTGCCGGGGCGGGATGTCGGGATGCCGGGGCGGGGTGCCGGGATGCCGGGGCGGGGTGCCGGGATGCCGGGGCGGGATATC
>VXBO01015161.1:98652-108970 GCA_013400135.1 Rhinoptilus africanus
CTGCTGGGGGGGTTCTAATTTTTTGCATCGATCACCTGTAGCTGTTTTGATCCAGGGCGTTTGTCACAAGGTAGGGGTGGGTGTGAGGTGGATTTTATCTTTTTTCCTACTCTTACAAGGCTCTCGCCCAATTTGCTGTTTGTAGCTGCTGCTCCTTGAATAGACCCTCCTGTGGCGTAGGTGGAGTCCGTTACTGTGACCTGCTGGGCATCCCAGTTGATAGTGACCTGGCCACAAGCTATTCGGGTCTTGGCGCCTGGGCATCATCTCCATCAGTGTGCCACGTTAGCGCAGGCATCTTTGTTACCAGAGATCACAACGGGCGAACAGACTTTCAAGAAGCTACCTGTGGTTTTCAATTCACGAAACCGACATAGAAATTCATAGTTTCTCTCCGTGCTTGCTGGTCAGCTGTTTATGGATCAATGCATCTGAATAACAAATGACTGGTTTGTTATTTTAGGAAGGCGGTTTTGAGGTCACTAAAAGGAACTGTGCTATGTTTTTTTGTTGTTGTTTTTGATTCGTATCTTTCACTTTTTTTCCCCCTAGATCACTTTAAGTTGAAAGTGGCTGTGCAAGCTTGTCCTCACAGAGTGGGTGTGCGAGCCCTTTATGAATATGGCTTTGCTTTAGATGGTCCTCACTTACCCTGATCCCCTCAGGAGTGAGTCATGTGCTTTTGAAATGCCTGGAGTTTAGAGAAATGCTCTTAGCGTCCCCAAGATTCAAAGCGTTATCAGAGTTTAGTTGCTGGAGGATCAATTGAAACCTTTTATACCATCTTTGTAACATCTTCAGTGCAATTTGTGGAATCCACCAAAGGCCAAATGAGGCTATTGAAAGTGGTTACGGATGTTCAGAGAGCTACTGGGCTATGTAGAAAGTAGCTCTTTACCATGCAGTAGACAAACGGTTTCTAGCTGTGTTACCTTCAGTATTTGTGTGGTGGTGCAGTCAGATGCAGGCTGGTGTCATCATGGCTTCAACATTTCTAGGTAAGAAACCTGATGGGTATTTATTTTTTTCCTGCTCTTACCAGATTTGGGTAGCAAACAGCATTTGTAAAACAATCCTGTTGTGCCTCACGTGTTGGTCAGAGCTGGGTCTGCCCTGATGGACATCTCATGTATCTCTAAGGCCAGTGTGGGGGATGGAGAGGTGTACACTCCGTAGACATTCCTGACAATTTACCCACCCAGAAGTCAAAAACCTCTCTTATTTTAGTGCACAAAACTCCTTATCGGTATGAATGTAACAAGCAGGAGCCAGCGAGAACCTTCCTGTGATTCCCAGCTTTCCCAAAGCCATGGAGAAGTGCTCAGATGGGAACAGGTAGCTCCAACTACCCTGTTCCCTCAACGTAAGCCTATATTTATTGAAATGCACCTCATCCTTTTTTATTTATTTCCTGCTCCCCCCCGCCTCCCCCCCGCGTTTGGGAAGCATGTGATGAATCATGCAGGATATGTGTGACTGAGCTGCTCGGGCTTTTTGAACGATCAAATAGCCAGGTACTCGTTTCAGCGGCTTAGAGTTTTCTTTCCAGTGATGTTTAGAGAGAATAGTTTACAATCCCTGCTGTCTGGCTCTGCAGCAAATGCATTAGCTGAATTAGGTTTAATCCCTACAAGAAGCTGCCAAATTTAAAATGCTTTTATGGTTCACTTGCCTTTATTTATAATTTAAAAGCATAAATAAGGGCTGGGGAAATAATAACCGTAATTCAGCTTTGAATTAAAAGCCCTTAACAGCTATGAAATTCTCCAATACAAGGTAATATAAGCATTTTGGATTTATGCTTCAGTTGAGAGCTGTGTACCTATTAGTATCTTTAATTGGGGTATCAAAAAGCAGAGCTCGCTTGCTGCTGCGCGATTTCAGCCTGTGAGAAGCCCAAAAGGAAGCCAGTCCAGATATATTCTGCAGGTGTCTGTTCCCCAAACTGTTATGTTCTTTAGGAGCTGTAGAACAGTATTGTTGTTTTTTTTAAATAAAGAAAAAAAATTTAAAAAATTGCCCAGCAGAAGTAGTATGTGTGTTGGCCTAAGTGCTTTCAAAACAGTCAGGTGCTTTTCTTTTACCTTTTCTGTGAGGTCTTTGTCTTTTGGTGATGGGGTGGTTACGTGCCTGCTGTTTTTAGGAAGGAGTGCAGAAAAAGCAGCACTTATCTTTTGGCCACAGAGGTCTGCAAAGGAGAATCACATGGACAGGCTTATCTGTATTTCAGGGATGTAATTTTCAAGTCCCGCCTGATCGAGAGCACGTGTTGTTCATGGAGGTTATTTTAGAATACAGCTGTCTCCTTAGCCATTTTTGACCCAAGTTTAGATACCAAGTGCGGCTGGGAAGGGATGGCAGACCGAAGAGGTGTTTTATTACCCTCAGCTCCTTGAGCATCTCGTGGCAAAGTCGACCCAAGCGCGCTAAGCATGTTGCAGTCAGGTGTTCTGGCTCAGTAGCTTTTCACCCCCACGTTTAAGTTTAGCAAACTGACAGCCCCAAACCCTAATAATTAAAGGATATTGACAAAACAAAAATATCTACGTTAATATATGAACCAGTGAACTGTCCAAAGCACAAACCACTAGAGTTGCACTCGTTTTCAATAGTGTGTAAAAAGGAATACAGTTTCCAAATGGCAATTTGCTGGGAGATCTTGGGCGTGCAAGAGAAACAACTGTTTCTTTGAGGTGCCAGAGTCCTGGACAGAAACTGATGCTTCCCACTGTTAGCGAGGCATGTTTAAAAAAATTAGAATTGAGAAAAAAAGCTCCTTTGGCCGGCTTGTGGGTGGGCAGCCACCAGCTGCTTGGAGAGGGAAGGACCTATGGCATGGGCTTTCTCTTCGATGCACTGCTTCTTGTGCCTGTGTAGTTGGTGCAAGTCATCGCTCTAAACTGTAGGTGCTGAAGATAAGTGGTGAGAGTATTATGCTTTGAGGTTTGTTCAGAAGAGACAGAGGTAGCCGGTCACATCGGTGGCAATGCTTAGTGCCTGTATGAGAGAAATTTTTAGAGGTTTCGTGCTGCCTCAGAGGTGAGTGGATTCACAAATAAGCTATTTTGAGGCTCCTGTATACGCAGACATTGTGTGGGCAGGGGTGGAGGATGCTTTAGCACTGGCAGAATTCTAGCGGTGTGTAATTGGGGGTGAGAGGGTGAAAACCTCAGAGGAGCTGGGAACACCAGTTTTTTTAAGGAGACTTCTGGTGGTGACCGTGCTGTAGGGGTTTGGTAGGTTTGGCATGGCTGGGGTCTGGTTCTTGTCACGCTGACCACTTGCAGTCATGGGCTCTCGTCTCCCTCTGGGGTGTTTCTGCTCCAGAAACTGCAGACCTCTTAGTTTGTGGGGTCACTTACAATACCAAGCGGTGGAGAAAGCGTTTGCTCTACATGCAGCATCTCCCCCTTCTCTCATCTGAAGTTGCTGTTGTCTGCTTTGCTTTTTTTAATTGGTATTTTTTTTTAACCTTTCTGATACAGACGCTTTCTCCGCTGCCTCCACCCCAGTCTGGGTGCTACAGGCATTACTTTGCTCTACGGCCACAAGCTGGGGTTGTGCTGTGTCCCTCCGCTAACTTCTTTTGAAAAAATAAAACAGAAACTCAGAGAAGAGCATAGAGAGGGCTGAGGGAGTGGGAGCTAACACGTGGACCAGTTTGCTCAAAGTTAGGCTTTCTTGGCCTCAAAAGAGAGGTTGAGAAACTGCATTAAACTTCTCCAAAGACTATGTTTAAGATGTTTGGCAGGGAGCAGATGTGCAATCCTGGCAACACCACCAGCAGCTCGGCAGCTACCCATGTGGTCGGGAGCACATCGTACTTCTGTAGCACAGGGTTTCTCGGCGGGCAGGGAGCAGCCTCTGCGGTGAGAGCATCCCCAGCATCCTCTTATCTGGTCAAAGTAAAGGTCAAGGGCTATTGAGCTTGCAAACTAACTTGAAAAGGTAGCGTGCCTTCCTGGAGAGCAGCCATTCCGTGGACACGGCCCAACAGATGGGAGGTGCTGGGGAGAAAAGGAAAGTTTTCTGTCTCGTGCATTGTAGTGTTTTATAACGTGCTTGTTTCTCTGCCAGCATTGATCTGAGGCAAGAGCTAGTTTCTTTGGAAATTGGGCCAAGTTTGTGTTTGGAAAGAGACAGACGCTTGCAGCTTCCCGAACTGCACATGGATGCGGAATTCGGTTAAGCTCTCAACTTTCCTCCTTTGGTGTGGAGCTCCTTAGTCTGATTTCAGTTAGCAAATGGAGGACACGGTCGCTGTGTCGAGGGTCCCCCCTCCTCTCAAAGGGTAGCTGGGGGTGCACAGTGCTCAGTAAGGAGGTGCTCTCGCTCTGGTGGCCTGGCGAGCAAGCCCAAGGAGCTAGGTTGCTGGACTCCACTGTGTACCTCTTCTCACTGGCAGACCCTCCTCTCCAGCCAGCATCCTGCTGCCCTCCCTCCCTCCCTGCCCTTTTCCGCAGGGCAGGAGGGGTTTTGGTTGCAGAGGTTTTGGGGACAGAGCTGGACAGTCCACAGCAGAGCTGCAGTGGTGGGGCCAAAGATCTGAGGTTTTCTGGGACACGAATGGAGCAGTTTTAGTGTCCAGCTCGCCCCCGTCTCTCTGGGCTGGAGGTGGTCTCACTACTCAGCCCATCCCGGCTGGGACAGTGTTTTCCATTGTGCAAATCGGTGCCTAGAGCCCCTGATGATGCAGGAGTGGATTAACACCTCCGGACAGGCAAGTGCTGGCCGTGGCCGCTGCTGAGGCTGTGGCTCGGCCAAGAGCCCTTCCAGCTGCCTCCTGGCCGCAGCTGAGCTGCAGGAGCTCGGGGCAGCCCCCCGGCCCCTGCAGATGTTTGCCTGAAAGAGGGCTGCTTTTAACACCTCCCCTACCGCCCGTCCCCAGCCCGCCTTGTCACTGCACTCGCTTGAAGGGCGTTTGCCTGCAAACATGTCGCGCTGAAGCTGGAAACAGCCCTGTAAAGGCTTTACAGGATGGGTTTCTGCAAACCTGTGCGCAGAGGGGACAGCGGGTTTTCAGCTGCAGTGTGTCCCCCCACCAGCGGCACCCCATGCTTTTAGGGGTGCGCAATCCCCGGCTGAGTTTCAGCCAGAGAGAGGCACCCCTGCCCTGCCTGGCACCCGGAGCTCGCCCCCGCTGTCTGGGGAGCGCGCCCCAGCCCTGGGGCAGCGCTGGGATCCAGGTGCAGCCCACACCGGTGGCATGGAATGGGATGGGGTGGGATGGGTTGGAATGGGGTGGAATGCGGATGGGGGCTGCCTTGCAATTTGGGGCTACCCTTGGCCCAGCCACGTCCCTGGGATCCACTCAGCTTGGAGGATCTTCTGTCTGCCCATCCCATTCTGCGGCGGGGGGGGGGCTTCCCAGTGGGGGGGCAGCTGAGCCTTTTTCTGATCTGGGCCTCTCTGTTTGTTTGTTTTGAGTTTGCTGTTTGAGGGCCTGGAATTTAATTTTGCGGCGGCAGCGAGCAGGGCTAATCGCATGCAGATTGCCCGGCTCAAAGGGAGACGGTTCAAAGCCACGTCAGTAAGCGTGCGCTGGATTTTAGCCACCGATGAGGACTTTGCTTCTCTCCCAAAAGTACCTCCTCGTGGAAACGACAGTATTTTTTAAATTTTTTTTTTTTAAAGACGCCGTGTGCCAGTGTGAGACCTTGTGTTGGAATAGGCAGCGTTTGGTGTTGGATTAAGAAATTTTTTCCTCTCTCTGTAATCACTCAGTTAATCATACAAATCGTGCTGCAGACCCAGTGTTGCCTGTGTGTGTGATGCATCCTCATTTTTTTTCAGCCTGATTCCCTTTGGGGTCCACAGTTGGAGATGCCAGGCGCTGTGTGAGCCGGCCCAGGACAGGGCACGTGGTGGTGTAGCAGGCTCGAACCTTGCGTTGGCGCCGCTGACATCTGTAAGGCGATGCAACTTTGCAATTGTAGAGCAGCCAAAGAAAACGTATCCCAGCCCTTGGGAAGGCTTTCTTTTCCTCACCGGGTGATTTCAAGCCAGACCTGGAGATGCTGTGTTTTTTTTAAATGCTGATGGGGGGAGAGAGAGCTGCAGGCAGCAAGGGGCCAGTTCGCAAGGAGACAGATGTGGCCCTGTGGCCATTTTGGCCAGCTGCTCACATGCCAGGAGAGGGGGGCTGCTCCGAGGACGCAGCTGGGCAAGGGGTACTGGAGCTGTCCCTTCCACCGGTCCCATCCCTCCCCTCCGGGGCTGAACCCCACTTGGAGCCTGGCTGGTGCCGCCTGCGTGGGCGCTGGCACAGCTCTGAAGTTTAGCTGATCTCAATAAGAGAGGCTTGCTTGGCTGAGCTGTGGGATGCAGCTACCCGCCTGCCCTGGGGCTGCCACGTGGGGCTGGGGGCTGGAGCGACCCCTGCTCCGCAGCCCGGGGTGGGGGGACTTGCCCCCACATTTCCTGGGGTGGAGCTGGTTCTGGTTTTCCCAGCCAGGGCGGCCTGGGAGTCGCCCATGGGCCCTTCCCTTTTCTGCTGGGCCCCTGCAAGGAGAGATTTTCCGGTGGGTTTTTTTGGGCTGTTGTTTTTTGTTTTGTTTTGTTTTTCCTTTCTTTGAGCTCTGCTTCCCTTTTCCAGCTTTCCTTTCGCATGATGTTTGTCTGAGCATGGCAGTGCACGTGGCTCGGCAGCTAGAGAGCGGCATCCGCCTCTCGGCCAGGGTGATGGAAATGTTCTTTTCTGCCATGTTTGGGGAGGGATTTTTTCCAACCTCTGTGCTAGATGCTTTTGCTTTCTTTCTCACTAAACTAAATATCTGAGATATGTGCCCAGCTTAAAGCGTGCAGGTGAATTTTGCTGTTTTCTCCAGTGAAGTGCTTGGGAGGGCAATTCAGTCTGCTGGATCAACTCCCCAGACCTGCCCATGAGCCCAGCTGGCACATCCTCCTTCCCATCTCCTTCTGCCAGGGCCCCACCACCCTCCTGGGGAAAGGGTTTCCCCCTGGCACCATTCCACCTGAACCCCCTGGGGCTGCCCGTTGTGTCTGCTGCCCCGTGTTGTGTCACCTGCTGCCACCTTCTTGGATGGAGCGTGGTGGCACTGACCCATTCACCGTGGGGATGCCAGAGTACGATTCGGGCTCTGCGGAGCACTGCTGCTTGAGTTTTCTCAGCATTTCTGGTATGTGTGGTTCAGGGAGGCTGGAGCAGCCTCCTGATTTATTGCAGCATCAGGCCAAGTGGATTTGGGGCTTTTTGTGCGAGGGTCCTCTCATTTGGGTCAAGCAGGATGAACACTGGGGAGGATGTGTGCTGGCGTAGAGTCACAGAATGGTTTGGGTTGGAAGGGACCTTAAAGACCATCTAGTTCCAACCCCTGCCCTGGGCAGGGACACCTCCCACTAGACCAGGCTGCTCAAAGCCCCATCCAGCCTGGCCTTGGACACTTCCAGGGATGGGGCAGCCACAACTTCCCTGGGCAACCTGTTCCAATGTCTCATGAGCCTCATAGTGAAATTTTCTTCCTGATATCTAATCTAAATCTGCCCCCTTTCAGTTTAAAACCATTACCCCTTGTCCCATCACTACATGCCCTTGTAAAAAGTCCTTCCCCATCTTTCCTGGCCCTGCTCCAACAGATCCAAGCAGGCTGAGGAGGGAGGTTTAGCTGTTGTGGCCGGTGCCGAGGCTGGGGGAGTGGGGCGAGATGGATGAGCGGAGGGCCTCTTCCTTTTTGCAGACCTCACCTCTCACTTCGTGTGCGAAGCGGCTTCCTGTTTGCCTGCGGGACGGCGGCCCCCCGGCACCTACGCCGGCACAACGCCTTTCCTGTGCACCTTCCCCTCCAGCAGAAACGCCGCTGCGTCTCGGAGGTGGGGGGCGGGAGGAGGCTGGCTTCTTCTCTGTGTGTCTCTCTCGTACCCTGACACTGATTTTTTTATGGTCTCTGAAGTGTGTTTTGGGTCTTTTGGAAGCTTACGGCAGTTGCTTATTCATGTTTTTGAGGTTTGTTTTTTTGTTCTTTTGGTTTTGGGTTTTTTTTTTGTTTTTTTTTTCTGCTAAAAACGTACAGTGGAGTCTCATGAAGCTGCTCTATTGGAGCTTTGTAACTCTGAACCCCAAAATTGTCTGCTTACAGCTCATGGGCCGTATGGGTGACCGGAGCTGCGAGTCCACATCACTCTGTCGTGTCTGTCTGTTTTTAGCAGGGGCTCCTGTGTCAGTCAAGTCACCTTCAACAGAAGCAGAGAAAATTGAGATGGAGTGAATCGGGCTGGAAAGTTTACCTAGTAAACACGGACAAGGGGTAGGGTTTTGGCCGGTGGGACAGCACTCACAGAAAACTTTACACGCTTTCTCGGCATCGGCGGATGGTGTCCCGAGTCAGCATCCTTGGGAGACAGCAACAGCCCTGGGGCTGCTTGCTATCCAGGTGGTCAAATTTCGGTCAAAATGGTTTAAAATTGGCAACTGGAAGTGTGACTCTGGTCACCAGTTGGGAAGCCTGCGTTTGCAGCTCTGGCTGTAGCCTCGTCCTGCTTGGGAAGTGGACTGAAAGCATCAGTTCTCAGCAGGCAGCACGTTGCTGTTGCGTTTTGTCAGCCACGTGGCTTTATGGTGTTTAGTTTGTTTTAGCTGTTCTGTATTTGAAAACAGCCTGTTTGGGTTTTTTACATTTTTTGTGGCCTTACTGGTGCCAGTCAGTGTGTTAACTGGGTGATTTGCATCAGGCCAGTCCTGGGAGCAGCTCCTGGGGTCTCCTCGCTGACCGGCACGTTGGCTGCCTCACTCGGGGCAGAGTTTGGAAGGTGCTGTGCTGCCTTTAAAGCTGAGTGGATTAACTGGAGGGTCGGAGCAGTACGGGTCACTTCTTACCAGTGTCCTTCAAGACTCTGAAACTGTAAAATCTCTGTCTTCCACAGGTGGCTTTTATCACAAATGTGTTTTCCTCTCCCATCTTTTCCTTGCTGACATTCCATCCTCCCGAAGGCAAACAAGGGCAAGCACTGGCAAGATGAGAGGTCCGCGTTTGGCCTGGTGGGCTGGCGGGTAGCAGCCTGCAGAAAGCCATGTCCAAATGCTTGTGGCTGCCCTTGCCCAGCTGGAGCTCGCAAGCTGCCAGTGGGAGATTTCCCCTGTAAATTCTCCTAAATGGCAAACTTTCTTTTCCTCCCCGCTTAAGGCTGTACGAGACATTAAAAGAGCCTTTGTTCATTAAACCAGAAAGCATCCCCCCCCCCAGGCTGATGGATCTTGTGATTGTTTCTTGGGAGCAGGGTGGGCAGCAACTGGGAGCGGGGTGGGCAGCAACTGGGAGCAGAGGATGTGGCAACTGGGAGCAGGGCGGGCATCCGTCCATGTCAGGAAAGGGTTGCTCAGTGGGACGATGGCTGCCCGGTGCCGGCAGTGGGCCGGGTCTGGCAGGGCCCCTTGAAGGGATGTGCTGCTTCCTCCCCTCTGCTTCCTGCAGCATTCCCACTGGGTCAGTCCTGCGGCAGGGTGTGAGCAGTGCCGGGAAACAGCGTCCCTGGGCACAGATGCCCAGTGTGGTCCCATCCAGTGGCCATGACTGGTTAGGTGAACCGAGATGCTGAGTGTTACCCTGCTTGTTGGCCGTGAGCAGTTAGATGAACGGTGCCCAGCGCAGTCAGTGCGTTTTGCTATGTTAAATGCACAGAAGTGTAGCATCGTCCTCACTGGGAGTGCTAGTTTCCTAACGGAGGTGATGCTGGGGGGCATTAAAAAGAGCATGGCCAGTAGGTGGAGGGAGGTCATCCTCCCCCTCTACTCTGACCTGGGGAGGCCACGTCTGGAGTGCTGCGTCCAGTTCTGGGCTCCCCAGCTCAAGAGGGACAAGGAATTGCTGGAGAGAGTCCAATGGAGGGCTACAAAGATGATCTAGGGAATGGAGCACCTCTCTTGTGAGGAAAGGCTGAGAGACCTGGGTCTGTTTAGCCTGGAGAAGAGAAGACTGAGAGGGGACCTCACCAATGCTTATATCTAAAGGGTGGGTCTCAAGAGGATGGGACCAGACTCTTTTCAGTGGAGCCCCGTGACAGGACAAGGGACACCGGGCACAAACAGGAAATTCCATCTGAACATGAGGAAAAACTTCTTTGAGGGTGCCAGAGCACTGGAACAGGTTGCTCAGAGAGGTTGTGGTGTCTTCTTTTCTGGAGATATTCAAAACCCACCTGGGCAGTTTCCTGTCCAGTCTGCTCTAGGTGACCCTGCTTTGGCAGGGATGCTGGAGTAGATGATCATGGACCTGTTGGAGCAGGTCCAGGGGAGGGCCATGAAAACGATGAGAGGGCTGGAGCACCTCTCCAATGAGGACAGGCTGAGAGAGTTGGGGTTGTT
>VXBO01015162.1:0-34407 GCA_013400135.1 Rhinoptilus africanus
CCTGAGCCTGAGCGGACACTAACGGGTGAGAGGAGGGTGACCTGGAGGTCCAGCCCCGCAGGGGGTGCGCTGTCGCATGGGGGGACCTCATGGGCACAGAGAGGACCACGTTCACCTGCCGGGTTTTTTCCATCACTGGTGGGGTGGGTCTGGGGCCGGGGCTTTGATGTGGCCCTCTGCCCTTGGGCCTCACTTTCCCAGGTGATGGGCTGCAAATGCTTCATGTTTTTACCCTTTGATTTCTCAGCCTCTACAGAGCCAGGAGCCAGAGCAATGTCACAAGAGCTGATGAGCAATTTTCCACTTGCAGAATGAGACACAATCCAAAGGCAGGACTTTCTCCAGGGATGTTTCTATAAGACCTTTACACAACCTGCTGCGGCATCAGCCTTTAGAGGTCAGCAGCCTCATAACCCCCTCGTTTTCCCCCAGCTAAGGCTCTGCTGGGTTGTGAGGGGATGTGAAGCTGCTCCTGTGCTCGAGTACTTGTGCCGGCTGTGCTTTTGCTCTGCTTTGCCCTTCCATGTTGATGCTGAGCACCCAGGGCAGCCCGGGCCAGCTCTGCATCGCCACCAAGGCCGGGTTACATCCAGACTGGAGCTGAGCCAGCCCCAAAGTTCCAGCAGTTCTTGGGAAGAGCCCACGAGCAGAGGAGGTTGCTCAGGCTCCCGCAAGAGAGGAAGATGCTGAATTCACTGCTGGGGCTGCCTGAGACAAAAGCGCATGCACAGAAAATAGAGAAACTGAGCTGGGGTTGGATGTACCCCGCCGCGGGTGTCGCATAGCCATGATAATTAATAGTGGGGAAGAGTTTCCATTGCAAGCTCTAAGTCACTGGGAAGCTGCCTTTGTTTTTGGAGTCAGAAACCATTTTGTTTTCAGAGATGCTGCAGCCGGCTAGAGATCCCCATGCTCTCAAAGGGAGCAATATTGTTGCTTTCTGTAATTACTTCATTGTAGCTCCTCCTCATACCAGTGAAAAATTCAGCATCCTCCAATTCTTGTGTATAATTTCTGCCTGGAGATTTTTTTTTTTAACAGACTCCAGCCCAGGGAATGCCCCTACACCAGTCTGGGCCTTCCCACCCAAAACGCCTGCGGCACTCGTGCTGTTAGCAGAGAGCACACGTGTGTTGCTGCAGTCCCTGCCAGAGAAACTGTCCAGCCTGTGCTCAAACAAAACACCCGCCTCGCAGCAGAGGTGGGAGCTGGGTGAGCCCATCCACACGCCGGGAGAAACACGAGCAAATGAGCAGAAAAGACCCTTTTCGCTGGTCTCCCTCTGCCCATCCACATTCCCCTCATGCCCAGCAAGAGAAGGGTCTCACACTGGCCCTGGCAGGTTTGGAGGTGTCGGGCTGTTTCCTACTGGTTTGAACCAGGGGGTTCCGAGACCTCCTCCCTGCAGAGGAGCCACGGCAGGACACGCAGAAGAGCCACGGCAGCACGCGCAGGGATGCTCAAGACGGATCCAGTCCCCGCAGCTGCACCTCTGCAGTGCTGTCCCCCATCGATTCACCCCATCGTCTCCAAGCCAGGAGTGTGGGACTGGGCAGAGCATCTTGGGCACGAGCTATTACCACTCCAGGACCTCTCCAGACAAGAGCATACTTAAAATTCCCAAAAGGTTTTGATGTGGTTGCTCAAACAAATTCCTTAGAGAAACAGAATTGTCAGGGCTGTGCTCCATGTTACCGTGGGGTCATGGATGGCTTATTCTCCACGTTCCCCTGGCTCATGGTTTAACCCCTGAGTTTCCAAAGACCAGCATGAACAGATGTCACTCCCGAGCCCTACAGTGTCCCTGATGCTCCCAGCCACCAGGTCAGCTTGTCCCTCTGGTGCTGGGTGAGATGCTGCTGGGTGGACCTCCTCCTCTGTGGGGTCCCACCTGCTGCTGGTGGTCTCATGGGGCCTCCGTGAGCTCCTGGGACCCCAGTGTTGCCCTTGCAATGTTCACGCATGCCTTGAAATTTCTCCTTTTGGGGTGTTGGCTTGGTCATTTATTACCCAAAGTCCATGGGGATGCTGCTGGAGACTTGTCTCTGGTTACATTGCTTGCCTGACCGGAGAGCTGCTATTGAATACCCAAACCTCTGGATTTTGGCACATCCTACCCTAAAGCCCTGATCTTCCAAGAAACTGGTTGAAGCGATGCCCTGCAGTGCTGTGCTGTGTTTGATGGGGATGCCATGCGATGCACTCGCACTCTCCCTCAGCTGCACTGAATTTGGACCACCTTGGATGTCCTTGCCACCAGCAATGCCTGCGTGTGCAATTATGGCGATGAGCACCATGTGGCCACCATATTTTTTTCTCCCGTCCTAGGCAACCTCCAGCCTCGTGAGTTATCACAAGGGTAGGAAATAAATTACCAGCCTGGGAAACCCAGGCTAAAATTACAGTCACATGGAGAAAGGACTTTTTCTGAACGCTGGGCAGGACCTGGCCTGCTGGGGACATGGTTCACAAGAGTCTGCGGCCCAGGGCCCCCAGTACCAGCTCCCTGCCCAGTTGTCTATGCTGCACATCCAGCCAAGCACAGAAACGCCATGAGAAGGAAAAAGGCAGCTGGGTGCATGCCAGAGTTTTAAGGGCTGGGGGAGAATGAGGAACAGGAGCAACCTCAGTCCTGCTGAAACCCCTGGCCAAGCTCAGGGGCTTAATCTCCACCCCAGGCATGGGAAGACATGAGATCTTGGAGTGATTCCTTTCCTTTGCCTGCTGGGCACCCCATGGGCAGGGTGAAGCAGTTTCCCAGGACGTAGGTACAAGCCTGACACAGATAGAGCAGATCAAACACCCTGCTTCACCCCTGACACCGACTGAGCCCCAGGGTGGGGTTTTGCAATAATGCAGGCAATAGCCCAGCATAGCCCTGAGGAGCGCTTGGGAAATACGTACAGGGAGGATGGAGAGATACTCAGAGAGTGCAGTGGTAATGGCCTGGTAAGTGTCATAAACAGTTAGAGCTCGTAGAAATTGAAATTGAAAGACAGAAAAACTGCTGAACTGATCATAATCTACATGAGGCAACTGAACTGGGAGAGTCCCAGCACCCGCCGGGGAATCTGAGAGGGGGTGGCAACACCCTCTGCCCAGCCGCCGGTCCCATCACTTCTCCTGTGTGCTTTGGGAGACCCTCAGTGCAGCTCTTGCTGCAAGTCTGCCCTAACAACTCTTCTCTTGATAATAAACCAAAAGCATGAGAAAAATGGTGCGTGTCCTGCTGTCCAGGGAGTGTGAGGAAAGACCAAGCCTTGAAGCAGCTTGCAGGCTCTCCAAATTCCCCTACTTGATGGCACTGTGGGGAGGATAGACTGGGAAAGGAAGATGCCGTGGGCCAGCTGTATAAAGCCTGCTTCAGGGAAGGTCAAAACTGGTGGCTTCAGAGACACCATCAAAAGCAGCATTAACATTAAAAGGAAAAGTCCTCAGCCATGCTTTGATCTTCAAGGGGCTTGTGGAGGCTCAGGAGTCTCTTCAAGAGCCCAGGCACCAGGCAGGAGCCCCACAGCGACCAAGGCAGTGCCTGGCTGGGCAGGCTGTGGCAGAAGGGAGGGCTGACCTGGCCGCCAGTGCAGGGAGGTTGCTGGGGCAATCCAGATGCCGTAGGTGGAAGGGTAGGACTTCAAATCTGGGGGTTTTCCTGCTGTGGGATGAGGGAGTGAGTTTGTTCCTGGGGCTGTGGGAGGGGGCTGTGCTAGCAGAGGGTGCCTCGCTGTCTATCACTCTTCCATCCGTTCTTTGAGATGTTTTGCCAAAAGGATTTTCTCCTTGCAGTGAGCAGAGGCTTCAACATGGCTTTGTCGTGGTGTTGGAAGTGCCCTGGCAAGTACTCTGCCTGGAGAGTCTGCAAACACATTGAAAACCACTAATAACGACTACCAGGGCTCAGCAATACCTGACAATTTCTGTAATATTGGATATTTTCTCACAGATGGACATACCTGGTCTGCCACCGGGTTTGCTACTTATGCCCAGTGAGATTAGGGAGAAGAAGCTGACTTTGGCTCACCACCCAACCCTGGACAAGGCGGCTTTGCTTGCTCCCTTACTGCTTTGATAGAGAGTAAATGGAGAAGGGCAGGAAAGGAGCAAGGAGAGGAGCAGTGGGGACAGGACACCGGGGCGATGACAACACAGGGCTGAGGAAACCCCTCCTGGACTGAGGAGCTGATGACAAGTCAGGAGAAATGCAGAGTTAAGGATGAAACTTCTTTTTTTTTATTATTCCATCATTTCTCCTCCCAAGAGAGCCGCAGAGCCTGAACAACCGGCACTAGGGCAAAACATTTGGCAGCCACTTGAGTGCATTTTGGGGAAGTTCAGAGCAGTGGAGGGATGTCCACGCACACAGCCCTGATCTGGGGATGCTTCGGGAGCCAAAGCAAGCTCAGACCCTCTCAGCAAGAGGACTGACCCTTTTTTCCCTCAATCTCACTCACGGAGTGGGCCACCTCAGGGCTTGTGGGCACAGGCAGGCGTGGGCCAGGCAGCGGCAGCTCCTTATCCGTCCTCACTGCCCAACAGCCTGAGCAGCCCTCACCGATGGAAGGCCAGCTTTGAACGGCCTTAAAATATTTTACAGAATATTTCCATCTCCATGCTTTGCGCCAAAATGTTTCTCCCTCTTCTTCCTTCCCCCCCCCCGAACTTATCAGTGAAAAAACACCAATAAAACCCAAATATTATCTAGTTCTGATTTCAGCAAAAATCCAAGAATTAAAACCCCCCACCCTCATGTAACAAAAGACCACATTGCTTGCCAAACTGCAGCCACACTTAGGAATCTCCCCTACTTTAAAACTGTGGAGAAGGTGTGGGCCAAAGGCGGAGAGGGAAGCAAGCCACGTAAGGAAGGCAATCCTCCGTGCACCTATTCTACTAAATCATCAAGGTGTGTCTTTAGCAAGAAGAGCATCGCGACATGCGTCGGGAGCCAGCCCAGCCCTGCACGGAGGGCAGCCTCTGCCCGCAGGTGATACAAAATCAGGAGAGGGGCACTGTTTATTTGCAGGGTAATTGTACCAGCTCCGCATCTAAAGGGGTCAACATTTCTGTGCAGCTCTAAGGCAAATCGTGCTCCCAGCGCTCGCCTAGCTTCAGTTCCCCCGCACAGCTCGCTCTCCTGGTTGAGGATAAAACGTTGCACGTTTCAAAAGCCAAAGCTTCTTTCCAGGGGTGAAATCTGCCTCAAGCCAGCAGCAACGGCCACCTTGAGCATCCGCTGCATCCCTTCTGGGAACCCACCAAACCCTGCTCATCCCTGGGGTCACAAGGCCACAATCCCCACGGATTTGCCTGGCTGTACTCATCCAGGGATGCTTGTGCTGCTGCTGCTGTGTGGCCCGCTGGCAGCAGGAGGGATTTTGGTGAAGCTGTTCCCGTGTCTGGTGCAGGAGAGGTCGGAGCGTGGAGCCGGCAGCCCGGTGGGACCCCTGCACTACTGGCTGCCCACCTCCGGCAGCTGTGAAGCGTAGAGAGCTAGTGTGTGATGGAGGAACTGGTACTGCTCACTCGTCTGGATCATCCCGCCTCTGCAAGGGAAAGGCAGGTCCTGCTAACACCCTGCCAAAGCCCACAGCCCCATCCCTGCCTCCCGGGGCACAAATATTCCTGCTTCACCTGCCACGTCCAGGCACATCTGAAACAGGTGCCAGAGCTGCCCAAAGAGTATTTGGGCTCAGAAGCATTGCTGGGCTGTTCAAAATGCAGATGAGCAACTGATTTGGCTCTAGATTTTACTGGTACTTTTCCTCCAAAAATGGCAAAATCAAGTGTTTTTGAATTTAGTGGCTGAGCTGCAAGGAGCAGACTGGCTGCCAGGTTCAGGGCCCCCCTCCTCTCCCTCATGTCCTCAGGTCCCCAGAGATATAATATGCTGACGGGAAAACGAGCCAGGCTCTGGACAATCATTTGCTGTCACCACATCTGCATCTTACAGCAACCCTTCTGCTTTCCATCAAAAGTGGTCCTCATGGCCCCCTCGCAGTGCCCAGCCCCACATCCCTCCCACATCCCTCCTCCCAGCCTTGGCAGCCAGTGGGACCCTCCAAGAAGCCGCCTGCTCTGAGCACCCACCTGTCTATGCGGAGATGGCACACGATTCCCAGGATATCCACCTCCCCCTTGTCCTTCAGCTGCTGGCACCCCATCCTGATAGCAATAAAGCAGCCTGTCCGGCCAATGCCTGCGCTGTGGGACAGAGAGAGCTGTGCTGAGCACCAACGACATGGACCTTAATCTGTCTGCGCTGGACATGCTCCGGGACTGGTTTGCTGCCACTTCTTCTTCAAGGTCTGCTGGGATCCCGATCCCAGCTACCAAATCGACTTTCTCAGCCAGGCACCAAAAGACGTGGGCTGGCATCATTCTGCCACGTCAAGGGGGTCTTGCCATGTTTGTACAGCCCAGCTGAGGGGGCTCTGGAAGCACCAGCCCAGTCTGTGTCCCCCATCCCTGCAGGGCGCAGGGGTCTCTGCACCCCCCTCCCACTCTAGCCCCCAGCACCCAGCAGTTTGCCCGGGGGTGGGCCAGCCTGCAGCATCACACGCCGAGTGTGTTGTGTTAGGACAACCAGGCACTCTGCTCCGCTGTCCCCAGATTCACTTAGCGGTGAGAGAAAATACACTGAGGCCACCTCCTCCAGGAGGGCTGCCCTGAAAAACAGCTTCACAGCCGAGCTGCAGGCCCTGCTCAGCGGCAGAGGAAGCAGGAGCCTGAGCCATGGGTCTGCCGCGGGGCTGGCGCCTGGGTCCCAACCCTGCAGAGCTCTCCTCCTCCCACCTTGACGCCCGCAGACCGAGGTGCAAACCAGATTTCTTTACGGGCCAGCACGCACCACGCCAACGCCACCATCCTAACGCCAGGACAGGAGTTGCTGGTTGAATGACTCTGCTATGGGGATGCCGTGCCCTGGGATTTCTGCACCACGGCAGGACCAGCTCATGAGCATTCACATGTGGGATTTTCCCCTCTGGCATTTGCAGGCTGACCCCGAGGCGAGGGACACACAGGGGCTCGGGTGAGGGGAAAGCTCTTACCTGCAGTGCACAACGATGGGCCCTGGGCTGGCTGCAGCCTGCAGAGTCTCCTCCACCTTGGACACCAAGTGCAGCAGGGGCTTGGCTGACTCGGGTGTCTGCTGGTCCGGCCAGGAAGGGAAGAGGATGTGTTTGACCTGGCGGCATTCACCTTCAAGCTTTTCCAGCACAGAAGAAAGAAAACTCAGGATGTGGGAGCACAAACTTGCTGGGCTGGGACAAATGAAGGCATGGAGTCCAGCTCAAGCAAAGGCTGGGCAGGCTGTGACTGTATCATCTGCTCTCCTCCCAGACTACTCTTTGAGCCTCTGCCAGACACGCAGGAGAGGTCCCTGGGCCAGGGACACTGGGAAGTTTCCCATCCCAGAAGATGGGAACAGATACAGAGCGTCCCAATACTGTCATGACAACCTGGGCAAAGCCAGCAAGATCCTTTTGGGTAGTGTTAGCCCAGGGTGACTATGGACAGCCCACGGGGTAGAGTCCAATGGCACCGTGCAAACAGAAAAGGGCTAATAAAGAAGCTGTCCCCAGCTGAGCCCCTCTCCGTCCCCTCCAGGTCTTGCTCCCTCTCAGCATCCTCAGGCAGGCAGGAGCTCTACTGACCCCTCCTCTGGCAGGGGACTCCTAAAACCCAGCTCTCCTAGTCATGAGCCGTGTCACACAGCGCTGCAGTCTCACTAGAGAGCCGGGGGGGTGCCAGAGGTACTGCCAGGCCCTGCTGGGCTCACCCTCTGGCCCCAGGATGGAGCTCAAACCCACCTGAATGGAGAGATCCCGGACAACGTACTCCACGCACTCGCTCATGCCCTGCACCCGGATGGTGAAGGGGCCATAGGTGCCCTCCTTCTCGGGCCAGTAGTGGACGCATTTCTGAAAGAACAAGGCAGGGTTTGTGGCTGCGCAGATGCTGAAGACACCCACTGAATGTCTGAGCTATGCTTTGCTCAGTGCTCTTGGGAAGGGGGATCACCTGGAGAGGTGAGGGGGAGCGGGGAAGGTCGATGTGGAGTGACACAGAGCACAGGCTAAGGATGAGATAGGTCCCTCTCCTCATGTCTGCTTCCCCTGCACCCTTTCCCATATGGCTTTCAGACCCCGGGGTGCACAGCAGTCCCCAGCCCCACAGGAGCTGTGCCTGGGCCAGTCCATGTCCTGCCAGATCCAGGAGGACCCAGCCTGGCTGGTGGAGGGCACAGGGATGCTGCTCCAGCTGGGGAGAGACGGGAAGAAGGGCACGGCCATGAAGGTGAGGGTGGTTTCCCCCAGCCCGGTGCTCCTTGGATGTGGAGCCAGGGATGCCAGGTGAGGCACAGGGCACAGCATTGCCAGCTCCTGTCCCAGCCTGGATCAGCCCAGGAGGAGAGCTGCTTGGCACCAGAGAGACGCTGCTGACCGCTGCCTCTACTCCCTCTCCCAGGAGTTGCCCTAATCTCTTTATCCTATTATCCATCTGGCAAAGCGTGCCCAGAGCACGAGAGGCCATGTGAGGAGGGGAGGCTTTGCTGGATGGGGCCAAGGATGCAGCCCTGGGACTCTCCTCCTCCAAGTGTGACCAGCCAGGGGTCCCCTCTGAGAGCAAAGCAGAGAAAGCAAGCGGGTGCTCAGCCCCCACATTTGGTCTCACATAACCCTTTGCTGTTGTTATTACCCCCCCCACACACACCCTTTGCTGGGTGTGCTGGGCCTGGGGAAGGACAACGGTACCTCTTTGCGCTCCTGGAGCTTGGTTATCATGACGATGAGGGGAGCCTCCTCCTGCCACACCATCTCCCAGAAGTCGGTCACGGTGTTCAGCATGGGTCCCTGGGTGGCAATGTACTCCCGGGGCCGCCCCGCGTAGCCCTGCCGAGCACACGGTCAGCAGTGGCGCTGGGGGGGGACACCCTGATGTGTGAGGGGAGCCTGTCTCCAGGCCACCCCAGCTCTCGGGGTGCTTGTCTTCCTCTACAGGTGAGAGCCTGAGCCACACAGGCTATTTAGAATGATAGAGCCAGAGATCGTGTTGGGTTGGAAGGGACCCTAAAAGGCCATCTAGTCCAACCCCCCTGCAATGAGCAGGGACATCTTCAACTAGATCAGCTTGCTCAGAGCCCCATCCAACCTGACCTGGAATGTTTCCAGGGATAGGGCATCGACCAGCTGTCCAGGAAACTTGTTCAACTATTTCTTACTAAACGTGTCCTCTAAATGCTTTTATAGACCTGATCAGGAACTACCAGACATCCTCTCCGTTCTCCTGGTCCCACAAGCCCATGGAGCAAGCCCATGGAGCAAGCCATGTGCACGCAAGCTCCTGGCAAGCATCGCCAGGCTGTTGGTGTGACAATAGCCAGCGTGATGGATGCCTTGGTGAGCTAGACCTCAAGCAGGGAGGGCACTTCTCACCAAAGGTATTTCCCCAAGGACAAGGAGAAGTCGCCAAGCCCTGCTCTGTCTGGGAGCTGAGATGGTCCCAGCTGCGTCCCACCAGTCCTGCCTCCCTGCAGGGCTCAGGAGGCACCGTGGCAGTGCCCAGCAGTGGGAATGTTGGGTCTGGGGACATCCTGAGGGGTGGTGGGCACAGGCCCCTGCCCTGCCTCTGCCCCAGGCTCTGTTTCACAGCTCCAAGCATCCTCTGCCTCCACGGGCACTTCCTCCCCCAGTATAAAATTACCAAAGAAGCAGAAAAGCTCGGAGGTGTTCTGAGTCCTGCTCAGCTCCTGCTTCACACCATGGCCTCACGGGCAGTGCTGCTGGCCCAGCAGAGGGGAGGGGGTGTCGCGGCAGGAGCCGGAGGGCAGGGACAGGCAGGAGGGTGGGAAAGCCTTCTCCCAGCGTCAGTAACCAGGGTGTTACTCCAGCTCCCAGCTGGAAATGCAATTTGCCAATACAGCAAGGAGTCAGGGCCCTGGCTGAGGATGGCCTGGGTGTGCTGGGGGGGCGCACCCACAGTGCCCACAGCTTTTGACAAAGGGAGTACGCAGCACTCCAGGCAGAGCTTTATGGCTTTGTCAAGAAATATCTTGGTTACAAATGCACCCAAACCCCTGTGATTTAATCCAGGTCTTTCCAGCAATCCTGTTAACAGCTTGGTCCCACAAGAAATTGCGCTGGCCCAGACAAGAGGCAGGAACATTTTCGGGAATGTTTTGTATAGGCTTTTTCTCATGCTGCAAGATATTTTTTTTTTTCCTAGAAAACGTGTTTTTCCATTCAGAAGGAGACTTGCGATAAGACCTGTAGGTGTCAATGCTGGGAATTTCCCCCCACCTTCTCCTTGTGCTCAAAAACACGTTTCATGGGATATGGTCAGCAGGAAAAACATTCAATCCCAGGTGGGGGCTGATGTGATCAAATACCTGCAGAGCTCTTCCAGACTTGCTGTGCCTTCCAAGCATGCCAGAGGCAGGCTGGGTGGCTGATTTGCCGATATGCCCACCAAGCCCTGCACTGTGACACCTTCGGAGAGGTAAGTGGAAGGATGGAGTCAGGAAATATCAGCTCCACAGAGGGACATGTGGGCACACTCATGCTCAGGAATGTGCAGGTGTGTGTGAGACAGGGACAGGAGTGTTTCTGCACTTTTGTTAGCGCCCGTGGGAGACAGAGAGGATGCCACATGCTCACATACACCCTGATGCATGTGGACAAGGTGATGGTGCCTCCCGATGAGAAGCTGCACACTGCCAGGCGGCTTCAGGAAGACTAAAAGTAGTCCTCTGCCGCCCATGTTCGAACCCTCATTTGGGCCAGCAAGACTCACAACAGTTTTAGGCATGGTGCTCCTGTGTCCACAAGCAGACTCTGACCCTCGCCGCGGGGCGCTGGCAGTTCACACCGCTGCTGTCTCATTGCATCACACCCATGAGCACCATCAGAAAAGAAATGCTACTAATGCTCTCCAGCTCCAACCTGCACCCTCAGACCACCTTCCAGGGGTCTGCCTATCCTACCAGAGGGCACTTTTGTGCCTATTTTTCTGATTCCCCCGTTCCCATTCTCTGCTCGCTGCCACACGCCCAGAGTGGCTGCAGACCCACCTCTGCTTCCCAGTGCCCCTGGCCTCTCCCAAGGGGAAGGATGCTGAAACGAGATGAAGTGCTCAGAAAGAAGCCTCCCAACCAGGCAAAGCTGATTGACACAGGAGACTGATTTAGGATGATGTACGGTTCAGCACAAGTGTGACTGCAGCCAGGAAGGGGTGATTTGCAGAGGAGAATGATTACCGTAAATCAGGCTGCCTGGGTCTGGGGATTTCTCAGTCCATGGAAAGGGACCCCAGCAGGTGTCAAAGGGAAGCCATGCACTCCCCTTTGTTAGCTTTCTTCTTGGGAAATTGCAACAAACCCCATGAGCAGAGAGGAAATTCCTGCACTGGGTTGAGCAGCATTGGTCTGGGATGCTACGTGGACAGGGCTTGCTTCCTTTGGCCTTGCCAGACAAAGGACTAGCATGAGGAGGAGATGGAAAAGCCACTGCGAGGGAGCCCACATGGGTGCTCAAGCAGCAGGAGCCAAGAGCAGACACCTCATGAGATTTTTCCCACCAAAAGGACAGTGTCTCTGCCCTGCGCGGATGGAAACACATCTCTCCAGCTCAGAAAGGGGTGGCAAGTTCAGACTGCTACCCCAGGGCAGGCGGAGGACAGTGGGTGACGGTCACTGCCCCAGCATGCGTGTCCCAGCATGGCCCCTGCACCACCAAGGAGTTTGCAGCCCGATGCCCTGCACGCTGTGGGCTGCAGGGCCGGGGAGACCACCCGCTCTCCAACCAGGCAGGACTCACCGTGATGTAGTTGGCATTTATGTAGCTGTCTTCCTCCTGGTTCCCTGCCCTCCTGAGACAGACCCGGCTCTCAGGATCTGAAAGACATGTGAGGCATTGCCCCAGGGACAGATTTGCAGAGTCTGACCCTGCCCACCCTCCCTGCCTCAGCTCCAGCCGCTGGAGACTGGGTCCTCCCAGCCTCATGCCGCAGTCAGAGCTGTGCGCCCTCCCTCAGACCCCCTCTTGACCCACTCCACCCTCACTGCTATGAAGGATACAGCCAGCCGTGCCCAAACCTGCCTGTACTGAGCACGGAGGGGGACTCACCCGGCAGGCAATGACTCCCCAGGACCTTCCCACAGTGCCTGATCAGAGCCCAAATATTCTCCGCCTTTATACCCCCAGTGACTCCGAGACACGTAAGTTCCCCATGGTGGCAAGGAGCAACCCAGGCTGGGCTGTCCTGCGCTGCACACCCTGGGAATACACCCCAAGGAGAAGCTCCCCGTAACACCCCACAGCACAGTGTACACCCCCTGCAACACAGCACCCTGCTCCTGCAGCATGGGGAGCGGGAACAAGCGCGGCAGAAACACCAAGAGCACCCAGGAGCTGCCCTGAGTCACCCCTCTCCACTCATACACAAACATCCCCCCAAATACACCCCCACATGCACGTCCCTCTTCCTTGCACGTGGCACCTGAGCAAACGTGAGGCAAAGGGATGCAGTGGCACATACTGGGGAGGATGGTTTTGTATCTGTCCTTGGAGGCATGTCCAGGGATCTCCAGCTCCTCTGGACTGACAAAGTTGGGTGGGATTTTCTGCAGGAGAAGAGAACAACTGTAAGGAAAACCTCACGGCTGCTGCTTGTGTCCCCTCATCGTGGCAGAGGCTCATCAGGCAATAAGAGGCTGATCCAGGGACCCAGCAGCATCACCAGAGATGTCAGTTCCTTGCACGAACCCTGCCCGTACCCCAGACGTTGTGGGACATCTTCCAGAGAGGCCACCGTGTGAGAAGAGCTTGATATGGGAGGACAGGGACAGGCTTTCCAGGGAAACAAGGGGAACTTGTGTGCGCCAGGGAGCGGGCAGCCAGGAGGTGCCCAGGGCACCCCTCACCCCTGTTTGCCCATGTCACCTTCCCCTCCGCCGGTGCTGTGGGGCTCAGCTGTGCTCGGAGCCTCCCTCAGAGATGTCCACCCCTGTCAGTCCCCCACACTGCCAGCCCCTGCCAGCCCTCATGCGAGGAGGGGGGAGGAAGGGGAGCATCACACCGAAAACTCCTCCTGGAGCTGCATCAGGCCCTGCGCGCATTGCTGGAGCTCCTCTCTCTTCAGCACGTGGCTGGATGTCCTCAGGAACTTCAGCGTGATGTCACGAGGCGTACAGACAGGCTGGATGGGCTCCACGCTCCCCAGGGAGCTCATGTCCAGCATCAGCGACACGTTGGAGCCCCTCCTGCAAGGCAAAGGGGTCCCTGCCTGACCCTCTGCCGTCTCGGGACAGGAGGGCAGCCCTTCCCACCGTGCCGTCAGTCACAACCATCCCACACGGAGCAAAAGCCACGCAGGGAATAACATAGGATGAAAAAGGGGGGCAGGTAGAGACATCAGAAGACTGGGCGGGTTGAGGAACAAGGAACTAACTGGTCATTTGGCCCTTTTGCTGGAAAGCCCCCAAAGGACTGTGTCTAGATTTGGCCCAGGCTGAGCTGGGGGGGGGTCAGGGCTGCCTCCACGCTCAGACCTGGCATTTACAAAATCCAGCAGGCAGGAGCCTGGTGGGGCTGGGCTGCGGGAGCCCAAAGCCCAGGGATGAGCAGTGCCTCGGGTACCTGCTGAGATGGGCAGCACAGGGTGGGGGCTGCAGGCGCCATCCAGCCACACTCACCTCTCCTGAAGACGCACGTGCTTCTTGGCAGAGGGACTGGGCTTGTCCGTCTTGTCCATGTCTGCCGCGGCTGCCTGGGCTGTCAGGCTGCTGTTGTGAACTCTGGAGCACACCAAGCAGGCTTGTACCATGCTGCGGCAGCCACAAAGCCCTTGTCCTGAAGCACAGGGAGTGGACACGGGGTGGCCTCAGCTCCTGGGGAATCAAGGAGCCATTGGAGGAGAAGCAGCTGGAAAAGACAAGGCAGATCTGAGAGGTACCATGAGGCTCCGGGGACTCCCTGACATGTGGTCCCCAAGCAAGAGACAGGTTTCGGGTCCTCAGCTGCTCTGGAACCTGGGACCCCAGCCTCTGCATCCAGGCAGCTGGCATAGGGAGAACTCCCGGCACGTTCACCCTCTGGCATGCCCACAGCACTGCAGCCCACACAGGCACCCACTGGTGACACTGGACATGGCACCAATGGCCATCTGCTTGCACGGAGCGGAGGATGCCCACACCCTGTGCTGCCAGAGCACGGTCTGGTTTTGGGGGAGCCCAAGATGCTCTGCACCTCCACGGGAAGCACATGCTGACACGTGTTTCCAGTCCTTTGCCAGCATGCCTGCTTCAGCCGGGGGACGTGCTGGGAAGGAGGGAGAGTTGGAACCTGCACGAGCACAGCAGCATTGTGCAGGTGAGATGAATGGGCTGTGGGCACCACAAGGAACCTGGCCAACTTCTGCTCTTGGGAGACACGGAGCCATGCACCCTCAACAACCCTGTGGCTCTGGTGAGGGAGGGATGACCCTGGGACAGCCTCCTCCATCCCCCAGGTCTCAGCAACCGTCAAGAGGAAACTGCTTTATCTGGATGGCTGAGCGAGAGGCAGTGGGGTAGCCCAGCTGGAGGAGGGTGCCACCACCACCAGACCCAGGACAGCCCCTGGCAGGGATGGGGAGATGCGGGTGATGCTCTGCTCTGGGCAGAGTTCCTCATGGTGCAGGCAGCACCTTGGGATCATGAGGCTCCTTCTCGTCCCCAGCTCCCTCCATGAGGAGGAGGGAGACCCAAAGGGACAGGGGAAGCTGTGGAGTCAGAGCTCTCAGTGGATCTCAGGTACCGCATTGGCAGGTCCTGCAGAGAGCCAGGTCCATCCACATTGTGGCCGTGCTGATTGGGAACGCGGTTGGGGCAGGAGTCATTCCCCATGACTCCCTGCTGCCCGGCGGCATTTCTGGGGGGGGCAATGCCACTGCTGGCATGTGCAGCGTCCCCGTGCCCCACGCAGGGTGCCCTGGGGGATCTGTACTGCCGGGGTGTCCCCTGGCCAGGCAGGGCAAGAGCTGTTGCTACCCAGGAGCCACAGCACCAGGGGACACCCTGGCTAGAGAGAGGAGCAGGCTCCAACCCCGGTAGATGTCCCTCACACACCGGCCGTGAAACACCTGGAAGATGCCCCAGCCAAGCCCCTGGCAAGCAGGAGGGCCCTGGGAAGAGCCAGCACTTGCAGGGAGAGTTTCCCCATCACCCTGCCCAGCATCCCAGCCCTCTTCGGGGTTGCCTGGCAGTGAGCATATACCCACCGCCTGGAGGCACCAGGGCCCAGCGCTGCCCGGTGGGGGTCCCCTCTGCAGCCGGTGGCACGGGTGGGTTGGGGGGCTGCCTACCTGCTGCCCCGCGGCGTGGGGTCCGTTGGTCCTGGCAGAGGCCGGCAGGCACCACGCGTGTCGGTCTAACACCACGGTTTGAAAGTGTTCAGGAAGCTGCTTATCAAAGGAGCTGCTGCCTCTGCCGCTTCCTCTCCCTCCTTCTCCCCCACCCTGCCTGCCGCCCACACACATACCGGCCACATCGCCGCAGCTCAGCGCCACTGGGCCGCCTGCAGCCCTGGCCCCGCTCCCCGCCAGTGAACCCCCGTCCTGCGCCTGCGGGCACAGTCCTGCCTCCTCCAAAATCCCGGGGTGCCTCCACTGGCACCTCTGGCAAGGCCGGAGACGTGTGCTCGGTGCCCTCGGCGACCGGCCATGGCCAGTGCCGGTGCCAGCCCGTGGGGCACAGAGGGACGGGCAAGACTTGGCTGTGGGGCTGGGGCCGCTGGCAGCAGGGCTGAGGTGGGGTGTTTCAGGGGGTGCAGTGGTGCTGCTCTGGGGACACCAGACCCCACCTGCCCCACAGGGAGCCAGGAGGCGTCCTCCAGTCCCTGCCACCCTGTCCGTATCCCCTTGCCTGGGCTGTGCACCAGCCCTTCCCCATCCTGCTGCAGGGCTCCCCCCCTCCATGCCTGACCGTGCACAGTGTGGTCCTCGTGCCACCCCCACCGTCCCCCTAACCCACGTCCCTGTGGGTGCCACCCGCCACCCCTCTGCACTCAGGGCCATCCCTGGGCACCTCCAGGGAGGACACAACAGAGCAAGGAAGGGGGTGTATTTGGGGACGAAGGTCCCTGGAGGGTCTGGCACAGGTAGGACAGGTCGGCCCTGGGGGCACTGCACATCCTTCCTGACGATGCCCGCTGCCGCAGCTCCTCTTCCTGTTTGTTATTGCCTGGGCTCTGCGCAGAGACACTGAACGCTTCCTTCCTCTTCTGCCCCCACCCCGTTGCGCTGCAGCAGCTCCCGCCGTGTCCCTGACAGCCACCATGGACCCTGCATCCCAAACACCTTCTCCCCGACACCGCCCCACTGGCTTCTCCTCACTGCTTCAAGGTTGCCCTGGGCCACCTCCAGCCCAGCTCATTGCAGTGGGATGTGCAGTGCCAGCACTGCCAGTCACCATGCTGGAGAGGTGTGTGTCTGTGCCTGCCTGCGTGTTTTTAGGAACATGTGTGCAAGGAGGTGGCAGAATTTCATCCTGAAAACAACATCTTCACTGGTAGCACATTGGAGACTGTCGGTGGGACCTTTTACCCGAGACCTGGGAGATCAGAGGGCTCAAGCTCCAGAGCAAAGTGCTGGGCTTGGCCAGCAGCAGAGCAATCTTATCCTGGAGACAAGGGCCACCAGCATCCGTGCCTCATGAGCAGATGCCAGGGTGCCAGCAGCTTCTGCAGGCTTGCCCTGGACTCTATGGCAGGCCTGAGGATGGACTGAGGAATTGTTCTCTGTCCTATGTGGGATGAAAGAACTCGGCCCTAGGAGCCGAGAGAGACCCCTACCATGGACAAAGAAGCCCCAGCCCTGCCCTTCCCTCCCACCCTCTCTCTTCTGAGCATTTTTCCTAAGATGACCAGCAGTGCAGTACTTAACAAGGTGGACACATAGACTTGTCCTCAGTAGGGACCAGAGTCAACAAAGAGGGTTCTTTCCTGAAGTATCAGCCTGTCAGACAATGTGGAAGCCTCCTTCCTCAGCAAGGCTGAGGCTGGGACTGTATCTGCCCTCCTATCTGGCTGGCTTTGTGCTCAAGGGGTCCCTGAGGATGCAGCCAAGGTGCAGCCCCCCTGGGGCCACCCTTCCTGCCTTTTGCTGGCCCAACCCTGCACACACCGGCTGCCTCCTCGCCACCCTGCTCCTCTGGCACTGGGACAAGAACTGGGACAATACCAGCATGGCACTGGGGCAGACACCACAGAGCCACCAGCACAGGCGAGTCACTGGGCATGTGTTGGTGACACCCGTGCACCCACAGTCACCTCCAACCTGCCCAACTGCCAGGCATCTGTGATGGGAAGGACGGAGACAGCTGGACCCCCACAGACCTCGTAGAGCCCAGGGAACATCCACAAAACCTCACAGCACCCCAAGGTGCAGAGAAACAGGGCTCCGATCCCCAGAGCTGGGCTGTACCTCGCTGTACCAGAGGCGCATGATGGGCGCATCCTCTTCTTCTGCACAGAGCAAAGCGAGGGCAGCACTGGCCTTTGAGATCTGGATTTTGGCCCTTTTTCCACACAGGGAATGGGAACCTTTCACCAAAACACAACTTTATCCAAGAAGTAAGGTCAAGCTGCAAAAGCGGTGTGGAAAAACTGTTTATGGAAACCAAGAGCTCCATGTGTGCTGTCAATTTTAGTGATCTCTGGCCCAATGTGATTTAAGAGATTTGACGGCCATTTCAAAGGATTTGGGTTTCCCTCAGCAGTAAGTCCTTTCTTCCTCCTGCCAGGTTCTGCCTTGGTCATGAAACCCTCCTGAAAGCTTCAGCGAAGGGTGCAGATGCAAAATGACCCTTTGCAAAATGTCCTTGTTTGGATGCCCTGGGACCTGGGTCACTCCTGTGCCTTGGTGAGACTATGCACCGTGCGTGAGGAGGAAACTGAGATACTGAGATACTCCGCCTCTGGAGCAACACAACATCAGGGTACTTATACCCAGGCAAGTACCCTAGAACACCCTGCGACACTTTCCCTCCGACACGCGTGGGCCTCCCCATGCCACTGGTTTGGCTCTACCAGCCACACGTGTACTTGTGCTGGCTGGGACCGACAACTGCGACAGAGCCCCTGGGAACCACGCCTGGCCCCATTTGGCTTTTTCTTATCCAGAAAGCACTGATGGAGGCTGAAGGGACTGTCCCGGCCATGGGCACTCCTCCAGGATGGAGGGAAAGCAGGAGGGAAGCAGAGATGTGGCACAGGGATGTGCCATGGCCCAGGCTCTGAGGGGCAGAAAAATCCCCACTGCTGAGACCTCCCGGCCCCAAATGCATCTGAGGGTGCACACACCCCAGCGTACTTCCACCTGGATGGCACGGCTCCCGTTCCTCCCCTCTGCTGAAGCACCAGCAGGCTGAAAAATGACAATAGAGGAGTATTTGGGGGCAGACAGAGCACGGGAAGCCACAGCCCACTGGAGACCCAGAGCACAGAAGGCAAGGTACTGGTTGAAAACGACACATGAGCCTCTGGTGGAGGTAGACTGGGCGCGAGGGAGACCAGGAGCAGATGGAGCAGGAACATACTCTTTGACCCAGGACGGTTTTCATCTCTCAGTGCCGCTCCTGCAGCAACTTTCCCCCCGGCTGCGCCTCGGCGCACCCACCCACGCGGCTGCTGCCTGCCCGGGGACGGCACGTGCCCTCTGCCCACCCGCGGGGACGCACACCCACACGTGCAGAGACAACACACCGGCATCCACCCGTGCAGGCAAAGGGCATGCAAATACCTCACTGGCCTCTGCAGAGGATTGAAGTCCCAGAGGCGCACACACACACACGCTTTTGTGCACGCTACGTCTGGACACATCCACGCCCCAGCTTGGAAGAGGATGCTTCCACCCCACTCTTCCCGAAGGAGAGGGGATGGGTCTGCAGAGGGGTGCAAGAGCGAGCAAAAGCCAGGAGCTGCTCTGGCTGGTGGTGCAAGGCGAGGGGTCCCGCACGACGGTTCAGCCCTGCTCATCCCATGTTGGATGCATCAGGCTGGCCCAGGGTGCAGCGTGGGACAGCTGTCGGGTCCTACAAGGGTGCTGGGGCCATGGAGGACCTGCAGCAGGGCCTGGCTTCGAGGGAAGAGGTGTCCAGGCTGTGGACAGACCCCCACCCAGGGACGGTTTGCAGGTCAGGGCAAGACCAGGACTCCAGGACAACCACCTCCATGGCAAGCTGCCACAGGCAAAGAGGGACTCCGGGCAGTCCCTGGAGGGCAAAGCCCAGAAGGGGTTGGGGAGCACTGAAGGAAATGGCTCTGGGGTGGGTCCCACAGGGTCACATCTGTGCCCCCCCCCATCCTCCCTCCCTCCCCTGCTGGGGCAGGAGGGGTCAGGGCCCAGAACAGGAAGGTCCCTTGTCCCCAGCACTCCCCCCTGCTCTCAACTTGGTGGCAGCAGGGGGTCAGGGTCTGGACCTCTCCAGGGTGGCCTTCACCCTTGCGCCCTCACAGTGCATGGGGAGAGCAGGAGCGCTGCAGGGAGAGCGGCCCCCCCCTCTCTTGCCTTGCTGCAGAAGCCCCAGCCTTCTCCTGTCCCCACACCGCATCCCCGGTGCCCACCATGGGTGAGGGTGGTGGTTTTTTCAGGGGGGGATGATGATGATGCCCAGAGCGCTGCTGGGACAGCAGAGGACTGGTGATGAGAGGGCAGATGCAGAGCGAAGGGTCTCAATTGCTACCACATCAGCCATCCACCCTGGCCTAATGTGAGGTGCCCAGGGATGTGTCAGGCGTGGGACTCCGTGTGTCCCCTGTCTGTGGACACCGATGCATCAGGGTCATGAGTTGGGATACTGGGTCTGGAGAGGTTCGTGGCAGAGCCTCAGGAGTCTTCAAGGGGCTGTATGGCTGTGGTTTTATTTTCCGCAAGGCCAGCAGAGCATTGGGACCCTACAGATTTGGTGCTTTGAGGAGGGAGCTCTGGGTTTATCCATTGACTGGGGAGTATATCCAGTTGTTCACTTGCGTTTTACAACTCCACTTTCATGGGGTCATCTTGCACCCTGAGCATCCTCTGGCCATATCCTCATAGTCAGTTCCCTTGGTGCAAAGAGCGGGTCCCACCTTCAGACTGGGACTTGTTCTCCCCACTAAAGCCCAGCCAGTCCTTATGCCCATTTCTGCCCTCCAGCCTCCTGAGCATGAGCCTCCCCTCACCCTGCCCTCACCCACACACCCCAGCACCTCTCCTCATCCCCTCTGAACACCAGCAAAGACCCAAAGTCACCTGAGCCCAGGCAGGCACCGAAACAGCACCCAAAGCGCTGCCCCCCAGCCTCACTCCCCCAGGATTGCCTACCGCACCACGGCCTCCTCTCGCCTCCGTCACCTTTTGGTCCAGCCCTCAGAAAAGCCTGGTGTCGCTCCCGCTGACACGACTGGGAGCTCAGGATGTCCTGCAGGGTTTTGGAAATTAGCCCATCTCCTTCACTGCCTAAATATCGCTCCTGGGCTTGAAGGTGAAGCAGCTGCCTCGGGATTCAGCAGACTCTGTGAAAATCGGCCAGTCGACTCCCGGCGGGCACGAGAAACACTGTGCAATGAGCCCGAGCATCCCACAGAGCCGGCTGCAAGGGTGTGAGCAGCCCAGTTACAGCCTGGCATCGGGGGGCTCTGCGTCGCGCGCCCACTGGCCCGGGGACAGCCAGGAGCCGGGAGCTGAGGGAAGCAGCTCTGCAGATCGCTTTTCCCCGAGAACAACGTGAGAACGACGTCTCGCCGCTCCAGCTCCCTCCGCCTGAGCGCGTTCCCAAGGACAGCCCCGGCTCAGAGCAGGCGTCTGCCACAGGCAGCCTGTGCTGGCGGGGCGGTGGGGAGCGCAGAGCAGCGCGGCACATCAGCCTCGGGCATCCCGCTGGGATGGAGCTCATCCCCGGGAGGGAGAGCTGGAGGGAGCGGACGTGTGACCTTCCTCCCCGTTGCCAGGGATGGTCTGCATGGAGTTTTCTCCTGCTTCCGCCCGGCTCTGGCTGGGAGCAGCTAAGCAGTTGCTGTTTCTTTTTTTCAAGGCATCCGCTGCTGATCTTGACAGCCCCTGCACTCCCTTCTCCTCAAGGAGAACCACAAGGATGGTTTATCACCTGTATTTCTTGCTTGACCAGTGGGAGGTTTTTTTTTCTTCTTTGAGCAACTGCTGAACAGAACCACTTTTGGTTTCTGGAATTAGATATTCTCCAACATCTCCTGCAAACAACCTGAGCTTTCCTCCAACTTTGCAAACATAAAGGCAGAAGCAAAGCAGGTGAGCCACCAGTCCCGTCTGTGTGGGGCTAACAAGGATGCAGAGTTGGTGCTGCTGTGGACTAAAGGGAAGTGCGCGGGCACAAGGAATGGCCCCCCTGGGAAAGGTGTCCTCCTGACGTGAAGGTGCTTTATGTCAGCACGGTTTATTCCTGTCCTCATGTGGGAACAAGCTCTCCCCATTCACTGTAGCTTCACGCATGGAGGATTGCTCTTCAGTCGAGTGGTGAGGGTAGGGAGGATCTAAGCCAGCGTGTAGGGCCGGGTCACCAGGGTGCGGAGACTTTGACTCCACATCCAATAAATGCCAGAGGAGGCACAGCAAGAGCCATGGTCACCCAAGCCACACTGCTGCACCACGAGGGGACACAGCCCCAGCACGGGCAGCAGCATCTTGCTCATCCACTTGTCGCTTGGGTTTGTCCTGCACTTCCCTCCCGGTCTCCAGGAGTGCCGTGCTTTTGGAAAGGCTGCCTGAAAACCTTTGCGTGCCTCAGTTTCCCCTGGAGAGCAGGTGCTTGCCCAGCGCGGTAAGCCTGGCGGGGTGGCAGCAAAGAGTGGCTTGCTCCAGGCCAAGAGACACACGCCTGTCTTCTCAGGAGGCTCCAGACTGCAGCGCCGGCTTGCAAAGCACTGCGAGGTGAGCGGGCAGGAAAAAGGCTCTCAGGAACAAGAAAACCCCCAGCTACTCTTCATCCCCAGAGCACAAAGCAACTCCCTAGGAGAAAGGCACAAAAAGGCTTGAAAATCCCAAAGACCCGTCATGTCATTCCTACCCTGGATCCCTGGGCACGCCGCACCCTGCAGCAGCAGGGACCTCGGCACCCAAGGGCAGGGGCTGAGCCCCTCTGCCTGCCCCACAGGGCTGGGACGGCTTTGCTTGGCGCAGCCCTGCCGCCTCCTGGGCTGGTTTCTCCTGGGGGCAGTGAGCGCGGTGACCTCTCGCTGGGTGCAGGGGCCGTTATCAATAACAGGAAACGAACTTGTCAGGAGGAGCAGGAGGGGGAGAAAGAGAGAGAGAGAGAGACCCAGAAAGAAAGGAAGCGGTTAGAAAGTAGTCACTTCCATTTTTGCTGCGAGAGAGCCTGCACCCACGCGCCACCGGGCTCGGGGGAAGCGGCGTTGCCTTTCTGCAGGCTTATCTGGTCTGGGATCAGCAGTGAGTTTTTCACAAAGAGCGCACAGATCCTCTCCCAGACCATGATAAGAGCTAGAAAGAAGATAGTAAACCAGGGATGGTTAAAAATAGCCCCCTCTCAGCCAACGTTCGGTGCAGAAATAGGTGCAGCGAGTCAAAGAGATGCTGAGTTTGTCACTCCACAGGGGCTAAGTTTCTTAACCTTGCTAAAAACAGCCCGTGCACGCGATGCTGACTGTACCATCCGGCCCCAGCACAGGATGGACCTGTGGATGCAGCTACCTGGGGTCAAAAGGCCTTGCTGCTGCATGGCCGGGGCTGGGGAGGATGCGCCAGCCGCTTCTGCATGGAGTCTTGGAGGTGGGGATGAGCTGAGGTTGTCTGAAAGGCCAGTGGTACGGGGTGGAGCTGACCCAGTGGCTTAGCTCCTCCAGTTCCAGCTGCTGCCACGTCAGTGGCATCTCTCCTCCATGCAGATACTTGTATAACTCGCCCCAGTGGCCTCTTCCTCTTCTCTTGGGCAAACTGTAGAGCTGAGGCCTGTCAGTTCTTTTAATAAAAGCCATGTTTTTCAGAGCTTTCCATGCTGTTTCCCTGCACTCTACCAATCAAAGTATCTTTTTAAGGTCAGAGAGCGCACACAAAAGCTTTGCTGTCCCCTCCAAATGTGAACCCACTGCCCTGTCTCTATCATACAGCACCCTGCAAGATTCCCCTTGAGCACAGCGAGAGATCAGCCTTCTCACCCCGAATCCCACCGAGACAATCCCGTATCAGCACAGCAAGGTATGTCCTACAGGCGGGAGCTGCAGCTGGGATCATGTGAGATGCAGTGCACGTGCATATGGGACAAGTTCTCTAAATTCAAGTCCTCGGTCCTGTAGTTGGGCACTCGGCTGCCAGCACCCATGCCTGGCTGATGGTGCACTAAAAGGCATTGATGTGCTCCCAAAAATGGGTTCTTCAGTTGTGGTGCGTCTTGCAAGAGCCGGGTCCCACCTCCGCAGCTGGCGGGGACACGAGCCGTGGATGCGCGGAGGCAGCCAGAGGGCAGCAATGCAGAGAGGACGGGGATCTGCAGAGCAGGGCTGCTCCAGCACCCAGCCAGCCTGCGCCTACAGGGGCCTGTCTGCTCTTGAAGGCTGTTTTGGATGTTTTCTGGCCTCAGAAAAATCAGGAAGCCGCCACGTTGGGCCATGCATTGCCCCCACTGAGCAGTGCCTCCCGAGTCCCCCTTGGTCTTGCTGCAGCCCTGCAGCCGCAGGTCTGCGCCACAGGAGCTCACAGTCTATTTTATCCCAGCTCCAGGTATCAGAAATATTCCTGTGGGGAAGCCAGGGTGCTGGAAGCCACAAATGCTCCAGATCTAGAGGAGAAGCTAAGAAACTGCAAGCTTTTTACGGTTTTTTTCCTTCTGCTGTTTGGGCCAAGGGTAGGCCCCATATGCTCTGGCGCAGGGGACACCTTTCCAGCCAGGAAGCGCAGGTAGTGGAGCATGGAGCCATGGGGCTTTCAGTACGGAGGATAAATCCGGTGGCACCAGAGCCCCGATGCAGCACAGACACCGGGCTTTTTGCCCATGAAAACCTCACCTTGTCAGCTCTGGATGAGGTGCCAGCGGCAGGGAGCAGACCTGCAATCACCAGCATCACCCAGCGCTGCCAAACACCCTTCCTCTGCTCCCACCCGGCACGGGCACAGGGTCAAGCCATGGGGGTGGCATCAGGGCAGCGTCTGCAGTAACCCTGAATGAGGCACTGGGCCGGCCACCACCGGGGAGAGCAGCAGGTCACGGCCGCGGTGCCGGGTCACCGCGCAGTGCTACAGCTTCTGCTCCGCCAGCCCATCCTTCTCCCCCCATGCCTCCCCTCTGGTTTATGGGGGACATTGCACCCTGTTCAGCAGGGCTGTGTGTGCAGAGCCTGCATGTGGAGCTGGGGCTCAGGTCTGTGGTAGCAGGACAGGAGGGATCCGTGCTGCTGGCGAGTCGGGGAGAGGATGGGGAACCACTGGCTGGAGATGCCGGGGGGGCTGTGGAGAGCAGTGTGAAGCCAGCGAGCTCTGCTCTCCGATGGGGCAGGTCACCCCCACGTTGCGATGCCACCAGCCAGCCTGGCAGTGTGACTCCCCCTTGGTGAGCATCACCCCTAGCAGGGGCCATCTCCACCTTCCCCTCACAGCCCCCCAAGCAACTCTGCCTGCCCCTCTTCTGTGGGTCTCCTGAGCCTCTCCCCAGATGCAAGAGTCGCCAGTGAGACCACCTCAGCTGGGCTTTGGGGAGGATCCACTTCGGGGAGCTGGAGTCCAGCGGGGGGGCACCCTGCGGAGCTCGGAGGCAGCAGCCTGTGGGCACATGCCAGGCAGGGTCCCCGCTCCCCGCTCCTGCCAGGGAGGGGATGATGTGTGGGGCCGCATCCCGCACAGGAGCTCCTGTGTCTGCCTGTCTCTTCATTCCTGCAAGGGCCTGGTTTATGTTTCTGTCACCATCAGGGATGACTGAGCGTGTAAGGATCCGGGATGGTCCTTGAGGAGGTCCAGATGGGTCCTGTCTTCCACAAGGGGCCAGGACTGATTCAAGCAGTGACAGCCACCCTGCGTCAGCGTCCTCTATGCTTGCCTCTTCTCCCTAGGTCAGACAGTCCCAAGGGGTGACACTTACAGGCTGGTTTTCAGGGCAGGATTTCTTTGTAATAACACTCAGCAAAGGAGGGGAAAGTTGATGTTTGTCAGCTGAGAAAATACCTGTGTTTTTCCTGGAGACCTGCTGGGATGGTCCCACCACCCCTGCTCCTGGTACCACCTGGGACAGAGAGGAGGTCAGTGACAGGCAGGGGCAGGAGCGTGAGGAGCTGGGCAGGGGGCTCCGGGCTGGGGCAGAGGAGCGGGAAGGGGTGCTGGAGGGGGAGCACCTCCAGGCGGGGTGACCTGACCCCTGCGCACGGCTGCAGACCGGCTCTGGGGGAGAAAGGATGGAGCCAAGGCTGGAATTGTACAGGGCTCCGCTCAGGACCCCAACACACAGCTGGGGGGCAGGGGCTGGCCTGGGAGGAGCAGGGGTGATGGAGATAGAGGCAGGCGCTCCACACTCCCAGGAAATATAGCAGTGGTGTGCCACAGGGTGTCCTGCCCTCAGCAGCACCGAGCCACCCTGTGCACAGCAGAGCCCGTCGGAGCAGCGCTGAGCCCAGGAGCTCCCCCACTCCCCACGCAGGGCTGAGCGTGTTGAGCGGGTGGCCATGCCTGTGATGAGTTTGTCAGGCCACGGAAAGCCGTCTGTAAGAAATACCAACAAGGCTGTGTAAACAAACAAGCGGTGTCCAGCCTGTTTTGACCTAAGTAAGACCACGCGTTCATGGATGCTTTCAGCCCAGAGGGAAAGAGAATAACTCTGTCTCCTGCTGCAGGTCTCCGGTAAAGGTCACAGCGGATCTTAGAGCAAATCTTTTGTGACTTCTTTCTCTGCCAGATGTCAATCAGCAGGAACTTGTCTCCCTGCTGAGGGTCTGCTCTGGGACCAGGCTCTGCGTAGACGAGTCCTCTGCCCCAGTGGTGCTGGAAGAACTGCTTAGAAAACAGGAAAACACTTGACCAGGAAAAAAAGCCGTGAAACGTCCTCTTATTCTGCAATGTTTGTTGTTTTAGGCTCTCCCAGCCAAGCGGCTTGAGCCTGACGGCAGCCCAGCTGATCCCCCCCAGCCTTGGGGCAGTCTCTCCTGGATCCCACAGCCAGCCCAGCCCAGCTGCACTGCCCACCGGAGAAGCAGGACAGCATGGCTTTGCCGCCCAGATGCCAAACTCACTGCTAATGACAGCCTAGGGAGGGATGAAGAGGCTCGGAAAAGCTTGATGCATCCCCGTTACCAACCTGCTGCCTGCTCTCCCTCCCTCCCCTCCAGCAGCAGAGCACCTCTGCTTCCCTGTGCACGGGTGGTAAACTGAGGCAGAGCAGGCGTGTCCCAGCTCAGAGGTGAAAATAGCTTTTGCCTGTGCTTTGTGTAGGAACCAGCTCTCCATGGCTGGCATCTGGTAAGGTCTACAACCCCCCCAGACCCTCCATGCACCCAAAGCCTCAATCCAGGATGCTCAACTCCACGGACACTTCATCAGGGACCCCCCAGACAGGCAAGGCTGAGCTCCGTGCCGCTCTGCAAGGCCAAAAGAATGGTCCCACCGACCCAAGTCAAGCAGCAGAGGCTGTGGCTGAGCGGACAGACGCTGGAGCAAAACTGTCAGCGGGCAAAAGTGGAGGGGCCCGATCCTGCATCCCTCTGCAACCGCCTCACCCCTGCTCCACGACTGCAGCTCCCGCCTGCTGAGGCCACGCTTGTGCCAGCAAAGCCTTTAGCAATCGCCTGCTGCGAGACCCGTGGCCAAGACATGTCCCAGGAAGCAGCTTCTGCTGGAGTGGGTGAATGCCACCCTGGGGACCAGCCAGGCGGCGGCTGTGCCAGCCCTAAACGTGCGTCAGCCTGGGGGGGCTGCTCTCAGGGGGCCCCACAGCTGAGCTGGGGAGAGTGGAGCAGGGGTGGGGGTCCTGTGAAGAAGCAGACCTGCCTTCTTTCGGGGGGCTGGACGGCAACAGGCACCACCCACAGCTGAAGAGACGGGGCTGTGTTGTGTTTGGCTCTGGGTGCTGTGGGAGATGCCGGGGAGAAGCCAAGGAGCCGCAGAAGCAGGCGCTGCCAGGGCTGCAGCTATGCTGGGCGGAGAGGAGCACCCCTGGGCGCCGCTCTGCAGCGCCCCAGGACCACCACAGCGCAAGGAGAGCTACGAGCAGGCGCTGATCCCCTCTGCTGAGCACTCTGCCCTTGCACAGCCCCATCCCGCGCCCGTCCCCATGCCCGGGGAGCCTCCAAGGTGTCACAGCTACCGGGACACGTGCAAATAAGCCTCTGCTGGCATGGGCTGATAGGATCCAGTGTTTGCAGGACAAGCTGGCCGGCACCTCGGTACGGCGGCGGCACTGGTGTTGGTGCAGGCAGCAGCCTGGTGTGCTCCAGGAGAGAAGGAGGCCAGGCAGCAAGATGGGACAATGCCCTGCCTTCCTTCGCCCCGGAGCTGGCAGGCAGGCTTCCCGCCTGGGGGCATGGAGGATGGGCAGGCCCTGTGTTTACTCCTCCAAAAAAGAGACCTTCCTCCCGAAAACAAAACCTTTTGTGTGCAAATGCAGACGTCTAGCAGGTTTGTTTTTATACAGGAAACTTTGAACCAGAGGGCCAGGGCTGGTTTCATTTTGAGGTGAGTTTTTCAGTTCATGGTGGTATTTGGAAACGGAGCCGCTCTCCAAGTTTGAAGGCTGTGTTTTCATGTAGCTGCTGAGCATGGCAGCAGTGTCCAGGGCTTCCTCCTCTCCCTGCTGTGCAGGCACGCTGGCTTGGACGGAGCCACCATCGCCTTCCCTCTGCCTTTTCTCCACAGAGTGCTTTGCACAGCCGAGGCGCACGTGGAGGAGCCTCCGGCAGCACTGGTGCCTGTGGTGGGAGGGCTGGAGCCCCTGAGCGGCAGCGGAAACACGTGTGACCCTCGTGGGACTGGAAAGGGTCAGAGGCAGAAGTCCCCTGCCAGCCCCCGCAGCGGATGCGGGAACCTGCTGGTGGCACGTGGGGCTGAGCCAGGCTCATCCTGCCAGCACCTTGTGAGGAGACCAGGAACATGAGCTCCAGGCCTTGCTTTCAGCCGGGACTGCAGGAGACAGGAGTCTCATGCTCATTGCCGTGGCTCTTGCATATCCTCCTGCCGCATCCATAAAGATGGGAGAGGGCATCCCTTCGGACCTGCTCCCATTGTCCCAGCTATCCTCCAAACCCACTGGCAAGACCCTTCTCCTTGCCCGCGGGGTCCAGCTCGCTTACCAGGGTAAGGATAAGTGTCATCTTGGACAAGCTCATGGGATGCTCTGCACCTCCTGAGCCAACTCACCGGCTCCTCTCCATCTCCCCCTTGATGTGGGGCTGAGAGGCACCAGGATGGTCTCACTCCAGAACGGTGGCTGGTCCCATGGAGCACAGTCTTTAGCAATCACAGCCCACAGACACCTTCAGGGCTTGAGCGTGGATCTGGGTGTCCCCGCCGGCTCCATCACAGCCTTGGGGCCTTCCCTGCTCCCTTTGCAGCAGCAGCATGAAGGGATGCTCAGCGTCTCCAAGGGTCCCGTCTGCCCTCAGCACCTTGGCTGGTCCCACAGCACATGGTGCAAACCCAGGTGAGGTGCAGGGAGGTGCGAGCCGTGCCCAGACTGCGGCACAGCGTGCGTCTCCCACCCTCCCCGCTGTGCAGACCCCTGCCGCCACGGCGCCACAGGAGACATCTCCGTCCGGCTGATCCCTCCTCCCTGGCATCCTGCAGCCGAGGCGCTGGGCGAGCCCAGGCGGGCCTTCCCCCAGGACCAGCCCAGACTTGAGCGTCGGGGCCGTGCACAAGCGGGAGTGAACGGCAAGTGTGAGCGCGCCAAGTTGACACAGCAGGCGCCAGGCTCGCGGGGACGGGATGTGGACCGCGCCGGGGATGCCCACCAGGAGAGGTACTGGTCCCACTCCCTCTCTCTTCCCAGCCCTGTGGTGGAGGCCAGGATGTGTGCAGTGGGGGAAGGAGCGTGGACTCTCCTGCGCTCTGGCACGGTGCTGGCAAACCCCAGCGCGCCGCCCCGGGCGGGGGGGCAGGGGATGGGCAGCCGCTGTGTGCTGCTGTGCCTGGCGTTACACAGCGTTGCCCGCGCAAGGGGGCATCCCGTGCCCGGGGTCTCCAGCGTGGCGAGGGGTGGGTGGGCACCGGGAGCTGCTTCACGGATTCTTCTTGGCTCCGCCAGCGTGGCACCCTGGTGGCACCAGGCACCTTTGGTGTCAGCCCGTGCAGGCGCTGCCTCGTAGGGTGGGAGCAGAGCCCCGCAGGGCTCCGCAGGCTGTTGGCGATGGGGTGGGAGGGTTTGGGGGGGCCATAGGGGTGCTGCCCTAGCGCTGCTTGCGGTAGGTGTGGGGCAGGCACTCTCCAGGCTGCTGTCAGCCCTCCCCACACGGTGCCTCTTGCCAGGGGAAGGGGAGTCCTGAGTGCGCTCAGCCCCAGGGGCGGCCCCCGCACCCCGGGGGGGGCAGAGCAGGTCTGCCCGGCTCTGCCGGCTCTGGACCTGCTCTGAGTCACCCGCAGCTCGGCTCTTCCCAGCTCGCCAGGCGCCTGGCTCGCACCCACAGGCATCCCGGGCTCCGCTGCCAAGCCTCCAGCAGCAAGCTGGGGGGGTGCTGGGCATCAGGGGAGTCACTCCTGCACCTCCTGGCTGTCCCACAGCCTGGCCGGGGCGGCGGTGCCTGCCCTGGGCACGGCTCTGCCCTGCAGAAGGGGTGATGTCCCCCCTCACCTGCCTGCCCTCCCCTCCGCTCCCCTCCCTGCAAAATGGGAAGAGCTCCAAGGTTTGAAAGCACAGGGCAGGAGGCAGGCAGCGGTGCTGGCAGGGCTCCATGTGGAAATGATTAAACACTTGCAAGGGGTTGAAGGAAGAGCATCCCAGTGCTCTAGGGTTTAGGGTTGGAGGATGGTGGCGTGTGAACCTTGCAAAGAGAGAGGTCCCAGCAGCACCTGCATCATTTCAGGCTCTACCCTGGGAACAGCCTGTTCCTCTTGTTCCTCCCTCGCAGCCCCGGGCAGCGCTCGGCTCCCCAGAGGTGGCAAAGGGGAGAAATCGCGGCCTGGGGCAGTTCACGGTGCTGGTGGGCAGAAGGAGACACAGGGACCGGAGGGACAAGGACCAGAGGAATGCTGCTGCTGGGCCGAGGCAGGACAGGAGCCCCAGAGCTGCTCCCAGCCCAACCCCAGTGGCACCAGTGCCCCATATAATGCATCCCCTGGGTACCACGTTGTCACAGGGTGCCAGGCTGGATGCAAGGGGTCCTGCCCAGGGAGGGATGGCAGAGGTCCCATGGGGACAGTGGGGCTGCATGTCCAGCCATGGGTACAGGCTCCTCGGTGCAGTGACAGCATTGGTCATGGCATAGTGCCAGGCGGGCCATGGCTGTGCCCTCTCTGGGTGTCAGGCTGAGTCCCTTCGGGCAGTGGCAGTGTCCTTGCCCGCACGCTGTCCCCTGGCAGCTGTGTGCCGGGACCCTCCCGCTCTCTGCCCATGCCCAGCCTTGGGAGCATTGCCCGCCATCTGTCACCACGGATGGACTCTGTGACACCCGGGATGCTCGGGTGCTGCAGGCCCACACTTTGCTCCCCACCTTGCTCCTCCTCACCCCAGTTGGTGCTTCCCAGGGGGGTTTCCTACTTCCCCTCGGTGTGGAGGAAGATGCTCAGGTCTGGGAGATGCCTCAGTGGGGACAAGCCCTGTGCCGCCAGCTCCGTACTCGGGGCACCTGGAGTCAAGGCCAGTGCATGGAGTGCAAAGGCAAACTTGGGATGGACTCTGCTTTGGTCTGAGGATGGCACTGCCCTGGAGACACTGCACTATGGCTACTGTCCCCCAGCATAAGCCAGACCTGACACCACAATGATGGGTATGCTGTCAGAGGTCCCCTTTTCCGCCTCTGTTCCAGACTGGATGATCCCACGGGGGCCCGGGGCAAGGACAAAGCCTGAGGCTCTCTCCCTTGCAGGAGGTGGTGGCTTGGCTGCACAGACCCCACGGTTCGACCCCAGTTCTGGCCAGCAGAGCTTTCCAGTGCTCATGGTTGGCGGGACATCCCCCATCCCCCTGCTCCTTGCAGTAGCCTTTGCTGCTTCACGGAAAATGTGATGACTCGGCAGCCCCTGAGTTTCCAGGCCTGGTTCCAGCTACTGGGTGGAGAAACCTTCTGCAGTTGTTTTTGGGTCTGACACAGGCAAAGGCTTCACTGTCAGGGGGACCAGAGGGGAGATCTGGCATCCCCAGCCGAAGGCGGCCTCTCTCTCTGTCCTTACCTGTGGTGTCACGGTGTCACCAGAGTGGCCACGGGGAGGGCAGCCCTGGCACGTAATGAGCAGCTTCTCACGTCCAGTATGGGGGACTGCTGAGCCCCGTGGCGCCAGGGACAGGGCCTGGGTTTGGCTCTCACCAGCGCTTTGGGCTGTTTCCACCACAGGCACAATGCAAGCTCCCTGAGCTCAGGGAGCAAAACTGCTGGGTCCCCGGGTTTAAATCAGTGGGGCTGGTATGGATGTGTCCCCATGGCCAGGGGGGTGCCAGCTCTGCATGCCCTGCAATGCAGCATGCGGAGGCTGGGAGAGCCACTGGGACACCTCTGGGTCCCTGCCCAGGGGTCAGTCCCATCCCGGTGGGCAGCAAGACAAGGTGCCAAAGCATCCCCCCAGGCCGTCCTCACATCAGGCAGGGGGTCATCTCTCCTCCTGGGCAGGGGGTACAGGGCAGGGGCACAGCAAGGCAGCAGGCTCCGGAGACACTGTGCTCCAGTCCCTGCTCAGCTCCCCAGCCCAGGGAGCAGGACAGACCCTTCGGTCCTTGGGCCAAGAGTTGTGCCCCCACAAAGGGCCGTGGCAGCAGCAGTAGTTTTCCAACAAGCTCCGGAGATGCCATATCCCACGAACCTCCCTTGCTTCTCCATCCCACTGAGCCAGGGTGGCTGGCGGTGGAGGTGACCAGCTTCGCCGAGAGGCCGGTGTAGGTGCGCTGGGGCTGCAGGCAGGCAGGTGTAGTGAGTGCGTGTGGGCTCAGCTCGCTCCCCAGCTGGGCAGGGCAGCCTCAGCCCAGCTGGAGTTTCCCAGGACTCCAGTGAGCTGGTTTTTCCTCTTGCTGGCCTGCAGCTCCTCTTTGGTGTGCCTGTCTGTGCCACTGCAGGGGACACTGCCCCCTGTCACCAGCCTCAGACACTGGGGGATGCCAAATCTCTTCCTGAGGTTTTCCTTGATAACCAAGGAATTCCTCAGGGATAACCAAGGGGAAATCCTGCCCCATCCCCTGGGATCATAATTCCCTGCCCACCAAGGCCCTCCACCCTGACCTCCAACCCCTGCTTCATCAGCCAGGGGCCCTTCCAATTCAGCTCTGTCCTCACCTGCCACCCTCCAGGGACACAACACAGTCCCAGCCGCCCCCAGCCCCCCCTGCCTGCTCTGCCTCCACCCCAGCCATCCTCACCCTCCTCACGGCAGCAAACTCTGGCAGGGGGTCGGACTAGCTGATCTCCAGAGATCCCTTTCAACCCTGTGATTCTATGAAACAGCCCCACGCTCCCCATCCAACACGGGGTCACCTCTCCTTGTGCTGCCGTGGCAGCCTGCACCTCGCCACGGACCCGCATGGGGACATCCACCAAGGGCCCCTCTGCAAACTCGTCTGGGGATCAGCCAGCGGTATCCTCCCAGATCCTGCCCTGGGCCCCCCGGGTAAACCTGGCAAGCCCTCGCTGCAGCGGGGAGCTCCAGCCTCCTCCCAGCTGGCTGCAGCCGCCCAGCCCTGGAAAGGGGCCTTTGAAAACAGTCCCCAGCCCACTGGAGACAGCAGCAGCCAGCCCCAAACCTTTCTCTGCCTCAGCTCGTGGAGGGGGACTCCCTCCCCACCCCTCTAAGTGGCCAGAGGACGCCACCTCCAGTGTCTGTGAGCACCCACTTTGCGTTCCAGTGGAGGATGGCCCATCCCCGGTCACGCCGTGTCCGGCAGCAGCAATGGGTGTCCCTGGCTGTCGGTGACACTGTCGATGGGTCATCCCCATCACCCCAGGTGCTGGGGGAACTCAGTCCCAAATGCCTATCAGGGCATCTGTAGGAGCCAGAGCTTTTACCCTGGGACTCCATCACTTGAGCAGATGCACTGCTTGCATTTTTGACATTCAGGCCTCCCCGGAGCTGCCAGTATTAAGGATTAAAAAACTTGCCTGCGCTGTAGCCAAGACACTGTTTTCTGCTCCCACCCCGATCTCCATGTCCAGGGTGCAGGGGGAGGGCAGGTTTGGGGACAGAGTGACTCGAAGGGCCTCCAGTTGTTGAGCTGTGCCTCTCTGCCGGGGGACACCTGAGTCATTAACAGAGGAGATGAAGGTGACACATAAGCCCTTGCGGCTGGGCTGAGCAACAGGGCTCCTTCACCCCAGCTCGCTCCAGGCAGGGGACTGAACCTCTGCAGAGACGTGACCGTGATCGCGGACCAGCACTGCTGGCACCAGTCCCATTTGGCCAGGACCTGTGGAATTAACTGTCCCCCATGCAAAGGGAAGAGCGCTTGTGCTCTGTCCCCTTTCCCAACGGGGCCCAGCAGCCTGGGGGCTGTCAGGAGGTTTGGGGTTGGAGATGGGTCCTAGACCAGGGCCATGGCATCCCCCCTCTCTTCTCAGGTGTGTGCAGGGGCCGGGGCTTTCCCGTGTCTTTGCCCAGGCACTGACAGCTGATCTGACAGTCACAGGTCTGACAAAAGAGACGTCTGAGGGGGGATCTTATCAACACTTATAAATCCTGACAGGGCGGGTGTCAGGAGGATGGGGCCAGGCTCTTCTCAGTGGTGCCCAGGGACAGGACAAGGGGGAACGGGCACAAACTTGACCATGGGAAGTTCCACCTCAACATGAGGAGGAACTTCTTTCCCTTGAGGGTGGCAGAGCCCTGGCCCAGGCTGCCCAGGGAGGTGGGGGAGTCTCCGTCTCTGGAGACATCCCAAACCCGCCTGGAGGCGTTCCTGTGCCCCCTGCTCTGGGTGACCCTGCTCTGGGGGGGGGGTGGGACTGGGTGATCTCCAGAGGGCCCTTCCAACCCTGTGATTCTGTGAAACCTCTGAGGTTTTGGGGGAGGGAATCCGCTGTCTTGGGGCCAGCGGGGGGATGTGTCCCACCCTAACAGCTCGGTGGCTCACAGCAACGGGCAGAGCTTGAATAGTCCCCACTGGTGGCTTTACTGGCTACTGGGACAGACTCCCACGGCCACACAGGCTGCGCTGGCTTTCGGGGTAGATGCATCACTGAACCTCTTCCAGCACCGTCCCACATCTCCAGCGCTGATGTGAAGCCAATGGCATCTCCGCTCTGAATCAGAGCTGGCATCCCGCCACGCTTTCAACACACACGGGCACCACGCAGCGCA
>VXBO01015162.1:38316-50608 GCA_013400135.1 Rhinoptilus africanus
GGGGGTGGGTGGGCGGGGGAGCCTGGCCCTCCAGGCTGGTCACCCAGCAGCCCCACAACTCCCTGTTGAGAAGTGTCGGCTTTGCCTCTTCAGGGACCTTCCTGAACCTCAGTGTGAGTGACCATGGCCGGTCGGACTCCCTTCTTCTGTCCTGGGATGAGCCAGAGGAAGGTGCCAAGGGATATTCGCTCGCCCTCTCCTCCCTGGGGTCACACACACCGCTGCAGAATGGATCTGCTGGACCCAACATCACCAGCTTCTGGTTCCATGGGCTGACCCCTGGCATGCGCTATGAGGTTGAGGTGACAGCCACCCTTGCCTGCATGGAGACCGCCAGCCAGACAGTCACAGCACAGACAAGTAAGGGGTTCCCCAGGGACTGCAGAGTCAAAGGGTCTCAGTGCTCCTACCAATGATCGTCACACTGCTTTGAAGGGTAGGAAGTACAGGTCTGTGCAGAGTCCCGTGGTTCATGGGGAGGTTGGGCCTTTCCTCATTTCCACAAGGATTAGGGTCCTTCCCTTGTCCCCAGAGCCCCAGGGGTCATTCCCTCATCCATACAGAGGGAGGGTCCTGTCCCTGCACCTTGCATGGGCAGCGTTCTGCTATATCTTCTCCTGGAATAATATAATTAATGATGGACCAACTTATGCTGTGAGCTGCAGAGGCCCAAGGGGTGGAAAATGTCATGTCTGGAGGTCTAGAAAGAGCTACAAGGAAGCAGCATCTGCCCCATGGTTTGGCAAATCTCTGTCAACCCCTGGCTCGCCCAGCAAGCCTTGCTCTGCTCTCTCCCTGGCTGATGCCAAGGTCCACGGGAAGGGGGCAGGGCTGGTGAACCCACAGCTCAGGTGAGCCCTTACCTGCATCCCTCCGGAAGATCCTTGAGTAAATCAGTGCAGGTGAAGGTGGAAAACCTAGGAAAGGAGAGTAGAGCTGGAGGGAGGGGGTTGGCCAGCAGAAGGGATGGTGTCAGACAGCGGCGGTGGCTGCAGGGAGCAGGGGCTGATGCTCATGGGAAGGCAGGTGGCAGGACCCACAGGGCCAGCAGGAACAGAGGACCTGGCAGCGGGCGAGCTCTCGGCTAAGCGCTGATGGCTTCACCTTTCTCAGTGCACACCTAGTGTGCTGTCCCTGACCAAGCCTCCCTGCCCGGTTCAGCGTGACTGTGGAGAAACCGATCCAAAGGGGATGGTGCAGCCCACACAACCCCTGGGCAACTGGTGGGCTGGCAGCGAGGTGATGGGGCTGTGCTTGAGGGATTGGGTCCTGTTGCGTTGTTCAGGCAGGACCCCACCAGGTGAAGGCACTGTCCCACCGGCCCTTGAGCAACCTGGCAGGTCAGGCATCCTCAGGCAACCAGCCGACACCATCTGTGCCGTGTCCAATGCAGGTCCTTCGCCTGTCCGCAACCTGAGCCTGAGCGGCGGTGGGAGCTCTGCCATGCTGCGCGCCTCCTGGGCACATGCCCACGGGCAACGAGATGGCTACCACCTTGCCCTCTACCACAGCGTCTCCCAGACGCTCGTGAGAAATGCGTCCGTTCTGCCAAATGCCTCCACCTTCCTGTTTGACGGGTTGCTGGCTGGCAGCGAGTACGCCTTGAAGGTCAGCACGCTGGCTGGATCCCGCCAGGCAAGCACCAGTATCCACCAGTGGACGGGTAAGGAGTGATGGGTCTGCCTGCCCAAGAGGGAAAGGGTGGGAGAAAGGGTTTGGCTGGAGGGGTGCAGCATGTGTGCCAGCTGGGCTGGCAGGGAGGGGGAGGAGGTCTCCAGGCTTGGGATGGGGAGTTTGTGTAGGATGGGGGAAAGCTGGGAGGTTTTCACATCCCCACTGTGAACCCAGTGTGCTTGGCTGTAGGGACATCCTCCCACCTCAGTCCTGCCCTGCAGGACCCACAGCTTGGTTTTGGGTGCTCCATGTCCCAGTGGGAGAAGGGCAATCTGGGGATCTTGACCAAAGATCTTGGCTGGTGGGAGCTGCAGAAATGTTGCGTTACCCAGGCTGCCACCCCCTCGTCCCTGCAGCCTGAAAGAGTGGGACAGTATGGAGGGGCCCCAAGAGCCCCTCAGACTGCCTGGGAAGGGACATTGGAGAGGCATCCCTCAGCAGACCCCTCAGCCCCCATGCCAGCACAGAGAGCCGTTGTGGGCGTAGGAGACCCTGGGGAGAGAGGAGGCTCCGGGGAGCCCCAGTCCCAGTGTTGAACCTCTCTCTCCCTCCTGCCTTTCCCCACAGCTCCCTCCATCCCCACCCAGCTGAGGCTCAGCCCGGGCTCCAGCACCAGCCTCGTCGCCTCCTGGGCAGGGGCTGGGGGGGCTGCCTGGCTGCACCTCGCACTCCACAACCTCCTCACCCAGACGGTGACCAGCACCCTGTCGGCCAGGAGGGGCCTCACCAGCTACACCTTCCAGCATCTCCACCCCGGCACCCAGTACTGGTTGGGGCTGAGTGCCATGGCTGGACCCTACACCATGGTGGGGCCCAATGCCACCGCTTGGACGTGTGAGTATGATGACCAGGGATGGAGGGGGGACCTTGGTGGCCTTGGCTTTCTCCCTGCCTCTGGTCCAGCCTCTGAATCCAAAAGTCTCCTGCCAGAGCCCTGGGTGCAGAAGGCAATTATTCTGCTTGGACCTGGCCAAAAGCTGCTCCAGGACCTGGCTCTGGGGCCAGTCAGTCCCCTGGGCAGTCACTCAGGCAGGTGAATTACCAGTCTCCACCTGCTTCTTGATGGGGAGCACGGGGATCTGCTTGTGGCATCTCCCTGAGGAGGAGGATGGAAGGGCAGCAGATCCCGCTGGTGTTCAGTGCAGCTGGGACTGGGCTCTCACGTGCCTCGGGGCTGTCCAAGAGCAGCAGAGAAAACGAGGGGGCAAGGGGATGGCAGTTTAGCTGGTTTCAACTGGAGGTTCCTGGCTGTGAATGGAACTTTGGTCCCCTTTGATTGCTGTCAAGGATATATTTTGGTAGCACCTGGTTTTGGTAGCATCCTGGTGGATGTTCCTAATGTGCAGAGTGCTGTGCAAACACAGCCAAGGAAACCAACATCTGGCAGGTCGAGAAATCGAGGTAGACCTGCCAGACCCCAGCTGGTTGCACCATTCAACCCAGCTTCCTCCACCTTCTGGCCTAAGGCTGACAACGGCCCGGAGGGCAGGTGAATTCCACCACCACGGTCCTGGTTTCCTGCCCATGTGTTGTCTGTAGCACTGCAAACAGTTCTGACCCCAGACTTGCCATCCCAGATGTTCCTGGGAAAAACAGGGGGGAAACAGAGAGGGCAAGCCCAGCCTGCAGAACAGAGCAAGGCTCATGCCAAACACCAGGAAAGCTCCTCTCTAGTGAGGAGCAACAAATTATGGAGGTGCCAAGCTGCAAACTCAGGGCTGTTGTGGCCAGTGACTTGTCCTGGCCTGGGCAGAGCCAGCGGTCAGGCATACGCTGGAAGGACCTGGGTGCCACCGGCTGATGAGTCTCCAGCTCTTTCCTGCTCTGCCGGCCAGCCCAGGAAGCTGGAGCCTGCTCACTGCTGACTCTGCAGCTGGGATTTTGGAAGACCTCCACACCCCCAGCTGGTTTGTTTCTGCTATGAAGCGAGTCTGACTCTTTCCCTGCCATTGCCGTCTGTGGCTCTGACCTACTCGACTGAACAAATGTTCCTGGTGCCAGACGCACAAGCCAGAGGCGTCCGGCCAGGAGTTCGGTCCAGGACAGTTCCTGGGAATATCAGCAAAGTTCATGATGGGACAGAAATGGAGAGGAGGGGGACTTTTAGGAATTTCCCAGCAGGGCTGCCAGTTTCATCTGGGCCCTGCTAGATGAGGAGTAGTTGTGCTGGGGAATGGAGACAGCACGCTCCAAAAGGATGTCTAAGGCTGAATGTGACCCTGCAGACAAGGAATCAGGGAATGAGGCTCACGGGTGTATGGGGTCCAAAGCACCTCATAATAATAAAGGCCAAGTGCTGGGTCCTGCCCTTGGGTCACACCAACCCCACGCAGCGCTACAGGCTCGGGGCGGAGTGGCTGGAGCTGCCCGGCAGAAAGGGACCTGGGGGTGTTGGTGGGCAGCGGCTGGATATGAGCCAGCAGTGTGCCCAGGGGGGCAAGGAGGCCAACAGCATCCTGGCCTGGATCAGGAATAGTGTGGTGAGCCGGACTAGGGAAGGGATCATCCCCCTGTGCTGGGCACTGGTGAGGCCCCCCCTCGAGTGNACAGTCCCCTTCCCTTCCAGACCCCCTGAGCCCTGGCAACGTGACCCTGAACGCTGCGGAGGAGCAGAACTCCTTGCAAGCTCGCTGGAGCACCCCGGCGGGAGAGAGGGACTTCTATCTGGTGACGCTGCAGGAGGGAGAGGATGGTGCACTGACAAGGAACATCTCCATCGACAGAGACAACGGTCATGTCACCTTCCACGGGCTGAATCCCGGGAAGCAATACTCTGTCCTGGTGACGGCGGTGGCTGGGCCTTACCGGGCATCAGCCCGCAGCACAGCAGCCTGGACACGTAAGCTGAAAGCCCAAGAGTGTCCTTTCAAGGCCATTTCTGCCACCTGATGGAGGGCTGATGCCTGGAGGGAGGGACGGCAGCAGGGGCAGAGCTGGGGCTGTGCGGTCTCAAGGGCAGACTGTGTCTCAGAGCAGCAAAATCTGCTGCCCTGCAGCTCCTCCCAAGGGGAGACGGGGAGGTCCTTGGCAGACTTGTGCCAGGCACGAATCAAGACCACATCCTGCTCAGTAACCTTTGGACTCAGTGTTCGGCAGGCTTCATGGCAGCTTCCCCTGCCACAGTTCCCCCGAAACAGCATCTCCCTGTCCCCAGTCCCTCCTGGGCAATTCATGGAGCTGCAGCTGGTGCTCAGGCACCACTCCCAAAGCTGCCACTCCGGGCAGGAATGGCTGGAGCCTTAAACAGCGTGGGGAGACACTCACACCGCCCCTGGGGCTGGGAGCAGTAAAAAGCTCTCCCTGCAGCCCTGGCTGCCCACGTTTGGTGGGGGGGAATGCTGTAGAGTGTCACTAGAGCAGTCTGGCTGCCTAATGCCCTGCCCCACGCAGTGACATGCGTAATCCCGTCCTTGTCCCTCGCAGAGCCAATAGCACCATCTGGTGTGAGTCTGTCCAGCCAGGGGAGCCCCTACAGCCTACTAGCCAGCTGGGAAGAGGCAAGGGGAGAGGGCTACCTGCTGGCCCTCAGCCCCATGGAGCACCCTGTGAAGAACAGCTCGCTGCTCAGAGGTGGCACCAACTTCACCTACAAGGGCCTCCGCCCTGGGACTCTCTACGCCTTTGAGATCAGCACCGTGGCTGGCCCCTACACTTCCTCACCGGAGCGCATCGCGAACTGGACGTGTGAGTGACACAGCCCTCAGCGCGGCCAGCCCCGGGCTTCCCACTGGGATCTTGCCCTTCTCTGTGATGCTGTGCCCCAGGACAGGCGGTAGAATGAGTCTTCTGCAGCTTCATGCAATAAAAGGGCAAAAGGCTCCAGAGGAAAGCAGAGGTGCTGCTGGATGTGTCTGACCCTGCTCTCTATCCCAGTTGCCTGGCACAGGAGTCAGCAGAGCCCAGTGCCCTCCTCCTCCTCACCTGGGCCGCCCTCCTGCGGCACTGCTCAGGCTGCATCTCCCTGAAACACCTTTCCACCACCCTGGTCCAGACCATCCCACCCACCGCCTCCTCCAGCACCAGAGCAGTCCTCTCTTACCATGCCAGTTCTAAGTCTATGTGGGCCCAGTCCCTGCCAAACTGGTGTGTGGGTGGCAGCAGGGGGGCTGCTCAGACCCTGTCTGAGCAGGGTTTGATGGCTGCTCAGAGCCCGTGGGTGGCCAGAGCACCTGGATGTGGGTTTTCCCAGGGAAGGGGCTCCATCCCCAGCACATTTGGGGCTGCATTTCTGCCAGGTGACCCCAGTCCGGGTGCAGCTGTGACTCGAGACTTTTCCTTTCCTAGATCCTCTGCCCCCCGAGCAGCTGACCCTCAGCAATCAGGGCCGCAGCACCTCTCTGCAAGCCTCCTGGAAAGCAGCTCCCACTGGCAGCACCGGATACACGGGCACCCTCTGGGAAACCAAGTCCCGGGTGTGGGTCAGGAACATGACTGTGAGGAACAACTGGATAAATGTCACCTTCGAGGACCTGGTCCCTGGGCGGCAGTATACACTGGAGATGGCAGCTATGGCTGGACCCTACAGATCCCCTGTGCGATCAGCCACAGACTGGACATGTGAGTGTGGTACCCCTGCCTCAGCCCTGCTGCAGATTGCAGCCATGGCCTGCCAACGAGAGCAGAAAGCTCACGGCATGGAAGCAAGGGAGAGCGTGGACCATGTATGGGGGGGTGAGAGAACCAGGGTCAGGAAGGCATAGACAGACAAAGAGTGGAAGGACAACTAGAGCCACATTCAGCCAGGCTGGAAGTAAAAGGGTCTTCAGCACAGGAGAAACCCATCACTGAACAGAAAGCATCTCCAAATGTCGGCCAGCAGGAAAGGTGGGGACCTGCTCCAAAGTTTTTTGAGGAGCAGAAGCTCAGGCTGTTCTGGGGTTTGATATGCCAGGGCTGATTTCTGCCATGAGCCCACCAGGGACAGGCGGTGGAGGGTGCCCAGGACGAGTGCCTGCAGGCTGCTGCTCCACACTGCAGCAGCTCCACCACGGCTGCCTCTCACCACCGGGATGTCTCTTCTCTCTCAGACCCCCTGGCTCCAGCTGGTGTGACCCTGACCAACACACGACGCCCACTGGGACTCGCTGCCTTTTGGGACAAGGCTGCTGGCGATGTGGACCAGTTCCACCTCCAGCTCTACAGCAAGAGCCATCCAGCGCAGAGGAACATCTCAGTGGGGCCAAACACCCACAACTTCACTTTTCTGGGGCTGTCCCCTGGCGTTCAGTACTTCCTGAAGGTGACCGTCCTCGCTGGCCCATACAGATCCTCGTCACACTTTGCCACTGAGTGGACATGTGAGTGAGAAGTGTCCCCAGCCTCCTGCAAGGGCAGGGCATCCTAGCGCTGTCTGCGAGACTGGCAGTGGCATGGACGTGTTCAAGCAGAGGGGGGACTCCGGTGAGACCTGCCCCTGGGAATCAGAGCATGCGTCATGAGTTAGGTGCTGTGTGCTGGCTTCTGGGCCAAGAAAGACCCTTTTCCCCAGCCTAGATTTTCCTGAGTCAAGCTGAACCTTCTGAGACCACTTGTGATCTCAAGGCCAGCCTGGGAGTAGCGAGACAGGGATGGGAGAGAGGAAGAGCAGAGACCCGTGGGGGCTTGCTGCTCCCTGTCCGTGCAGCAGAGCAGCCCACCAGAGAGCTGGGCGCTCTCTTTGCAGCACAGCGCCTGCCTGCTGGCAGCACCCTGGGGATACGCACGGGCAACTTTTTCGTCCCCCAGGACATCAGGGGAGCTGGCAGTCAGCAGCCACCACTTCTCCTTTAGCCTTGTGCAGAGGTGCAGGCTGTGTCCCGGCTTCTCCAGTTGCTTTTCTCCACCATCTCATGTATCTCCATGCTGTGTTTCTCCCTAGATCCACTGTCTCTGGCTAACGTAAGTGTACAGCCTGGCCGGAGACCTCAGGAGCTACACGTGAGCTGGGTGGAGTCAGGCGGTGGCAGAGACCACTTGGTACAGCTCTCCGTAGCTGAGTCCCTGTCCATCATAAGGAATGTGTCTGTCCCTCGTGGAGTCACCCAGCTTGACCTGGAGGGGCTGGTGCCAGGGTCCCGATACCGTGTGGAGATCATTTCTCAGGCTGGGCCTCATCGCACCTCCTCTCAGACTGCCATCGGCTACACTGGTAGGAACGCAGCTCCGCTGCACCGCTCCCCATCCCTGGGACACAGCCTGGCTCTGACCTGGGGAGGGGCTGGGGACCAAGAGGGAGTCCCTGGGCTGTTCCGCAGGAGGGCCCTGAGACCACGTCCCTGCAACCCCACTGGTGCCTATCTCCTACTCAGGATGCTGGCTCTCTTGTTGGGACCCTCACATATCCTGAGCCCAGCAGCTCAGGGGGGCAGGCTCTGTGGGACAGGGGGGTCTCCGGCTGTGGTGGCGATGCACCGTTATCACCTGGGACACCGGGAGCAGCAACCTGCTGCTCTCAGCAGTCTTTAGGCAGCGTGTTAGATGCTCACAGTCCTGCAGCTCCCAGCTTCATTCCCAAACTAGAGTCAGTCCTGAGCATCCCCAGGTTTGTCCCCTGTAACACTGTTTCTCTCCCGCAGCCCCGCTACCTCCCATCTCCCTGTCAGCGAGCCCCATCGGTACTGCCCAGGCTCTGACTGTGCACTGGGAGACCTCTCCCGGGCAGAGGGATGGATACCTGCTCAGCGTGCACGAGGAGGGTTCTTCTGCACCAGCGAGGAACCTGGAAGCAGGGAAAGACAGCACCAATGTCACCCTAGCACAGCTGGAACCAGGAACGTGCTACCTTGTTGGGATCTGGGCAGTAGCTGGACCCTACCGCTCCCTCCCCAAGAACGTCACTGGCTGCACAGGTGAGGATCCATAGCACCCACAGGTGATTTGTGTGGGAGCACTGTCAGGAGCTCCAGAATGGGATGGGGATCAATGTTGGCACCCAGGGAGGGGAGAGGAGGGCACCCTGCCCTGATTCCCAGGGATGCTGGTCTGCAGGCATCTGCTGCCTCTTGCACCCTGCAGGCACAGAGCGCTTGCTGGCCGGTTGTTGCTGTCTGCCTGGGGAAAGCAAGGCTCCTCCCCAAAGGCAGCTGCATGTTCAGAACTGGATCTTTTTCTCTCCAACTCATGTATCTGTCTTTCCTCGCAGTTCCTGCTGCACCGACAAACCTGAGCCTTATCAACCCAGGCAGCTCCTCAGAGCTTTACACGGGCTGGAAGAAGCCTCCTGGCAGAAGGGATCACTACCATGTTATTCTGTATAGCCTCAGCACCCAGAGTAGGGATCGGGTCCAGACTTTGAGTCCAGATGCCCAGAACATCACTTGGACTCACCTGGAGGCAGGCAGCAGGTTTGCTGTGCAGGTCACTGCCGTGAAAGGCTCGCTCAAAGCCTCCTCCACCAATGTCACCCAATGGACACGTGAGTCTGGTGGGTTGGGTTGGACACTCCACTGTGCGCCAGAGCCTCCATCTGAGCCTTGCAGAGCACCCATCACCACCTTCCCCATCCCAAACCCTCCCCGCTGTGTCCCTAGCTTCCACACAGTTGTCCCACCTTTCTGCTCACTCTCCTCACTCTTCCCCTGACACAGACGCCGTTCCCCCTACCTGCCTCAAAGGCTCTGGATACCTCCCCTGCCCTGTCCAGCTGCAAACCCTGGGGATACTGAGCTCAGAGCCATGTGCACTCTCCCCATGCTTCTCTCTGGGAGATTCTCTGGTGGCCAGCCTGCCCACCGCCCACTGGGAGCGAGGGGCTGGAGTCCAGCACTGCCGGAGCACAAGGAACCACTGGGCAAAGCAGCCAGCTCATAGCACGGAGCAGCGAGCGGTGGCATGCGAGGGCTGACTGTCTCCCTCATGCTTTCCAGATCCCTTGGCCCCTGCCAACCTCACCCTGGGCAGCCCCTCTGCCTCCGCGCTGCAGGCCTCCTGGGCAGCAATGGGGCGAGAAGCAGAAGGCTACGTGGTGGATGTCTACGACGCAGCTTCCCGCAGTCTTGTTGGGCGCATGGTGCTGAGTGGGAATGCCAGGAGTCACACCTTTGGAAACCTGAGCCCCGGCACCCGCTACAGCGTGGCAGTGAGGGCCACAGCTGGGCCCTTCCACAACAGCACCCCCAGCTTCACCCACTGCACACGTGAGTATGATGCTCTCCTGCAGCCAGGTGTCCTCTATCCGATCTCCCCCTTCCTAGTTCCAATCATACTGGTGCAGCCAGATCCTGCCTTCCTCTCCCACCCACACAAGGGCACGGTGCCCAAGCCCTGCTGGATGCAACGTGGGGAGTTTGTGCATGACCCTGTGGCCTGGCCACCCACGTCTCAGGTAGCCGCCCGTCCACAGCCATCCACAGGCTCAGGCTGCACCAGGCAGGAGGAAACTCCTGGAGGCAGCTACCACAGAGTCAAGGGCAAAGCCAGCCCTCGAGACCTTGCAGGTCCGATCCACCTCCTGCAGCACAGGCTTGGAAAAGACATGGAGCATCTGCTTTCTCTCAGCCTGAACGTGGCTCCTGGCAGTGACTCATGTTTCCTCCCCAGGCCCGCTGCCCCCAGCCGCCGTGCACTGGCTGAGCACGGGGCACCCCGACAGGCTGAGCGCATCCTGGGGAGCCGCGGCCGGGAGGCGAGACGGCTACACGCTGACCCTGTACCACGCACGGCTGGGCACCATGGTAGCTACAGTGTCACTCAGGAGAGACACCCACAACTTCACCTTCCTGGGCCTGACCCCGGGATATGAGTACTCCCTGGAGGCCAGTGCCACAGCTGGACCATACCAGGCAGCAGCACCCAACATCAGTGCCTGGACACGTAAGTCCCTGGAGGAGTGTCCTCTGTAGAAGGGTGGGAGATGTTGCATCACTTTTTCTGGAAAAATGATGACTGAGGGGGGATCTTATCAGTGCTTGTAAACACTTAAAGGTGGGGTGTCAGGAGGATGGGGCCAGGCTCTTTTCAGTGGTGCCCAGGGACAGGACAAGAGGTAACGGGCAAAACTTAAGCATAGGAAGTTGCACCTAAACATGAGAAGGAACTTCTTTACTTTGGGAGTGGCAGAGCCCTGGCCCAGGCTGCCCAGGGAGGTGGGGGAGTCTCCGTCTCTGGAGACATCCCAAACCCGCCTGGAGGCGTTCCTGTGCCCCCTGCTCTGGGTGACCCTGCTCTGGCAGGGGGTGGGACTGGGTGATCTCCAGAGGGCCCTTCCAGCCCCCACCATTCTGGGATTCTGTGTGATTCTGTGATTCACTGCTTGGTCCTCAGAATGGCTGGGAGGTTTACAGGGGACTCGTTGCCTTCAGAGATGTGCACACCCATGTACATGGTGCAACACGCGGCAGTTAGTGCAGGGGCACGGTTACCCTCATGGGCACAACTGTAATCTCGCTCAAGTGCATGCCCATGGCATACATGGTTGCCCAGCTGTGCCGACGTGGGGACATGCCCCTGCCCATGCTGCCCCATCTCCCTCTATACAGGAGCACTCGCACCCTCACTGAGCCTCTTCCAAGCAGGTAGAACCCACATTACCATGAAGGTTCATGAAATGAATCAGTGTAGTACAGGAAGAGGCTAATCCACAGTCCTCCCAGGAGAACAGGTCTTTGCTCTGGAGATGGACTAGCCCAGCGCGACTCTCCATCCAGAAAGGTTTTAGGGCTGGACAGAGTGTGGACTCCGTGCCAGCTCTGCCCAGGCGGCTGCAGGCCAGCTGGGTGCTGGAGGACGTGTGTGCTAGGCTATGGGGGATGAGGGTGATCTGGGTGAAAAATGGTTGGCACGTGAAGAACCACAAAGGTTGAGCAGCATTAAAGGTGAGGTGGGATGGGAACAGGAAAGAGAAAAGGGAGGAGGAGGAGAGTGCCAGAGGGAGTCCCGGCCATCAGGAAGTATCTGTCCTGCTGCACAATGTCCCGTGAAGTGTCTTTTTCCTTCTGCACGGTCTCTGGTCCCTAACATCAGGTCTGGTGACTCCCCAGGCCCGCTGCCCCCAGCCACTGTGCGCTTGCTGAGCACGGGGCACCCCGACAGGCTGAGCGCATCCTGGGAAGCTGCGGCCGGGGGGCGAGACGGCTACACGCTGACCCTGTACCACGCACGGCTGGGCACTGTGGCAGCTGCAACCTCGCTTGGGAGAGACACCCACAACTTCACCTTCACGGGACTGGCCCCAGGAAGCAAGTATGTGCTGGAGGCGGTGTCCATGGCAGGGTCCTACCAGACACCTGCAGGGAACGTTAGCAACTGGACATGTGAGTACCCTGATTTCAGGGGGATGTGTGTCTTTCTGGGCAGTCTGGAAAGCTCACGGCAAAGGACGTGGCCCCACTGACCTTCATGGCAGACCCCAGCACTGCCTGAACCCGAGGGCATGTCAGTGCCATGGCAGAGCTCTGCCCACCCTCACCATGGGCTCCACCAGCCTGGACCAGGCCAGCTGAAGCTCCAGGTCTTGTGCTTTAGAGGAGAGGCACAGAGGAGGAAGCAGTCACCTCCCGCTCCCCTCTGCTAGCTGGCTGGGTGCTCCCTCCTTCACCCATCTCTAGGTGTCTCGCTCCAGCTGGGACAGGGCTGTCTCTGCTCAGACAAGCATCACTTGAAGCTTCCAGAAGCTGCTTTTAGGTGCCTCCAGGCTGGTGGA
>VXBO01015162.1:50711-81480 GCA_013400135.1 Rhinoptilus africanus
GCTCTGGAGATGGACTAGCCCAGCGCGACTCTCCATCCAGAAAGGTTTTAGGGCTGGACAGAGTGTGGACTCTGTGCCAGCTCTGCCCAGGCGGCTGCAGGCCAGCTGGGTGCTGGAGGACGTGTGTGCTAGGCTATGGGGGATGAGGGTGATCTGGGTGAAAAATGGTTGGCACGTGAAGAACCACAAAGGTTGAGCAGCATTAAAGGTGAGGTGGGATGGGAACAGGAAAGAGAAAAGGGAGGAGGAGGAGAGTGCCAGAGGGAGTCCCGGCCATCAGGAAGTATCTGTCCTGCTGCACAATGTCCCGTGAAGTGTCTTTTTCCTTCTGCACGGTCTCTGGTCCCTAACATCAGGTCTGGTGACTCCCCAGGCCCGCTGCCCCCAGCCACTGTGCGCTTGCTGAGCACGGGGCACCCCGACAGGCTGAGCGCATCCTGGGGAGCTGCGGCCGGGGGGCGAGACGGCTACACGCTGACCCTGTACCACGCACGGCTGGGCACTGTGGCAGCTGCAACCTCGCTTGGGAGAGACACCCACAACTTCACCTTCACGGGACTGGCCCCAGGAAGCAAGTATGTGCTGGAGGCGGTGTCCATGGCAGGGTCCTACCAGACACCTGCAGGGAACGTTAGCAACTGGACATGTGAGTACCCTGATTTCAGGGGGATGTGTGTCTTTCTGGGCAGTCTGGAAAGCTCACGGCAAAGGACGTGGCCCCACTGACCTTCATGGCAGACCCCAGCACTGCCTGAACCCGAGGGCATGTCAGTGCCATGGCAGAGCTCTGCCCACCCTCACCATGGGCTCCACCAGCCTGGACCAGGCCAGCTGAAGCTCCAGGTCTTGTGCTTTAGAGGAGAGGCACAGAGGAGGAAGCAGTCACCTCCCGCTCCCCTCTGCTAGCTGTCTGGGTGCTCCCTCCTTCACCCATCTCTAGGTGTCTCGCTCCAGCTGGGACAGGGCTGTCTCTGCTCAGACAAGCATCACTTGAAGCTTCCAGAAGCTGCTTTTAGGTGCCTCCAGGCTGGTGGATGCAGCCATCCAGCCCAGACTAATTGCCCTGTCCTGTATCATGCATCCCTCTGATGACATTGCCAAGATACCCAGGCACTCAGACTCAGACCCTTCACTGACATGTCTCCCATCCTTGTCTCTCCAGACCCCCTGGCACCCCGTAACGTGTACATGACAAATCAGGGATATCCCAACAGGCTGAGTGTGTCCTGGAAAGCCGAACCCCAAGGACAAGACAGTTACAGGCTCCTCCTGTATCATTCGGGATCAGGTACTGTGGCAGCCAATGTGTCCGTTGGGAAAGGCACCAGCAAATTCACCTTTTCTGGCCTAGCCCCAGGACATAAATACCTGCTGGAAGTGGTGTCCACAGCAGGGCCCTACGCAGCCTCCGCGGGGAACATCAGCGACTGGACAAGTAAGTGGCAAGAGCTGGAGGCCCTTGCATCATGCATGAGGCTCGGCTTTCCCCAGCCCCTGCAGTGGGAAGGGGCAGGCACATGGCTGGGGCTGCTGCCTGGAAGCTGCAGGTCCCATCCTAGCAATGGGATGACGGGCTGTGCAAGGTGGAGGGGGCAGCAGGGCGATGCTGCTGCCCATCTGACAGTCTGGCAGCCGTGGCTGCTGTTTCAGGAGGCAGGGGCTCATGGCCCCGCTGTTCCCATAATCCAGCTCCTCCGGGCGCGGGTGACTGAACAAGAGCAAGGAATGCGATGGCAGTAGAGCTGCTCTGGCAGAGGACACCCACAGCCTGGGAGACCATGAGGCCTCACAGCCAGGGGGGGAGACACCCCACCATCCCCATCTCCCAGGCACTTAGAAAATTCCTGGCATGGGGGATAAGGGGAGGATGGGCTTTTTTGTTGTTGTTGTTTGAGGAATGTGGAAATTGCAGATAAGCACAATAAGCCTTTTCATGTGCTTGTCCCTACAGTCCCTGCACTTTGCTTGGGGAATCCAGAGGTCTCTGCTCCCACGCTCAGCTAGCCCCTGGCAGGGTGCTGGGAGTCACATGCAGAGCCCTTCAGGCAGGTTTCTAATGAAACTTGCTAATTAGCAGGAGGCAGAACCCATCTCCTCCTGCTTCTCACCACGCGTGTCCTCAAATTGTCACTTAAAGGTCATTTCTGGTAGTGGCAGCCAGCAGCTGCAGAAGTGTTATCACTGAACATAAAAAGTTTCCTTGCATATTACCCATCTTCTAGTTGTATCTCTATAGGATGGAAGAGAGCACATTCATGCCACTAACTCTCCCCTGGTGTGGTTTTCATTGTAGCCCCCTCAGTTCCCAAAAATCTCTCTGCGGTGGCTGAAGGGAACAACACGATGCTCATCTCCTGGGGCAGTGTCTCCGGACAGCAGGACGAGTGCCAGCTCTGGCTGCGGGATCCCAGGAACAGCACACTGCCCTGGCGGCACACTCTCGGCAGAGGCCAAGTCCAGCACCTCCTCCAGGGGCTGATCCCAGGGAGGAACTACTCTGTCTCCTTGAGCTGCGTGGCCGGGCCCTACTGGAGCAGCACCAAACCCTTGGCGGTGGCGATGGGTGGGTATGCTCTGCCGTGGGGGTGGGGGGAGTGCAGGCTGGAATTGGGGGGAGACACCTGGGTGGCCTCAAGACTGGATCAGCCCCTGGGGGTAAACAGAAGGATGGGAAGTCTTTGTGGTGGGAGGTAAGAAGAGCCAGCGAGACAACACTCTGGTAGCCGTCAGCTCCCAAAGCTAGTCCTATAACAGAGATTCCCCATCACCCGTGGCTGCGAAGCAAAGAGGACTCTGCAGAGATCTCCTTTGGACTGCTGCTCCTGTAAGGCATCTGCTCAGCCCCTGAGCCATGTGCCTTGTCCTGTGGCGCATGGCCCCAGGTCGGAGATGTCCAGCTCTGCTCCTCTGTCATTGACCTGCAGACAGGGAGTGGGGTCCGTGCTGACATGTGGACTGAGATTGAGATTTCTCTGATCCGGTAAATTCAGAGCCTGCCATATCTCCTTCACAGAGCCAAACCCGGTGGAGGATGTGCGATGCCTACCAGAGTCAAAGAGCCTTTACTTGAACTGGACCAGCCCTCCTGGAGATGTGGAGGCTTATGAGGTGGTCACAGAGAGACTCTCTGATGGACTTCCCACCTCCAAGTACATCATGAGCACCCCTACGAGTGAGGCCAGTCTGGAGGGGCTGGGGCCAAACTCGTCCTACCGAATCCTTGTGAGCACAGTGGGCATGAACACAATGAGGAGCCGGGCTGTGACTCTGCTCTGCAACACAGCAGTGGAGGGTGAGTCCCCTTCTTTCCCACTACCTTGCCACAGACCCCAGGAGAAGACACCCAGTGTTGCTCCTTAGACCCGGGGACTCTTTCGGGAGCCTGTGAGCCCCAGATGGTCCTGCAGTGAGCTGCAGCGGTGCAGGGCTCTGGGCAGTGAGGCCGGGACCAGCGACAGGCTGAGCGATGTGCAGTGACCCTGTGGGAGCAGGGACACACTAACAGGCTGTGCTTTGCTGATTCTTTTCCAGCCTTGCCTCCACCCCTGCGAGCAGACATCTTCCAGGTGGAGGCCAGCTCCACAGTTATCATTTCATCTGACCTGTTCAGCGAGGAGAATGGCCAGATCAAGTATTACGGTGTCGTTGCTACTACTAATGATTCATGTAAGTGCCCCTGTACATCCCAATCTGCAGTGGCTCCCTGGAGGGCAGCAGGTCCCCAGGACCTCACTTTGGGACTACCACTGTCACCTTGTACATTCCCCTTCAGTGCTGAGGCCCACTCGGGAAATCATGTCCAGCACGTGGTATGACCACTATTACGGGACAGAGGACTCCTACCTGGCTGTGCTAATCCCCAATCCCTTCCATCCGAGCCCCAGGAGCTCCCCCGAAACGTGGCGAGTGCCAGTGGGAACAGAGGAGTGTGGCCAGTCCAGGGCAACGTGCAACGGGAAGCTGAAAGCCAACGAACAGTACAGGTGAGAGATGTCAACATCCCTCCCGAGGGGAAGGGACCGGAGGAGAAAAAGTGCCGCCAGCTCCCTGGATGTCACCTCACCCGTGTAATCCCCAGACCCCCAGCAGTGGACCCCAGGGGTTGCTCCACCAAGCAGCGTTTGAGGGATGCGAGGGCTGGCGTCCTGGAGAAAATGAGACAGTGTAAGTGGGCAGGGAGAGGGAGAGCAGAAGTGAACGCTGAGGCTGATGAGGGCTGTACGCGTTGCTCTGGGAGCTGGGCAACCCTGGAGCTCCAGGGTAAGGACTGAAATGGATGCTGTTATTTGTAGGACTTCTGCACTTAACTCAGAGCCACCTGCAGACTCAGAGAGTGCAAAAATGAAACTGATTCGGAAACATTCGTTCAAGTGGTGCCTCCGCAGCTGGGGGCTCAAAGGTTGAGAGCAGCGAACGCACAGGCTGAGGTCCAGGTTCCCCACGGGACACGCACATGGAGCACAATATTAATAAATTCAGAGTCTTATTTGAAAGTAGACAGAATCCAGAAACATGTACAAACGTACATATTTTATTAAAGGGTAACTTTAAAATAGTTGATGGTAAAACAGGTTTTCTGCTACAAACAAAGAATCGTATCTTTAGTCAGTCCCCTGTTAATTTAGCAGCTCACAATTTCACCAAGCAGGGACTGTATCCTCAAGCATTTCTCTGAAAAAGGGCACCTCCAGAATCTGGAAGGTTGTCCCATTTAAATTTAAAGAATCTTACAGCAAGGGTGGTTGAATTTATGAAAACTGTGATCCACGCGTGTGTCCCGTGGGGAACTTGGACCTCAGCCTGTGCATTTGCTACTGAGCAAGGGGGGCCGACTAGTGATACGAGTCACTGAGAGTGTTGGGAAGAGAGAAAAAGGTGGTGAGAGAGTGCGTGCAGGAGAGAGAGCTTCACCCTGAGAGTAAAGTGAGAATTAGATCTGCCCTTAAGTTTTGTGATGAGAGGAGTCAATGTCCCTGATGTTGGGTTTGGACCTGCTGGCTCTCCTTCCTTTCCTTCTTTTCTGCTTCGCTCTCTTTACTTTTGCTATGTGCAGACTCTGCGCTCACAAGATGATGCTTATGGAGCCATTTTAGATTTACGCATGTTGCCAAACAGGGGCTCTTCAGTCTAGCTGCTGTTTGGGGCAGCACTGCAGAAAACAGAGATTTGCGTTAACACTGGGCTTTGTCAGGGGAGCAGGAGATGACTGCTTCTCCTGGGGAAAAAAAAAAGTGAGTTTCCCTTGGAAATCCCATCCGGAGCAGGATCATCAAGAGCAAACAGCTCTTTGGGCTCTCCCTCGGTACAGCGTTATCATGGTGATGCATTCCCATCCCATGCCCACCACAGGTGATGTGATCCCTGGGCTGGCATGGGGGAGTCTCCAGTTGATTCAGCAGGTTTGAGATCGATTGCTAACACCCTCAGGAATGGCTGGGCATGGCCAGGGTGGCGGAGACGCGGGACAGCCTGGGCACAGACTGGGTCTGTGGTCCAGCGCATGGGCTGAGACCCAGATCTGCCTGACCCATCTGTAGCTGCCAGCAGCCTCGAGGGGACTCTAACAACAGCAGGAACACCCCAGGGTACCCCTCCACCCCCCAAACACTGTCCAGCCAGTCTGAGAGTGTGTATCTGCCCTCCCATGCCTCAGCTGCCATTTTTACACCAACATCGACCTCCCACAGGGTAGCAGCTAATTCAGAGCCATCAGGGTGTCATTAGCCCACCTACTGTGATTGAATAACATGTACTTAAGTGTCCAGTTACTCGGGACAAGAAGATCCATTTCCACCTCTTCACAGCTTGCTTTCATTCTGCTTGCCCTGAACAACATGTATCCTCAGTACAGTGTGCTGCCTTCCCAGTTAATCATTAGCCGGGTGGTGAAAAGCAGATAGCCCTGACAGCCCATCTCCACTCTGAAAGCCAGCCCTTGTTTCCTATCTTTCAGGGAGTTATTTATCCACAAGCCCTTATCTCTCATGCCATGGCATCTGCAGACTGTTTCCAAAGAGGTCTTTGCTCTGTCAGCAGGGACTGACACTCCACAAACTCTTGGCTGCTAAAATCCAAAGCCGTGTTTGAAAGCCTTAGCTTGCAGTTAGGGCACAAGAAGACCTCCCCTTCCAAGCTACCTGCTCGGAAGGAAGTCAGCTCTGCAGGGAGGAGGATGTAGGGCAGATCTCTGCAGGGAAGAGGATGCACCAGCCACTTCTGTGTGCATCAGGAAGGGTCTGGGTCGGGGCTCAGCCCTCCCAGCTGAGGTGCCCCTGTTTCAAACAGTTATCTGGGCTCTGCTTTTTAGAGTGAACCCAATTAATGCGTTGTCATGAACTAAGACAGTGACTCAACCCAACTTGATTTTCCCTACTTACTCTTGTCTTTCCCTATTTGTGTCCTATAAAAGAGAGCAGAAACTTACTACTTGTCTCTGCACATAGCCCTTTGGAGGAGAGCTGTTTCCCATTTGTGCTTTCCGAGCATTTTCTCATCTTCTCCCAAGTGCAACAAACTTGTCCAAGAGACAGAAAAGGGAGGAAAGACCATTTCCACACATTCCCTAAGCCCCTACCAGAAAACCAGCTTCTTCCAATACAGCACTTCAAAACGGAGGCAGCTGTCCTGCTCCCTTGGGTCTCCCGGCGGCTGGCTGCCTGGGTGCTGTGCTCAGTTCGGACTGCCCCTGACGGCAGGGCTCTGCTTTGCCCTAGGTTCAGCATCGCTGCCTTCACCAAATACGACCCGGTAGCCCCTGCAGTGACATTCACCATGTTCTCAGGTAAGGTGGACAATGACATCTTCCTTGCCTGGCTGCGTGGGTTAGAGATAATTAACAACCTGACAGTGGCAAGCCAGAGGGAGATCGTAGGCTGTAGCAAATATAATAAATAGAGTAAACGCAGACATGTACTGGCTCTTACTTCTGTCTCTTTTTTTATTCCAGCTGCTGGATCCGGTGCAGATGCAACTCCACTCTCAATGCCAATAATCGCTGGGATCATCGTAGGATTTCTCTTGACACTTGCAGCTATTTTTGCTTTAGTCTACTGGAAACAGGTCAGAGCAAAGAGGTGAGAATGAGCCATCTCTTACCCGGTGGGTGCAGGCTGAGAAACCCAACCTTCAGTGCCAGACCAGCACCCGTCCAGCACTGCATGGGAGAGTAACATCTCCCATGCTTTGATTCCAGAATCAAGAAGAGCAGCCTGCCCCAGGAAATGGTGACCTACAGCTTGAGGTGAGTGCTGGCGTCTTCCCTCTCCGCATGTCCCCACTGCAGGTCCCAGAGTCCTTCACCTACTTCTTTTCTCATGATTTGGCTCGGGAAAATTACAACTGTCTGCTTCAGTTATTTTTTCAATCTTAGGCTTTGCCATATTCAGTAGTTATTGCCCAGCTCCGTTCAAAGCCAATGCATTGTCCACACCTCCTCTGCAAGGCTTCTGCAGTAGGAGAATGTCCTCATCGTCCTGAAATCCCTCCCAATACTTAAACAATGCTCTGTTGGACCCACTTCCCTGGGCAATAACCTGGGCTATAAACCATCTGTGTGTGTGTGTGTCCAGGTACTGCAGGTCTCAAGGCCGGGCTGTCTCCTTGGCCACCTGAGTGGCCTGCCAGACCTCCCAATAGCTAAGGCGAGTTTTCCTCTGGACTTCATTTCATGCAGAAACGTCCATCGGCCAATTCCCATACAGAACTTCAAGCAGTACTATGAGATGAAGTCAGCAAGTGCTAACCACGCTTTTTTCCAGGAGTTTGAGGTGAGAAGAGACTGCTGCTAGACATGACACTTAATTTCACCTCTAGGAAGCTCATGCCCGAGCTGTTGGGTGGCCCGTATGGACTTCTCATCTCCAGGGACAGTAACCCATCTCTCTATCAATCCAGCCACCCTACTAGGCAGTCTTAGAGGCCAAAGATTGAGTGGATCGGGCAATTCCTTTGCTCAAAACCTGTTTTGTTTAAGTTTGTTTAAGAAACACGTGTCTGTCACGCGGTGTGAGGTGAATTAGCACTGTCCGCAGCTGCTGGTGGGCAAAGCTAAGGGTCCCAGGCCTGGACTGGAGGTGAAGATACCAAGTGGTGTTGCAAAGAGATGCACCTTGACAGTGTTAGAAAAGAGCCTGCAGTCAAAAGAAAGGTCCAGGAGCACTCTCAGAGCTATAAAGCCAGGCTGTGAAGTTCACCTCAGGCTGTATTCACTGGCTCCCACTGCCGACTGCAGGCTCTGAGTTGTTCTGCTGCCAGCACCTGTGAAAGTCCCATCAGCAATTTCCAGCCTTCTCTGCTCTTCTGAGGGAGAACAGAGGCAGAAGCAGCACAACATATTTTTGTCTTTGCAGCACAAGATGTCTCTGTTTTGTCAGCACAATACGTTCCGAGATTCTTGGTAGATTTCTGATAATGGGGTTTTTTTCCTCAATACTTGTTCTTGAGCTTGTTTTCTTTTAAATACAAACAGTGCTGCTGGAAAAAGCACTGGGAAAAGCCACTTATGGCTCAGAGTTCCCAGGCCATACTGAGGGAGCAGTAGAGCAGTTGCCTGCATGGGGGTGACCCTCTTGAAGCACCAGACAGAGCCATTGGCCATGAGCAGGGAGCAGAGTTGTCCAGGAGCTCTCCAGAGAGACATTTGCGTTTATCTTCCACCCTGTCCTACAGGAGCTGAAGGAAGTCGGGAAGGAGCAGCCAAAGGTGGAGGCTGAGCTACCAGCGAATGTCTCCAAGAACAGATATCCCCACGTGCTGCCCTGTAAGTGCTGCCTCCTCCCTCCTCCCCAGCATCCAGGGGGGGAGCTCACACTGCAGCGCACAGGGAAGCCGTCACTGCAGGGTTCACAGTGCCTGTCTCCTCTCCTGGGAGAAGAAGGAGTCTTGAAGTGGGCCTCAGTTTCCATTTTCCTGCTGAAGACTCCGGGCATAAGGGTTGAGCCAGGGCTGAGCCATCATCCTCCTCAGCTCCCCCAGGAGGCTGCTGCTCAGGGATGGGTCCCAGCTGGAGACCAAAGGGTCACCGTGGGTGTCCTATGGCCTCTCCAAGGAGCCTCACGATACCAGCTCTGCTTTCCTACCCCACTGCCAACCCAAGTGGCAGGCAATGCTCACCTCTCCAGGGAGAAGGTGCTCAGACACGCACAGAGCCTCACTGCTGGCTGCGTACATGGAGCTAGGGGAGCTGCTGGGGCTTCTCCCGGTGTGTTACCCAGGGGAAGAGGAGATGCCCATGTCCTGGGGAAGGGCTGCCTTGGGGGATCACGCGTGTGTGGTCTCTTTCAGATGATCACTCTCGGGTCAAGCTAAACCAACTGGGGGAGGATCCACACTCAGACTACATCAATGCCAACTTCATTCCTGTGAGTGTCCGCTTGCCTTCCCCATAGAGACATGGGCACAGGGCATCATCGGAGAAACTCTGCCTGGATTGAGGTTGTGAGGGCTGGCGGGCAAGAGCTGCCACTGAAGCCGCAGCTGGCACAGACTGGCAAGGAGTTGGGGGTCCAGTGGAGGTGTATAGTTGCCCTTTAGCAGGGGTTGATGGAGCTCGTCAGATGGCAAGTGCTGTGAATGCAGAGGTGTGAGTGTGGGGACACTGGCCAGGCTTTCTGCTTTTCCCTTGGGCCCTATCTCCTTCCCGTCCTCTCCCAGCTTACTGCCCCGTCTGTCTGTCTACTCTTTCTCCTTCTGGTCTGTGCAGCTGCATTTGAACAACCCTGGAGCTGTGCCCGCATCCCCCATCCGGGAGATTTTCCCAGGTAACAGGCAGGGCACACAGCATGTACGCGCGGGTGCGTGGATCCATGGGGCATGTGTGTGTCAAAAGGGCAAAGAAGCAGCCCGAGACCTTGCACGCTCACCCAACCTCCAGCAGTAACTGGGGAGCATGAAAAACCCAGATCTTTTTCCTGGGTAGGCTGAATGAGGAACTGCTTGGAGGGAAACAGCATGGGTCACCTCTTGAGTCTAAATATGTAGAGGGCATGTGTTGTGCAGCATATGTTTCCTGTGAAATCAGCTGCTTCTGAGATCAGCTGCCTGGGAACCGTGCCCTCCTGTGCTAAGGGCAATGGGCATTTCTCCCTCTACCACAAAAGCAGACCAGGCACAACTCTGTCCCAGGGAAGGATCCACCTACCTCAGCAACTTGCCAACTGCTCCTGTCTGCCTCTCGCTCAGGGCTATACATCCCAGCAGGAGTTCATTGCCACCCAGGGGCCCCTGAAGAAGACAATAGAGGACTTCTGGAGGCTGGTGTGGGAGCAGAATGTCTGCAACATCATCATGCTGACAGTGTGCATGGAGAACGGGCGGGTACGTCGGCACCGACGGGCTTCCCCATGCCAGGCACAGCCAAGCCCAGACCTTGTTGTGTGAACTGAGCCCCAGGCTGGGTTTGCGCCCTCTGCCAAGCCCTGCTCAGACGTGGCTCCAGGGTGAGCACGGGCTGCACAGCTTCCCCGACAGGCAGTTTGAGGGGAAGAGAGGCTCATGTGTGCAGCTCAGCATTGGGTTGGGGTGGGAAAGGGCAGAAGTGGAGTTTCGCTGGAACCATGCCCATCACCCTCAGATATTTCTGCAGTGTCTGAAATTACCACTTCCCTCTGGATGAGGCACCTCACCTGAACTGTTTCTCCAGTCTCCAGGGATGGTGTGACCCACACAGGTCCTTTTCTCTGGAGGAGGTTGAGACACAAACAAAGGGGAGGTGGGGGAATACTGTGCAAAGCTCCTGGTGGGAAGGGGAACCACCTCTGCGTACTCCCCAAGTTCTGCTCTGGCTCCCCACACAGCTGCTGCTCTCCAGATGCTCCCAGAAAGCTGGGAGGTCACCCAGCAGGACCTGGACCCTCACTGGGACCCCATCTTATCTGTCCTCTAGGTTCTCTGTGATCACTACTGGCCATCCGAATCTGCCCCGGTCTCCTACGGACAGGTCTGGGTGCATCTGCTGTCACAGAGCAGCTCTGAGGAGTGGACCATGCGCGAGTTCAAACTGTGGCATGTAAGAACCAAGAGGATGAACTCGGGGATGTGTCAAGGGCTGGGGGTTTGCATGGGATGCAGTGGTGTCTCTCCTTGGTGGTGGCATAATTTTCTTTCCCTGCCGTTAGTGGGGTTCAAAGACCCGATCCCATCTGGAGCAGTCTGTCACTGTCAATGTGTATCACCCGTGTTGTCCACCCTTGCTCTTTCCTTTCCACATCCCTGCACTGGGACACAGCCTGCAGCTTCAAGGGCACATTCCCCAGCAGTCAAGGGCAGGTTTTCTCCTTGCCACCTCCTTGCCTTACAGCAGCATGGGACCATGGGGAAGGACAGGAGCAGGAGCCACCCGGCCGCTCAGCAGACCTGGCATTGGCTGTTCCCTGCAGCTGAGCCAGGAGTCCCCAGGTCCCCGGGTGCTCCCAGGGTTGCGGGATGCATGCATGCCCCTGTCCCAGTGGGCTGCGCGCCGATCACCAACATCCCCCTTGGCAGGAGGGTCTCCGGGCAGAGCGACACGTGTCCCACCTGCACTACACGGCATGGCCCGACCACGGGATCCCGGAGTCCACAGCTTCCATTATGACCTTCAGAGAGCTGGTCCGGGAGCATATTCAGAGCACCAAGGATGCGGGGCCGACCCTTGTGCACTGCAGGTGAGGCTCTTCTCCAGGAGAAGGTGATGATGGGAGAGGGCATGGGGAAGAAGGATCCTGCTTGTGCGCAAACTGGGAGGGATAGCAGCTCCTGGGAGACACGGCTGGTCTGTAGAATCTCCTGCTTGGGCACTGGGGATTAGAGGTCTGCTCGCAGCCTGCCCCCCGTTCCCAGGGTACAGGGCAGCTGGAGAGGGTCAGCACCAACCCAAGGCAGTCTGAATGTCTCCTCAGCCCCATGCTGTGCTGGGACCCGTGCCCCAGGGTGCTGGGAGCGGTGTCTGGAAGCCATGTCCAGCGTTGGGAGGGGAGCCCGTCGGCTGTGGGCTCAGGCAATGCTGAACCCTTGCTGTCTGTGCTCTCAGCGCCGGGGTGGGCCGCACCGGCACCTTCATTGCACTGGACCGGCTGCTGCAGCAGATGAAGCAGGAGAAGGTGGTGGACACGTTTGGTGTCGTTTACACCTTGCGGATGAACCGTTACCTGATGATTCAGACACTGGTAAAACCTCTGCTCCCTCTTCCCCCAGGCCACTTGCTCCATGGCATAAAAGCCAGCCGGTCTGGCAGACAGATGAGGTGGCCAGACCCAGGACCTCCAGGCTGGTCCCCAACCTGCTCAAAGCAGCAGCTCAGCTGGAGTGGAAATTAACTCTTCCTGTGGGAGTCTCCAGCAGTTTCCTATTGTGCCAGACCCACAGGAGCAACAGGCGCAGTTCCGGAGTCCTACCAGGAGGCTCAGCCATGCCCCAGAGCACCTAGAAACATGATCAGGCCCTTTGCAGACAATTCTTAACTCATGCCATGTTGTTGGCCTGTGATGGTCCACAGGCGAGCTAATATTTCTAGTAGTCAGGGTTGGGATGAAGTGTCAGTTCTGCCCTTCAGGACAGACAAACAGACCCAGGGGCTCTGAGATTGAAGTAGCCACAGCCTTTTGAGCCTGAATGTAGGGCTTTTGGGGCATGAATGTAGAACACCCTCTGCCCGCTGAGGCAGTGCCATACCCACCCTTTCATGCTGCCTGCGTGGTGCAGCGCTCTACATTGCTCTCTGCCTTTGCCTTACAGTCCCAGTATATTTTCCTGCACAGCTGTATCCTGGACAAGATCCTAGAGGAACCGCTCCTGGGTTTATCAGGGACGGAGAGGTAAGGCCCTGCTGTGTTTTGCCTGCCACTCTACCCACTCTGACCCACAGCTCTGCCAGGCGGCAGGTCGGGATCCTGACCCTATCTTGATCCTTGGCTCCAGGACAGAAGGATGGGAAGCCCAGCCAGCTGTCCCACCCAGTGTTTTGAGGGGGAGCAGCCCTGGGCTGGTTGTTCCCTGCAGCATGGGGAGCCCAGCCCACAACTAGGCGTGAATCGCTGGGAGGGCTTGGGGGACCACATCCTCCTTTCTTCCCATGCCAGTCTCCTGGGCTACACTAGTGCCAAAGAGCTGTCTTGGGGAAGGCATTTCAATCAGCCCCTGGCTTCCCATCCCACAGGGATGCCCTAGAGATGGGTTCAAACCAGAGGGGCTCATGGCAGGTGGGTGGCCTTGGAATGTCCCTTCTGATGGAGACCAAGAGGAGGGAGCAGGTTCAGGCCGGGCATGGCTTTGCCCACCTGTCTCGTTGTCTCTGAGGCTACAGCTGGAGGTCACATATCTATGGTCAACTTGTCACCTAACTCGTGCAGAACGGGATGCCCTTGTCCTTGCTGTGTCTTGGGAATAGGCCCTAGGCTGTGCCACTCCTGAGACCTGCTTTTGTCTAGGGGAAAGGAGGTTGGCACAGGCCAGAGCTGGGCTAGGATGCTTCCAGCATCCTCCCATGTAAGTGCTGTGACCCTTTGCATCCTCTTCCTTCTTGTACCTGCATGGAGCTAGGCTGGACCAGGGCCAGCAAGGGCCCCGGCATTTGAGGAGTGAAGGTCTGCCCACAGCCCTGTCCACCTACTGCATATGTCGCCTGGATGCTGCTGAGTTTGCTCAACCTCACCCTCATGCCCAGTTTCTCTCCCCAGGTCCTGCCCCATCCCGCTGAAAAGCTTTGCTCAGCACTATGCCCAGAAGGCGGCCAAGTCCCGTGTGGGCTTCCTGAGGGAGTATGAGGTGAGAGCTGTCCTGGGCAGGGTGCAGGGAGCACTGCCATGGCCATATGCACTAGGGGAACTTGGGGAGCGATTGCCCCTGGTCAGGCTGAGGGACACCCAAGTGCCTCCTGGGTGGGTTCTGTGCCTCAGTTTCCACGTGTCTGGCTGTCCTGGTGGTGTTCCCTCTCCATGGCATGGCATCCCCAGGCACATCGCTCCCTCACGCATCCTGCACTCATCAGGGTCTGCTCATGAAACCCTGCTTTCCAGACCGAATGCGTGGTATGGACCTATCTGAACACCGTTCTCCTGCAGAGAGATGCAGCCATCTCCTGACGGAGCGGAGCAGATATGGCTGGTCACATAGCACCCTTGCTAAGGCTTCTGCATGTGCAGCTGTAACCACCCCTCTGACAAGGCCAGATGTCCTCAAGAGTCCCCACTTCCTTCTGCTCCTCCTCACCCTTCCCTGCTCACTGCTTCCTCCGCTCTCTTTCACTCTGGCAGACCCTCCTAGAGGCTGTCAAGGAAGAAGCCAGCTCTGCAGGAGCATCTTCAGGCAACCAGCAGACACATGCCTCTTCCAGCATCCTCCCTTGTAAGTGCTGTGACCCTTTGCATCCTCTTCCTTCTTGTACCTGCATGGAGCTAGGCTGGACCAGGGCAGTGCTCCACAGTACAAGAAAGTATTTTGACGTACTGCAGTGAGTCCACCAGAAGGCAACCAAGGTGTTTCGGGGGCGAAGCCCATCATGTATCAGGCTGAGATGGGGTTTGTTCAACCTGGAGGAGAGAAGGCAAAGGGGAGATCTTATTGCTGTCTTCAACTACCTGCTGGGAGGGTACGGTCAAAATGTAGTCTTCTCAGAGGTGCACCATGGAAGTGGAAGAGGCAATAGGGATGATTTGGAAGAGTAATCCAGCTCAGTATAAGGACAAAAGAGTTCCCAGGAAGGTGGCCAAACACTGGAACGGGGTCCCAGAGCAACTGCAGGCTCTCCGTTCTTGGAGATATGCAAATCTCCATTGGCCAAGACACTGACCAACCTGCACTACACGTATGTGCTTTGAGTAGGAGACTGGGGTAGAGACCTGTCTGAGGGACCATTGTCCACGGGGCCAAACAAGAGCAGGGTGCAGCACCTTTACAGAGAAGTGCTGAATGAGGGTGTTGGATTTGTGTGGTTGTGTGGAGTCTGGCAGCTGATCTGCGGGAGCTGTGTGAGCACGAGGCTGCCCTGGATCCCTCCATCTCCCACATATTTTGCAGATGATCGCTCCAGAGTGAAGTTTTCCCTCCTGGAACAGAGTGCTTTCTCAGGTCTCCTGCAGGTGTGGCGTGTCCCGGTGAGTCTTATCTCCAGCAGCAATGCCCACCCCTGTGCCTGCATCCCACAGGCAAAAGGTGATGCTCCCCCTTCTTCCTTGTGCCTCTGCTCCCTGCTGCCTGGTTCCTGCACTGCTCCACTGGTCACTGACGCTATGACCTTGTGTGGACAAGAGGGGACTGTGAGGACTGAGGATGTGTGTTCCCTCACCTGCTCAGTTTGGGCTGTCCTCACTTCCCGCCCTTGATGCTTTCTCGTCACTTTGCCTCTTGACCTGCTGAGCTTCCCTTCTTTTCCTGGCCTCTCCTGCAGCCGCCTGTGCTGATGGAGTACCTGTACCATCCTCTCGAGCAGCAGAATGACGTTCTTGTTCCCCACCCAGGGCTGCAGCTCCAGCAGGGAATATCTGGCTGTCCAGGGGCCTGACAAGTTGACCATGGAGGACTTCTGGACACTGGTGTGGGAACAGGATATTCACACCATCCTAACACTTCTCCCGTGGCAGGAGAAGGGAGAGGTAAGGTGCTGTGCCCGCCTGTGCTGGGGCAGAGCAGGGGTCTGTTTAATGGAGCTGGAAGCTAGCATAGCTCCAAAACTTGAACTCTCTTCACTGCCTCCTGAAGACTGGGTGCAGTGGCAACTCAGCTAAAGCTGAACCTGTCCTGTGTCAAAGTCCTCCCATTGCTTGTCATGGGAGAGAGGTTCTGTCCGTCCACCGTGCGGTCCCTGGCCCTGGACTCAGCTGGAACTCTTCAAGCTGCATCTCCATGGCACCCAAGGACTCCATGGCTCCTGTCTCTATCAATCTGAGGTGGGAAGTGTTTGCTAAGCAGATTCCCACTCCTAAGCAGCTCTGTGTTAACGGGGAAGCTGGCTGCAATCTGCTCTGTTTTCCAAAAACTCCCCCAGGATTTAGCTATGGGACGAACTGACATGGAGTGATATCAGGGCTGCTTTTCTTACAACCCCCATCACAGACCCTTGTGATGGTGATGGATCTGAAATATGTCAACTGTCAACATGAAGCCAAACTTGCTTTTGTTTGCAGGTCCCAAGTGAAGCATGCTGGCCCCTGGAAGGAGACTCTCTCTGCACAAAGACGCTGACCATCCAGTGTGGCACGGAGAAGCTTGTCTCTGGATGGAGGTGTATCCAGCTCAAAATAAAACACGTATGTGTTGATGGGGCTGGCCTGGCTCCCACTGCCTGGGATGTTCTTCACTGCTAGCAAACAGGTCTGTAGGGGCAAGGGCTGAAAGGTCCATGGAGACTTTTCTGAGTTGGAAGAGCAGAGTGCCAGCAGTCCACAAACACAGTAGGGAATCTAGCTTGCAACATCCACAAGAACATCTGCTGAGTGTACATAAGAGATGCATGGGAGAGGTTTGGAGGCTTCCCCCGCCGCTTGCTGACGGGTCTTTCTGATCCTCTTTGGAAAGGCTCACACGGTTGTCAGTCTCCCTCTCGAGAGTCAAATCAGGGTGCTGTGAGAAAGGAGGGCAGGTTGCCAGAGGCAACATAGCCACTGCACAGGGGATGGGCAATGCCCCAGGAGAGTCTGCCTGGACAGCTTTACAGAAGCTAGCAGTTAGCTCAGGAAAGCATCTGACAGCCTAAGGATTGGAGATCTGGGACCGTTCTGCATCCAAACTCACCCATCCCTCCCCAGCAGCCATGTCAACTCTTTATGTCTCACCAGGAGAAGAAAGCAAAGGAGAGGCAGGTACAGCAGTTCCTGTACACGCTCTGGAGCAGCAAGAAACAGCCAGATGTCCAGAGCCTGGTGGAGCTCCTCACTGCTGTCAGACGGTGCATGCCCCACCGAAAGAGAGCCGGTCCTCTTCTGCTGCACTGCAGGTACATGACATTACTGCTCTGGCCATGGGCAGCCCCCCAGAGCTGATACCCAGCAGGATGCACAGTGCCTTGGCGTGGCCACCAGCAAGTCTACGCCCTCCACCAAGGACCCCAAGGTTTTGGGGCATGTTGAGAGTAGGTCCATGGGAGACAGGGATGCTCTGAGCTTGGGAGGTCAGATGAATCAGTGCTCTGCCAAGGGCATGGGAGATGGAAGGGCAAACAGGGCAAGTGTGGATGGAGCAGGCATTCCTGGACAGAGATGCCTGGGCAATCCCTGGACTGACTGCTAGGACCCTGGGAGCAGCCCTGATGTCCTCATCTGCTTGCAGCCAGGGAGAGCTCACAGTCCCACAGGAGTCAACACAGCCGGTGCATCAGCAGAGCTGGCTTGGGATGCGCAGCTCGGCAGGGCAGGGAGGGCAGGCTGGGTCTCCAGGCTCCTTCAGCAGGCACTTTGGGGTTCCATCTCTCTGGTCAGCACAGGGCTTCCTAACTTCCTAACCAGTGCTCACAGTCCCCTAACCCCACCGTATTCAGTTGCCTTTGACTTCTTGGGCTGGTACCCACTTCCAAAGAGGTTTAGCTTAGCCTGGCCTGGCATCAAGGACCTTCCCTTGTCCCTTGCAGCGGTGGCATGAGCCAAATGGGGATGCTGATCTCCTTGGATTGCCTGTTGCACCGGATGAAAACTGAGAGAATCGTGGATGTCTACGGGGTGACCCTCCAGCTGGCAAGAAGCTGCTGTCTCATGACCCCAACTCTGGTAGGTGGGAAGGAGGAAGGGTGGTGTCCTGGGCAGAATAGGACATTCATGCTGAGCTGCCTGCAGCTGACAGCATGCTTCCCACTTCTCGGGTGCTACCTGGAATCCCATCCAGCCTATGCGGGGATTTATTCTGTGCTTCCTCTGCCAGCCACCGAGAGCTAAGGACACTGTCTTTTCCCAGGGAAGGGCTTTCCATCACCTCAGTTCTGGAGTTAAAACAGGTTAAATTGCCTGTGAGCTCACGGTAAATGCACGGCACTCTTCCTATTCTGCCGTGGAAAGCATGAAGCACTGTTTTTATCCTACATGACAAACCTGTCTGCTCACACTGGTCTCTGGACACGGCTGTCAGTCTGGGTGCCCAGAAACTGCTGGGTTTCTCCTTGTCTGGTGCCTTTCCCTGCCTCATCCCCCACACCCACAGCCTGTTCCCAGCCCCTGCCCGCTGCCAGAGCTGGGGCCGTGTGGGCTGTGGCGCTGTCTGACGGTACCGCAGCCATGCCCTGCCGTGCTGTGCCAGCCCAGCCCAGCCTCACAGGCCACCAGAGTGTGGCTCCTGATGGGCGCTGGTGGCACAGACGCCCTCTGGACAGTGCTTTCATTTGCTGTAACCGCTGAAGGAGCTGATGCAGCATCCCTGGAAACCCTCCTCTCAGGGGACAGCAGAATTAGGGCAGATCTCTCCGGGGCTTCCCAGCTGCAGAGCCGCCTGCAAGAAGCTAATCGCATTCTTAATTAATGTGAACCATGCGCATGGTGGGAGCCAGAGGAGGGCAAGGCACCCGCTGCCCCAGCTTCAGAGCTCCTTTGTATTTCAGCAGTGGTCTCGCCGAGCAGAGACACAATGTGCCCGTAAAGGCACAGCAAGCACCGATCAAAAGCTGCTGCTCCACTGCGGGGGGGGAGGAGAGGCAGATGCCTCCCCACCTTGCCTTAAGCAGTGGTCACTCAGATCCCAGCATGGCCAGAGAAGGACGGGCAGGGCTGCCCTCCAGCCCCCCGCCACTGCCATGTGGCTGCCATCCTCCTCCATCGCTGCGGGGGCTTACCAGGACCCCTTTATCTCATCATGCTGGGGGCATCAGCTGATTTTTAGGGAGATTTAGTACCAAACAAGGGAAGAAAATGAACCTTTGAGGGATTTTCCATGGATAACCTCTGGGTATTTAAGCACGCCCAGCTCCAGCACGGCGTGTGTCTCTGGGGATGTGCTCTTGCATTTGGCCAGGCGTTGAGTGTGCCTGGTCTGAAGTCAATCCTGGGCTGTCGCTCCGGATTTCACAATCGGGCCAGGCTCATTGAAAACATGCTCTGGTGACCTGGAACCACAGCCATTGTGTGATCTGTGGCTTTCCCGGCCCTTCAGTGGGGCTAAACCCACCGCCGGCAGGGGAGGAGGCTCCTCGTGACTTGCAGCTTAGCCAGCGCATTAGTGAGCTGTTCGGAGGCCCCTCTGTCAAGTCCCTAATCCCCCTTTCCTGGCTACCATGTGATTTCAACCCACAGCATTTGTAGGCTGGCCCTGCTCTTCAGCTATGTGCGTGGCGTACAGCCTCCTTTGCCTTTCCCACACCTTGCCTTTCCCAGAGCCTTGCCATGACAGTGGTCAGTCCTGGGTGTTTTGTAGCCTAGCATCATTTTGGACCAGCCTGGCATTTGAGCAGAACCCCACCTCAAATCCACATTGGACTTGAGACCTCTGCACCCACATTTGGTGCTGATAAATCATTTTGGTGATCTTAAAATAGAGAAATGATGCCACTGGACTAAAACTACCCAGATCTTGTAGTCTGCCTCTGAGGGCTTGCAGAGATCTACCCTGATGTGCTGCCAGCCCTCGACTCAGGTACGCTGAGGCTACCACCAAGGGAATATCCAGGCCTTTTGTGATCCAGCAGGGCACAGCTTTCACTGTCAACGCTCTGCACCATCACTGGAGTTGTTCTTCAGTCTTGTTTTGGATGCAAACACCGTGGCACAGCCAAAAGCTGCCAGGACACTTTGAGGAAGTCGGATGGTATTGTTCCTCTTATGCCACAGTGCAGTTTGCCTTCAGGTGTTATGAGTGGGGATGATGAAGCAGAAGAAAAGAAACGTGGTGTAACTACAGCTTCAGGCCTGATTCTTCTTTTCTGGGCAACTCTGATGACACAGGACAAACATGGACCACTTGGGACAGCAAATCCTACTTTGCCATCAGGCACTGTTAGCTAATTAGGACCTTTTAAGGCAAATTGCAGGGTTAGTCCTGCAACTAGGTCTCTCTCAGAAACCTGACTCCAGACACCCCTTTCTCTTTTGCAGGACCAGTACGTGTTCCTGTACGCCTGCATCCGGGACATCATTGCTCAGAAACAGCCTTGACACGGCTCAGCGCTTCCTGGCACCATCCTGCCCTCCCTCCTCCTCTGCGGGGCCCTGTCCGGAGCCAGGAGCTGGGATGGGAGCACTGTGGGCCTCCTGGCACAGAGCGAGCCCCCGCAGTGAGAGGGGACCCACCCCAGCACTGCCACCAACGCCTCCTACACGCTGTCAGCAGCAGCGTGGGGTCTCCGGAGCAGTCCTGTCCTGACAGAGGCAGCTGCAGCCCCCCAGTGCAGACACGGTGAGGGGCTGGGCAGAAAGATCCCCTGCTTTGACCATCTCCTAGGATTCCTGGTGCCTGGAAGGTTTGTTAACCCCACTGCAGTAGGGGAGGCTCTGCCCCTCAGCCCCTCAGTGGTACCTGCAGGCTGCTCAGGTCTGACACGAGCGCGGGGCACCGTGGTCTCTGTGCGACCACGGGCGCGAGGTGTGCTGGGGACTCGGCGCTGTGGAGCGCGGGGGGAGCTGGCTTGTCTCAGCTGGTGGATCAGTCTTAGGTACAAACAATAAACAGCCCTAGGAAAGAGTGCGCTCATAAGGCTGGGTTGGCTTTTGTGGGATCTCGGCCATGCCGAGCCTTTCCCTGGCTGCAGCACAGCAGCCATTCCCGAAAAAGCAGCTGTGTCCCTAGCCGTGGGCAGCGGATGGGGTGCCATGCCATGCCAGGCCAGGCCAGATACTGCAGCCCAATGCACACAGCAGCTTCTGCTCGCTCTCTTCTGCTCCTGTTACTGAGGCAACAATTCTGCAGTGAGCCTGCAACCCACCTGCAGCTCTACCAGGAGGAGACACGTTTTCTGATGAAGCCTGGGCTTGAAGTCGTGAACCTGCTGGCTCCCAAGAGCCAGGGACCAGCGCGAAGCCACCTGGTCCAGCTGACAAGCTGGCAAGCAACGGGCAGCCCTGTGGCTTACGGCGGAGCACTGGCTCCAGGAACTGGGTAACAGCTGCAGCCACATGTAGGGACACCGCTGGGCTGCAGGCAGAGGTGGCCACGCACAAGCTGAAATTGCAAGTAGCAACTTGGTTGGTTGAGCTCCAAGAGCAGGTCAGAAGGAAGAGCTGAAAAAAGCAGCACCCCCGTCCCAGTCTGGGCCCTCCTGCACATAACAGCATGCCCTGCGAGAGCTGCCGTGGGGTGGGATGAGGAGGCACAACAGCTACAATGAGGAGGTCGCAAGACCTACTGCAAGGAGCAGACAGCCCTGGGGCAGGGGCTGAGTTGGCCACTCATCCTCCTGCCCCTGTGTCTCTACAAACAGCTTCCTCTTCCAAAACAACTGGCCTACAAAGCACAGAGCGAAGGCAGAGGTCCCTGTGCAGGAACCTACCGCTGCAGCTGCTGGTGTAGGAAAAGGACTGGTGCTCATTCCCTCACACAGGGGAGAGGTGAAACAGCCTGGATCCAATGCCAGCAACTCCCTGCTGGTGCCATTGGACACAGCCTGTGGCTCTCATTTGCTCTGCATGGCCCAGAAACCCCAGATGCTGAGCACAGTTACATCTCAAAGGTGTGTGCAGGCACGAGCTTCAGCCTGGTGTCCAACAGGCTCTTGTACAGAGTGTGCAGTTTCCACTCAACACAGGGAAGTACTAGTATATTCAACATGGTTTGTGATATGTCAAACACCTAATGGGCTTGGTCTCAGCAGATTTCAAGAATATCTGTGGAGCGCTGTGACCTGGGAAGTGGGGCCAATCACAGTGACAGTGAAGATATGAAAGGGGAGCCTTTGCCATAGGTGGCAGGAGTCTTGTGAGGGCACAGAAGCAGCATTACCGGGGGCTCATTGCTCCTTTGGCTGTTCGTCACCCCGCAGTAGCCTTGGGTTCTGCAGAGACAAGCCCTCCCCTTCTATGCCGAGCGCAGCTACCAGTCTCCCAGCAGCCTGGCCATCCTCAGAAAGCGGCAGCAGCCAAGGATAAGGAGGGGCAGGAACTCCCCATCTTCGCTTTTCTATTTTTCTGCAATCAGAGGTACCCTGTGGCTTTCAGAGTCATTATGCCTGAGGCTTTGCTCAAAGCCATATTCCCCGTGGAGAGGGTCTGGGTCTGGCGCTACAGCTTGTGGCACAGGAGAGAGGCCTTAGACTGGGACAACATTCCCGGGGACTGTTTGTGGGCTCTTGCCTTTCACGGAGAAGAGCAGGACAACATTCACATGAGACAACTTGGCCACCCTCCAGTTCACCCTTAGCTGCTGGCAGTGACTGAGCAAAAGGCAGGGGTGAGTTCTGCCGGCACCTACCCCACATCACCTCTCGTCCCAGTGGGGATGGGCTGCGCACCAGAGTCTTTCTACAGCCCCTTCGGAAAGTGCTCAGGGGTCTCCTGTGTCTCTGTGCACAGAGATCCGTGCCCCATCATGGGGCACAGCTACACACAGCCTGGCAGGCCTGATGCACGGAGCAAATTGTGGGGCGCCGGCTCTGAGCCGTAAGGAAGCAAGTGAAAGCCACGGTGGGGGCTGGGGGCGTGTTGCTGTCTGCGGAGCTTCCAGAAGTTCGGGAGCAAGTGATCCCACAGCTCTCACATCTGGCTAGCACAACACAGCAGTGTCTCCAGCAGACGCGGCAGCCAAGGTGAACCTGCAGACATCTGCTGCTAAAGCACAGCTGCTCTGGCAGGTACGAAGGGACCTTCTCAGCAATGGGACAGGCGTGGGACAGGGATTTGTCATGCAAACTGCCAACAGGTTTCACCCCGTGAGTTCGGTATGGCTGTCTCTGTGGCACAGCCCTTTGCTCTGCACTTCACGTCCTGTCTAACAGGAGGCCGACTTGGTGACGATGATGAATTTACGACCTCCCACCCACTGCTGCAGCGGAGTCTGGAGCCACAGATGCTTACAGAGGGTGTTGTGGGAGCTGCGGTTTGGATGAATAATTTTCCAGCCCTGCAGCTCAGAGCCACGAAACCCAGAGGGGGAGAGAGAGACAACAAAACAGTAAAACAAAACAAGACTCCAGCTTGGGCCGCCCAGCGAGTTCTGGACCATGCCATGTTGTTCTTCATATTTAGCCTGCTCCAGTCTAGCAGCATCCAGCCACCACCCTCCTCCATCAGCCCCCATGCAGAGGTCAAGACCCTGGAGACGAGCAGGACCATGTCCATTCAGACCCTCCCCTTCCCACACCCTTTCCCTCCTTCCCATGGATGCCAGAGCAGAGGCAGACTGGGTTAGCATTGCCAAGCGACAGGAAAGCAGGGCTACCCAGCCCTTGGATCTCCTGGGCGCCATGGCAGCCTGCTGGTGACTGCTGGGGCACCATAGCTCCTTGATGCACAGCTTCTCCATCCACCAGTGCTGAACATCTGCCCTAGGCTCTCCCTGTCCTCTGCTCCCTCCAGGGCACGGAGAGTCCAGCAGTTGCCATGTCTTCACCCAAGACAGTCACAGGGCATTGCTCCCACCACAGCGAGCCTATGGCACCCTGACATCCCAAGCTGGATACCTCCATGATATTATGTGCCTGGTGCCAGGCTGTGGCTGCCCCAGCTGTAGCCGTGGTGTGGGGATGCCCACTGTTCACTGTCTCTTCCAGAGCTGTACCATCACTGGTGAGCAGCAGGGTTGCAGCCTATTCCTCTCCAGCATCATCGCTCATTAGCTACTGCGGTCAGCCACCTCCTGGAAAGCAGAAGCACTGAGGCCTGAGAGATTCAGGGTAGGGCTGAACTGGAAGGGGAATTTCTCCTGGGACAGCCAACTAGGACGAGAGCTGAGATTCCCTCTTCAACATCCTGACCTTGCATGTGCTGGGCTTGCCATGGCATTGGCTCCCTGACCTAGTTGATGCAGAGACTCCAAAAAGGAAGATCTTCAAGCACATCAGACACTGAACCAGGTGTCTGGTCCACCTAACAGGTCTTCCACCTAGCTCCTCACTTCTGGACCTCTTCTCTGAGGGCATGGAACCACCAGGCTGCCCCATGGCTCTCTGTGAGCAGTGCCTCCCAAAGACTTAAAGTGTGTCTGAGGCTTGGGCTATCCTGTGCCCTGGTCAGCAGGGAGGAACCAGCCTTGTCCTTCCCTGACTTCATCGGCACCAGCACTTCCTGCTACCAGGGAGCACGATGCCTTTAGTCCTCATCCTTCACCTGCTCCAGTCGGCAGCTGGAGCAGCATGCTGGGCACTGCGCCTTTCTGCTTGTTTGTAAGTGTTTTCATTTACTTTTTGGAAAGCCACCGGGAGCCCTTGCTCGGACCATGGCCGGACTGCGATATTTCAGCCTTTGGGTGGCCCCAATGGGGGCAGGGGCACCGGGAACAGTCCTCTGGCCTCTGCCCCTGCGCCCGACCTCGAATGGCTCCCCAGGGTATGCCCTGGGCTTACAGACACATCCAAAGCACCAGACTCTTGGCTCTCACTGCAATGAGCCCATCCCTGCGAGTTTGAGCTGCATCCTGCTCTCCCCAGAACCTGGAGGACCAGTTCCAGGAGGAGCCAGGGATGCCAAGAAAGTCTGGAGGCCTTATCTCACAGAGAGATCACATCCCTGGAGTGACATCTCCACGGAGGTGTCATAGACGAGGTGATTGAGTGTATGCCCTGGCACAAATGGACCAGTCCTGGTGATGCCTATTTTTCTCCAGTGTTCCTGTGCTTTGTGAGACTGCCTGGGGTTCTCTGCATCTCCTCCTTCCCCTGCAAGCCCTTCTGGAGGGGCTGCCCCTCTGGCATCCTCTCCATGTGCAGCACAGTGGGGTCTCAGTTCCTGCCATGATGTGACATTGGCAGCGCAAAACAGCCAGTGTTCTCCTGGTCTGCAGTAGGGACTGGTTGTCCTTGGAGATGAACAGCCAAACTGGGATTCTACTTTGGGTGATCCCGAACTCTCTAAAATTCAGAAATGAATAAAAAGAGGGCACAAACAGTTGTCCAATGGGAGCAGGACAGAAAGCACACACTGAGGGACCTGGCACATGATGAGGATGGAAATAAACAGCCTCCAGCCCTCTGGCTCAGCTAATACAACCTGTCTTCCAGCTTTGGAAGGTCTCTGGCTGGACGTTCACAGCATCGGCAGCGCCTTGGGAGGAGCAACACCACAGCACTGCCATCACCTCATCCCCGGATGAGCAAAGACATTAACTGTGCTTGCAGTAGCTCACACGAGCTGGACCTTATTCCCCACTTAGGATGTACTCTAAATTTTCCCAAGTTATTTATTTGGTTTTAAGGAAGATCTAGGAGGACTTGCTAGCCATGCAGTGTGGAGGCGGCAGGAGAAATGGGATATCACCTGCCCTCCAGAGGTACCACACACTAAGGTGTCGGGCTCATCCACAAAGCCCCAGTGTTTGATCCCAGCGTCTCAGCTCCATCCTTTCAAAGCCTGTCTCCGTGAACCGGGGGTGCACGGAGCGCCCCGGGAAGCTGGTGCAGCCGCGGCACAGAAGCAGCTGAGGCGAGCAGACAGTGCTGCTCCGCTTGCTGTGGAGCAGGGCTCTTCTCCTCTCCCCAGACCGCAGCCTGCCGCTAGAGGACAACACGCAAACACGTGTGAGCCTTGCAGAAAAACATCCACTTGCGTTAGTAGGAGTGAGCTGGATCTGGAGCTCCCCGTGCCTTTAATAAGGGCACGGTGCAGCCCACACTACTCACGGCAAACTGCAATTTCAGAGAGAGCTGGCTGAAAAGTGACACTTCCACCCCAGAGGGACTTATGCAGAAATTCCAGGTTTACCATGGAAACATCAAAGCTCTCTGGTCCAAACAACTTGATGTCCAGACTCTTGGTTTTGCCAGGAGCTGGGCGACACTCTGGAATAAATGAACACTTTGAATATTAATGCCTATTATCAGGTCTCAAAAAAATGAGACGTGGAAATGAAACGCCGCAGCCAAGCTAGAATAAAAAGCAAACAGAAAAGTCAAAGCAAAGTGAGAGATGCGGAGCAAAGTCCTCCAACTTCAGGCTGTGTTGCTCCAAAAACAACGTGCAAAATGTCATTGCAGTCAATGCCTTCCTGAGGAAATGGCTTTATTTCTGCAGAATGGCAGTTTTCAATAGAAATATCTTCAGTGTGATTTTTTTAAGAGCTCTATTAATAGTGTGCTCAGCCAGACCTCTGGATCCCCAAGGAGAATTCACTGAGTGAGAAATTGTCAGGAGTGCACGACGCGGTTGGTGTCTGGCTGCTTGCGTTGGAGAGAGAGGGACGGAGAAGTCGTAGATAAAAGCTGCTGGTGCAGCCAGGAGCAGAGCGATAGGCCTGACACTTTCTCCAAGACTGACACCAAATTCCTGGCTGCTGTTGGAGAAAATCCAGCCATTTCAGGCCCTGCTAAAGCCCCACACCAGAGCCGGAGGGAGGATTGTCGAGGAACCCTCTCTCCAAGGAGGGCTTCCCATCTCCCCACCAAGCAGTGTTTTACATATGGGGCTGGCAAGACACATTGCAAATGTTTAATTAATGACATCTCCAGAATTGCTCATGATGGAAGGGGCTTAATCCCAATTAAATCAGTTCCTGCTCCTAGACCAAAATCCCCACTCCTCTGCACTCAGTGACAAAGTTTCCACTGACTCCAGCAGTGACAGGGTTTCAGTCCTGAAACTGCAGGATCTGAGTAGACTTTGCGTACGAAGTAGTTTCAGATCCTGCATCACACAGGCCAGGAGTTGTCAGCCAGAGTCTGTGCATCAGCTCCGAACCCTGAGCTCCAACTTGAGCAGTTTTTTTCAGAGGAGATACCTGCTCTGACTCAAAGGCCTCAAGGCACCCCAGCCCTGGGCTAGCTGGAGCTTTTTAAGTCTCCCAATTTGCAGGCTAACCTTCCTGACCCCAGATAAGTCAGATAAGTCATTACCCTGAGGTAATGGTGTATCAATTAGGAAACTCTTTTGCCAGAAGGAAAAGCGCATTCAGAGGAAGAAGAGCCATGAAAACTATCTCCTGGTCTGTGCTTCAGCCATGTGGCACCTTAACATGGCATGGCCACAGCCGGGGGCATGACTGCGTGAGTGTGCTTTGCAGCCACCCAAACCTGAGCCCTTCTTTCTCTGCCCCGTGCCCTTCTTCTAGCCATGGCTCGAGGGAGGAGCTCACCAGCTCTGATGGGGGTTCAGATCCACCTCAAACCCAGTGGTCACTTGTCTTTCTTGAGTGTGAGAGACGTGTGTTCAGCTGCCACCCCCACCACAGACAAGATGCGTGGCTCTGTATGGTCCAAGCCGTGGGGCCAGACTCGGCCCCCGTCACCAAATCCACTGCCGTGGGAGGACAGCAATGACCCCAGACAGGGGCATCACACTGACCCTGAGCCGACAGTGGCTGCAATCAGGAGGCAGGAGCAGACAGGCCACACAGAACTGGCCTTTGCAGCCTTCTCCCACTGCAGATCCAGAGCCCTTTTCTGATGCCCCTCAGTAGCTCCTTGACACCCAAGCAGCCAGAAATCCTGTTCTGATGCACATCCATGTTTCAGGACACCCCGAGGCCCTGGGCTGGGTTGGCACAGGCAGTACCCCCCCCATCCCGGCTAAGCCAGACCTGCTCCCTTCTGCACAACGGAGCTCCAGACGGCATGGCTTCAAGCCCCCACTCAACAGACTGTTCCTCAACTTTGACTCTGACCACTTTACCCAAGCTTAGAGGGAGCTCTTGGAGCAAACCAGCCACCTCCTCCTGGCATCAGTGCAGTGCAGCTCCGGCAAACACAGGTCCCACACACACCTGACCTGGATCTGAGCAAAACTATAGCAAGCAGCGCAGCTGCAAAAGTACCGTGTCCCACTGGAGAGGTCCCCACCGAACTCAGCCCTGTGACACTGCTGCTCCATCCTCCCCCATCTCCCAGCCAGACCCTGCCCCATGCGTGGGGACAGAAAGGGGGCTGCTTGTGAGGACCTGGACCATAGGACAGACGGACCTGCAGCCCTGGGCATGGTCGCTCCCAGCAAACAGCTCCTTGTGAGCTCCCCGCTCCCTTCTCCCCAGCTACACCCTGACTTTCCAGTTGCAGCTGGGTTGAGCAGCCAGCACAGACACACAGAGCCCTTTATCTGGGGTTGTATTTCAGCGTCCCAAAGTCTGGAGCCCTTGAAGCGCTGCTTGGGTGCTCCTGCCTCCCTATTTATACTCCTCTGCCCTGCCGGAGCCAGCTTTGCCTTCCCCTGCCCTGCTATCTCACAAAAACCTTGTTACAAAACAAGCACGGGTCCCGGAGCTATGAACAGGTCTTTAATTGTTGAGGTTTCTTTTTTTTTTTTTACCTTCCCNAAAGTTTAACTCCTCCCATTGGAGCGTCTCACGCCCCTGCCCAGCCCTTGAAACCCAATAACCAAGATCATTCAACAATGCCTTCCCTTCCCTGGCTGCATCCTTACCTCACTCCAACCTGCGGGACGCATCCTGCCCTGCCGGCCGGCGGGGGCTCTCCCCTCCCTCCAGCCCAGCCCCGGGGGGGGACCCGGCCGCCGGCCCCGCGCCCCGGCCCCGCCGCCAAGGCGAGGATGGACACGCTCCTCCTGTGGAGCATCCTGCTGGCCTCCTCCGCCCGCTCCCAGGGCCCCCCCGAGCAAGGTGCTGCGCCCTCCTGCCCCCCCCAGTGCCACTGCGAGGAGGATGGCATCATGCTCTCGGTGGATTGCTCCGAGCTGGGGCTTTCGGAGGTCCCTGCCAACCTGAGCCCTCTAACAGCTTACCTGTAAGTACAGCCCTTGCTGTTTCTTTCGCAACGCTTTCGCTGGACCCCTCGGGCAGCCGCAGCTTTGCTCCAGCTGGGAAGTTTGTGCCGCGTTTTCCTCAAATTAAATTTCCTCTGGAAATTAGAAACAAAACAAAACGACAACAACAACAAAAAAAGCAGCTATTACTCCAGGACCTGCCAAGCTAAGCCAGCTCCCCCTCCTCCCCGCGCCCCTCTGCAAACGCTGTTTATATTGCGATGTTATGCATGCTTTGCTTCTTGATTACAGTGGATCAGAGGAGCTGATTTGCTGGGTAGATTCTGATTGTCTGAGAACATAATGGAGTATTTATACTGAGCAATTAGTGCAAACTGCTCTGGGATCCTTCTGTCAAACATTTCAATAGCTGTGATAACTCATGGCTTTCGGGGGTTTGGGTTGAGCTGACCACCAGCAGTGCCCAAGTTGCCTCTTTAAAATGGATATTAAAGTCTTTTAAGAGGTGTGAGGGCTTTGGTAGGTTTTTGTGGTTTGTTTCTTTTTTTTTTTTTTAATAAAAGTTCTTAATTATCTGAATGTTTCCCTTCCTTTCTGGTATTAAACCCCAAAGGGTTAAAGTACCACAGGCACTGGTGGGTTTGTTTCCAGCCCCACTCAAAGATGGTCTCAGTGGGATCATTTGAATAGTGGTGACTGAGGACGTCTCCAAGGGACTCTGGTGAAGGATCTTTTGGTTTGGCCAGGAGCAGAAACACCTCCATCAGGGAGGGAGGTTGGCCCTGGTGTGCGCTGGGGAAGACGCTTCGTCTGTTAATTCACAGAAAGTGCTGCAGCCACCAGCCTCAGCTGTGTGGCCGGTAGGCTGGTGAGGACCTTGGCTTTCCCAGCTAGGGATGCAGCTGGGGTGCTGCCAAGGGAAGCCGTGTGTACCACAATTGTTGAGGACAACTGGCAGCCCCCAGGCAGTGCTGGGGACATTAGCTTTGTGCTCATCATGCTGAAAGAGGGCTTATGTCCAGGGGTGGCATACAGACCGTTTTGCTGGTTTTCTGGTGTTCCTGGATTGTCCTGAGATGCAGTTACTCAGCTGTTAAAGCTAAGCACTGTAACCCATTCAGGAAGGGCTTCGCAAAGCCAGGTTGAAGCTGCCATGGCTGGATAAGAGCTTCCCCGCTCATCCTGCTTGTCTGAGGAGCACGTTGCTTTGTCTTGTGCCAACCCAGAGCTCTATTGGGTCAGTTGAGAAAGAAATGTGACAGGAAAGGGCAATTTTTACTGGAGAGCATGAAAGATGAGAGAAATGTGCAATGCAAGCTGTATTTCCCTGGGAGAGGGGACCACGGAGCAGTTGTCACATGAGTGTGTGCTGTATAGAGCTGTCGCCCCTGCACACACCCTGGGGCTAAGTTTGGAGCCAGCTGCCTGAATGAAAAGTCACTGCAGCTCTTCAGCATGCCTTGATGGAGGTGGTTCAAAACATGTGGGCTGTTAGCGGGGGAGGCTGCAGAGCACTGATGCCACTGCGAGGACAAGTGGCAGCCCCGTCAGCACCCACTCCACCTTTTGCAGTCCCAGCAAGACAGGGCACCTCTGGCTCCCACCCTGCAGAGAACACGCTGCACGCCATCCATCTCTGCAGAGGTGTCATAGAATCATGGAATCGCTGAGGTTGGAAGGGACCTTTAAGATCATCAAGTCCAACCATTAACCCCCCCTGACAAAAACCCCTTCTAAACCATGTCCCTCAGCACCTCATCTCCCCTTTTCTTAAACACCTCCAGGGGTGGGGAATCCACCCCCTCCCTGGGCAGCCTGTGCCAATGGTTAATAACCCTTTCAGTGTAAAAATGTTTCCTGATATCCAATCTAAACCTGCCCTGACATAACTTGAACCCGTTTCCTCTTGTCCTGTCCCTTGTCCCCAGGGAGAAGAGCTCAGCCCCCATCTCTCTACCCCCTCCTTTCAGGGAGTTGTAGAGGGGGATGAGGGCTCCCCTCAGCCTCCTCTTCTCCAGGCTAAACAATCCCAGTTCCCTCAGTCGTTCCTCATAAGGTTTGTCCTCCAGACCCCTCACCAGCTTCGTAGCCCT
>VXBO01015162.1:81500-239121 GCA_013400135.1 Rhinoptilus africanus
GGGGAGGCACCGGCGCCGCCGCCTCCCAGCCCCCCCGCCCGCCGGGCTGCGGGGACCCCCCGGCTGCAAAATCCATGGGATGGAGCCAGGGAGGTGCTGGAGGGTTCAGGGTTTTCCTCCTCTCCCCTTGGGGCTGGACTTCTGCGGGGAAAACCACATTTGCTGCTTATGCGTTAAAGGCTGCCTGTGGAGGAGCAAATAGGGGAAGGAAGGCAGGATCAACTGGGAATTATTGGAGGAGGACCAAAGTGCCCTGTTTCTGTCACTGCCTTCTTGGGCTACCTTCAGTAAGTCAAGTAAGGTTAGTTTCTCAGTTATAAGGTGTGCAGTCAGGGCTGGTTTTTCAAAGCACATCAGCATAGATTTTGTAGAAAGTATGGATATTTGAGCGATCTAAGCTCTTCATGTAAATTCAGGCTTTAAATCCACATTCAGATATGTAAAGAAATGCCTAGACTTTTTTTTTGGAGAGCTGCAAGTGCTGAAAAGCAAGACCTGTAATGGCAACATAGAGCGTGGAGCTGAAGGGAAGCAGCTCCCAAAACTTTCCACCTCCTTTGCTCCGTGCCCTGTCTTCTAAGCAAATTACTGGTACTCCTTCCGTAAAGAGCCGGACTCCCTCAGGTGCAAAATAAAGGATCCTCGTAATAACCTCTGATTAGACACTGCCTCACCGCTAATGAGCTCACAATCAAGCCCCATCCTGACAATGCTGTGCCTCTGCCATGCCTGTCTCCAAGATCCCTGTCCTTGCTCACTCCTGCACCTCCCTGAACTTGAACCTGATCCCACCCATCCAAAACCAAGCTTCTCCAATGGAGACGTCATTGGTGAGATTGCAGCTGTGGTCAGGGAGACAGGAGAGAAGAAAGTCACCTCTTCCCAAGGGCACCTCTCCAGTAGGCACTTGGACAACGTGCTGGTGTCTCCTTGGCAGCCCTGGAGAGAGCCCAGGCAGCCAGCTCAGCTGGGGGTTGTCCGTGTTAGGTGACAGGTCCCTGCGGTCAGCCTGAACTGGGTCAGGGCTCATCCTGGATCTAACAGCCCATTTCTCTGGAGCAGCATAGAAATGCTGCTGCATCCTGCCTGGTTCAACGGTGCTGGCAAGAGCTTCTTAGTGCATGACGTATTTGAACTGTGTCTCAGCCTGGCCTTAGAGTCCAGCCATGAAACACTGGAGATCAGCACACCCTCTCCTGTTCAGCTAGGTCCAGCGACCCTAGGGCCTATACCAACCAGAAGGAGCTGAGCTATTCAGAGAGCTGATTTAACCTTTTAGCTGATATGCCACTAAGTCCTGACAGCAGCGTGTTAAATATCACGTCTCCGTCTTCCACGGCCAGCACCACACGTAGGAGAGTTGCTTCGGGGTCTGGCAACAGCAATGGAATGGAGCTAATGGGGAGCCTCTGGAGAGGATGGCAGCAAACTGAGAGTGCAGGAGCCTGGAGCTGCAAAGGGGAAGGCTCCTGTGCCGCAGAGAGGAGACTGCACAAAGGGGCACAGGGAAGGACGGGAAAATGGGAAGACATGCTTGGTACTCGGAGTACTAGCTTAGCTTTGATCCCTGGCACTGCTGCAAACCCTGTGTGTGACCTGGTTGAGCCACCCCACCTCAGATTCCCCAGGGTATGGAAGTGTCACTGCATGGGCCGGGGGAGTCCAGTCCCTGGCTGTCCCCATGCCCATCACCTGCTGCCTGAGCACTGGGAACAGGGCTGCAGTTGGGTGAAGGTGCTCAGAGCAGCCCTCTGCCCCAGGACCTCCACTGGCCCCCCTGCATCTGGCTACCAGCCCATGGCAAGGGGAACTGGGGGCAATGTTGGGGGGTGAAGGGTTACTCTCAATTTCCTGAGGCTGCTCCTGTTTCACCAAAAAAAAATGACACCATGTTGCTGGTGCCTGCCAGGTCCCTTCTAGGCTGGCCTGGCCAACCATAGCTGTCAGGAAATACGGGCTCAAAGAAATGGAGTGCCTGTACTCAGCAGAAGACGCCCTCAGTAGTACCCACGGGTGACACGGTGACAGCAGGAGTGTCATGGTCACGCATTCAGGTCAGCTGGACAGACAGCACACACTCGCCCTGGCCAACGAGCACACAGAGAGGTTAGAAACGATGCATCTTGCCTTATCCCCAGCCTGGACTAAGGGGTCACAAGGAGGAACTGGAAGAATTGCCCAGAGTCGAAAATATTTTAGGAAGGAAGAAGCCTCTGGAGGTCTCTGATCCATGCTCCTGCTCAAAGCAGGTCCAGCTTTGTGAGATTGGTCAGGATCTTGTCCAGTACAGTTTTGAGTATGCCTAATATTCCCTCACTCTTTTCCCACTTTCGACCATCTTCATGGGAAATGTTATTCTTAATATCTAATTGCAGTTTCCCATGTCCCAGCTTGTGCCCGTTACCTCTCATCTCTCCCCTACACGACTCCTGGAAGAGTTTGGCTCCCTCTTCTCTCCACCCTCCCAGATGGTAGATAAAGACAGCAGTTAACGTTCCTTCATTTCACCTTCTCTTGTGAAGACTGATCAAACCTACTTGTACGAGCAGCACATGGGACACAGGCAGAGCAGGGAGCGCTGTGATGTGAGAGAGGGGAGTACGCAGGGTACTGGGGGTACTGCAGTGGAAGTGACCAGGATGAAGGACACAAACCTGTAGGATGTGAGACATCAGGAGCACCATGGCTTACAGCTCAGCTGGAGGAGCCTTCTTCCCCTTCCCCAGGGTCCCAGGTCCCCAGAGCGCCCTGGAGGGGTCAGGCTTTACCCCTGCCCTGTGCCCCATTCCCAGTAGCATTGTGAAGCCCCCAGTGAAGCCAGACAGTCACTGCACAGCTCACTGCATGCGATGCTGCTGCTCTGTCCTGGAAAGCCAGCAAAGACCTGGGGCACGAGACAGCTGATGAGGTTGTTGGGTTGTTGCTGTCACAGCAGGATTTGGGAGAAGAAAGAACAACAGAGAGTCTGGCTTCTCCCGAGTATCACCAGGTATCTCAGGAGGCCCAGACAGAAAGCTTCTTGTTCCCCATGCAGTTTCCATTGAAGCGAATGGGATCAGGAGCTCTCAAGGCTGTTTTCACCTTGCAGAGACATTTTGAGCCATTGCCTGGAATTTAGCATCCCACTGCGAGTTTGGGGCCAGGGCTCCACATCACCCATGCTCTCCCCTGAGCTACCCTCTGGGATCAGGTGCTACATGAGCCCATGATAAGGCTCTGCAGGAGGCAGGGATGCTCTGACATGAAGCTGGGCAGACACTTCCCTGGTCACCCAATGCTGCATCCAGAGCACAGTGCAGGGAAAGAGTGAGTGGAAGATGCTTCTTTCTTGATATTTGCATTTTCTAAGCACCCACATAACTCCGAGGCAGCAGGGTTTGAAGGCTGCCCCCAGAGCCGCAGCTGACCCCTGGAGCAAGACAAGTCGCAATGCTGAAGGCAGCTCCCCTCAGCCCTAAACCCCCCCTAATTGTCTGCCCCAGACTCTGCCCCCACCATGGGAAAAAGGAGAACAGATCCCACCACAGCCACCCTAAGATGGGAAGCATCCCAAGAGCCGGGGCACTAGTAGAGGGACAGGACTGGTGGACTGGTGGCTGACCAGTAGGAGCCTGCAGGCATCGCGGCTGCGGGGAGGGGAGACTGGGCAGAAGGGACGGCTGGGCTTGCAGGGGGCTGACAAGGAGATGGGATCTCCTGCAGGGAAGACGGGGACCTTTGCGTTTTAGGTGACAGTCACACACACTGGGGAGACAGAGGGAGCAGCCAAAAATGCAGAGAGCACCAAATCCCGATGCAAGGTGTGAATGAAGTCCTTCCTGGGGAGCTTCGCTGCTCTCCTGTCCCTTTTTTTGTTGCAAAGAGCAGTGAGTCACCATCCTGTGGCCGAATCTTGCCCAGTGCCAGGGCCCATCCACAGCCTCTTCCTCATGTCATGGTCACCACAGGAGCCCAAACATTGAATCAGGACTCACCCAAACACACCACGAAGGTGGAGACTCACCTCAAAGAGCTCCCAGACCCTTCCACTTCCCAAGCCATGATAGAGCACAGGATTTGCAAAGCCACCCCTGGTACCCTGGTGGCCAGACTGATGCACTAGGGGCTGTCTGTGTGATCTTGTTCCCTGCTGGAAGACTAATGTGAAATGCCACTCCTACCCCTTACAGCCAAAAGTCCACAGTTTTGCTCTTGGAAGTGCCCGGCATGCCTGGGAGAGCGGCAGCCATAGCAGGAGCAGGGGGAAACATTTATGTGCTTGTGGTCCCAGACGTGGGAGATAAGGCTGGTGAGAGGCATTAGAAGAGTGGGCTCTGACTCACGAGGGTTTATGTTCACCATTAACAGCTTTGAGGCACTTTTTTTTTTTTTTTTTAACCTCTAAAATATCAGGAATGGCATCAGACGCTGCACGGAGGTGTGCCTGGACCCGAGGGTCAGGGCAGAGCATCAGGAACATGCGGAGCCCCTCAGCGAGCAGAAAAAGTAGCGGCGAGGGAGCCAGCGTCCCGCGGGGATTAGCAGCACCCAGAGCAAAGCCAGAATTACAGCAGCATGAATAGTGAGGTGGGTCACAGAGCCGCCCGAAGAGCATATTTGGTGGGACGATTTACCGAGCACTACCTCATTTCACTGAAAAGGATAATCGTAATGAGAATGCATCTGTGTTCATGGGACTGAGCGTGGCACAAACATCGTACCAAGCTGACTCCAGAGAGATTATTTCAATGTTTTCACTTCATGGTGACTTCTTTTGAAAAAAAGTTTCCACTTACATATTTTCACCTGCTGGTGCTACATTTACCTGTAGGGGATTTAATATTCACATTGTAGGACTCCAAAACTATCAAAGCGTCTTGATGGTTCTAAAATACAATATATTGATTTTTATTTTTTTTTAAATCCATACTAAATATTGACATGTTGGCTCTTTGTTCTGGAAATTTTGAAGTCTTTGAATTTCCAATGCCATGACAATTTCAGGTTCATGACAGCTTTTCCTATTCCCTGCTGCTTCGTTGTCACCCAGCTCCCTTCTCCCCCACAAGCTCTGCTCCCATTTACCTCTTGATATTATGAGCTTTGGTTCAAGCGGTGTTTTGCTTTGCCTGGCTGCTGTTATCCCAGTGTGGGTACTGTTGGGATTCATGGGACACTGTACTCTCCAGAGAGCAGCTGGTCCAGGACAAGGGTTGCAGCCCCTGAATTAGGACAAGGAATTGCTGGAGAGGGTGCAGCATAGGGCTACAAAGATGCTGAGGGGACTGGAACACCTCTCTTATGTAGATAGACTGAGGGAATTAGGTCTCTTTAGCCTGGAAAAGAGGCGTCTGAGGGGGGACCTAATCAACACTTATAAATACTTGAAGGGTGGGTGTCAGGAGGATGGGGCCAGGCTCTTCTCAGTGGTGCCCAGGGACAGGACAAGGGGGAACGGGCACAAACTTGACCATGGGAAGTTCCACCTAAACCTGAGGAGGAACTTCTTTCCCTTGAGGGTGGCAGAGCCCTGGCCCAGGCTGCCCAGGGAGGTGGGGGAGTCTCCGTCTCTGGAGACATCCCAAACCCGCCTGGAGGCGTTCCTGTGCCCCCTGCTCTGGGTGACCCTGCTCTGGCAGGGGTTGGACTGGGTGATCTCCAGAGGGCCCTTCCAACCCTGTGATTCTGTGATTCTGTGAATTCTTCCAGTTATGATGGGGGTGCTGCGGATGATGAGGCGCAGGACTGGGCTGTGGCTTTAGTACCACAGCTCATGGCCGAGACCTTCCCAAGATTTGAGTTCAAATTGAGAGAGACATCCTTTGCAGGGCTGTTCAGAAGCGGCAGCGGGGTGTCTGGGGGCACTGGATGTGAGCAGACGTTCACTGCTTGGTGGGGCATTGTCTGAGTCGGGCTGCAGGAGGCGAGGCGCGGGATCTACCCCATCCCAAAGCCCAAGTCTCTCTGTGGGAGAAGGAGTAGCCAGACCTTTCCTGCACTTGCATCACAGCTGGCAGCGAGCGCTGCCTTCCCTGGCAAGAAGGGAGCAGGTGTACGGACGAGGAGGGCGGTGGGGAAGGCAGCAGCCTGCAGCGGTTAGAGCAAACGGGGATGGGGCCGTCTCCGGGGTGGACAAGCCACGTGTGACTGCCAGTGAGCCTCCTCCTCCCTTCTTCTTCACTCTGCAAACTGCAACCAGGGCAGCTTGGTTGGGACCAATCCCTCCCACCAATCCCTTGGGGGTGACCATTCCCTCCCACTCGCATTTTGAGGGATGTCCCGCTCCCGGTCTTGTCGGAGCGAGCGAGGCTGGGTGGCAGCAGGCATGTCGTGCTCACACGGTCCCTGGCTGGCACCATCGCGCAGGGAGCCCGGCTGGGAGGGAGCTGCTGCTTGCCCTCCACATCCTCCGGACATCCTCGCTCGCATCCAATCTCACCCTGCCTCTCCACCATGCCTGAGAGCACTGGCTGCAGCAGAGCCGGCCTTTCTGCAAGTTGTGCACTTCCACTGCAAATGCCTTCCTCCATCCTCCCCCCTCTCCTCCCTGCCCGCCCCCCAGGCTAAGTAATATGCCACAGCCTCCCCTCTCTCCCTCCCTTCCTTGAAGAATAAGCTCATAAATCTGCCTAGGGCAATGAAAACACTGAGCTCATGGCCCTTAGATCTGTGCGGGAGGAGCTCTAGCTGGCGATTAAAGGAGTTTAGGGTTTTCTTTGAAAAGCTCTTTGATTCTGGCAGAAGCTCTGGTGCCAAAAGGCAGCGATGGAGCTGCAAACGCCTCTCCCCCTCTGCACCTGCCTGGGTCAGGGAGCAGCAGGGTGGAGGAGGGAGAGGGAAACGCGGCACTTCCCGGATCACCGCAGCGGAGGCCGAGGGTCCCCCATCACCCCCCTCGGGGGGAGCACCCTTTCACAACAGCAGGGCAGGGGGTGCTGCTCCCTTTAAGCCCAGGCACTTCAGCTGGGTGCCACATGGGTGCCAAAATGCCTCCAGTGCTGTGGAACAAGCTGCTCCCCTAGGTCCATCTGTGGAGGAGCTGGGCTGGGTCTCAGTGAGCCAGGGCAGAGGGACCCCCCTCCTCTTGGCATCCAACATGGGCCAGGCTCCCTGGGGACCTTGAAATGGGAACATGAACCACCTTCAGGCACCACAGGGAAATAGCTCTGGGTGGGGAAAGGGGCACCAACGACAGCCCGATGCTAAGCTCCCTGCAGGCAGCACAGGGTCCTGCCTGGGTGCCAGGGAGTCAGGAGAGGCTGTGGGCAGCCAGAGAGGAGCTGGGGCCAGGGAGCCAAGGATGGGACAGGGATTACCACAGCAGTGCTCTGAAAAGTGATGGGAAGGGATAGGGAAGAACTGTCAGGGCTGGGAGGAGCCTGAGGCCTTCAAGAAGGACTCGAGTTTGGCAGGAGCTGAACAGAGATCAGAAACAGCCTTCACAAAGAAGAACAGGACCAAGCACAGGCATCTAGTGTTGCAGCCAAGTCAAAACAGAGCCAGGCTCCAGCCCGAGCGGAGGCAGGAGTTGTGCCAGTGGTGGGGAGCAAGGGCAGGACATGGTGAAGCTGACATGGTGCCTCCAGTCTTGCAGGGAGGCGTCAAGGATCCAGGGGTAATGCAAAACTTTTCCCAGATCTGCCAGGACAGGCTTTGCTGACAGTGATGAAGGAGGGCAGCTCTCCAGCCTCCTCCCCTCCATGAGATGACAGAGGAGTCTCCTGAGGTATCAGCAGCTCTCCGTCTCCATTTGCCGTGTTTGCAGTCCTTCCTGTTTAAACCTCTTTGAAGGATTTGGAAATAAAAAGCAGCCCCCGTGGGAGTGGGGCAACTCAGACACACCTGTAAGGGTAGGACCTGCTGCCTTTCCTTGTGAGCAGCCATGTGTCCTCCTACAAAGACACCCCAGGGAGACAGGATAGTTTCCAGCACTGAACGCCCCTGTGGGGGACCAATTAGTAACATTCCCCTTCGTTCAAGGTGAAGGTGAAACCCAAGCACCACATCATCCCATCAGGGACCCGCAGAGGTGGAAGAGGAGTGGAAATGTGGTCTCCTCGGCTGCGGTGGGAAAGCAGGGGAGTGCTTGCATGGCAGCAGGGAGGGCTGTTGGGGGGATGCCCCACACGTGTAACGTGACACAGTGCCCTGCAGACCACCAGCCCCTGGGACATTCCCCCGCCTGGTGCCACCCCCCAGTGCCAGCGGTGCCCTGTGCACGGAGCAATGAGCTGAGCCAAGGCCACAGCGACTGCTGGCGGGGTGATGGTGTGGCCAAGCTCCAGGGCTCTCGGGGACCTGCGGGATGTGAAGGCAGAAGTCACCTTCCCAAGGAGGTTAGCTGGTGCAGAGATGACTCTGGGTGTAATTGCATCTTGCAACTTTAAGAGAATTCCCAGTTCTGGGCATTTCTTAACCTTAGTAAAGCAAATTTTCATTTTTGCATGTATGAAACCAGCAGGAAAGGCATTTGCACTTTTAGACAGTAATTCATCTTCTCTTTACCAGAGAGCTTGGGAGGAAATTCTCATTGTAGGGAACAGTGTCGACAATTTTGCTTTACCTCTGTTTCTGCAGCTGCTCCCAGCAGCAGCCGCTGCACAGCCGGCAGTGTCCCCAGCAGCTTCCCAGTACCTGGCAGCTGGGAAAGGCAAGAGCTGTGTGAGCATTTCACTGGCTTCCCAGAGAGCACTCTGAGTCAGCCTGCCTGTGGACATGAAAATACTGCTTCTGCTGCTGCTCAGCCAGCTTCTCCCAAAGGCAGTCACATAGCTGCGCTTTAAGGCTTTCTTCTCCCTCTACGTAGGATCATGGGAGTTGTCAGATATTGTTCCAAGCTGTTGTCCCAGATATTGTCCCAAGACTCTGTCCCAAGACTGGGAGGTCATCTGCCTGAGCAGCATGTGCCCCGGCTACCAAAGGACCTACCTTTAGGGTCAGGTGTGTTGTATTTGCAGAACCAACAGTACCACAACCAAGACAGGACCGTGACTGTAGGTTCAGGTAATTAGTTGTTGCACTAATTTCCTGCAGCAATGAGTTCCACAGGTTAATGAGGTGTCTGTTGCAGAGAGCGGTTTTACGTGGGCTCTGGCAACAGCAGACGGGGCTTTACTGAGCGCAGGGGCAGCCGTGCCACGTCTGCTGCCTTCAGCTTCTCTTCAGCTCAGGGCCAAACCAGCAGGTTCTTGTGCTGCAGGTTGTGTTTGCAGCTCTAGTCCTGCACTGGGAAGTGCCTGTCGGTTAAGGTGTTTTTGTGCTTTTATGTGGTGTAAGACAGCGCAAGATTTATTAGTGACAAAAACACGAACGCTGGAAGCCTTGATTTATTGAAGAAGAAGGGAAGGAAACGTGTTGCAGCCCATGCTAGTGAGTGTGGTGTGTCCCAGATGAGCTAGCACATGTGGTGAAAACTGCCCTGAGCCTCCATGAGCTGCTCTGGCTCGTCTGGTGATACCATGGGGTAGACTCATTCCTTTTCCATTGGGGAAGGGGGTGACTTTCCACTGACCACCTTGCAGATGCTCTGCGGAAAGGGCTTCTCCTAGATGGAGGGACACAGAAACTCAGATTTTTGGGAACAGACAGGTGCCCCATGAGCTTTGGCTCCCTTACATGGTGGAAGCGGGAGATACAGAGGACTAGAGTGGAGCACAACAAACTTGGACTGTTTTCTAGCTCTGCCACAGCCTCATAGTTCACCCCAAATAAGTCCTCTAGTTCTCCCATGCCTCAGTTTCCCTATCTTTAAAATACTACTAACAAACCCTTCTCTAATGCGCTTTGAGATGAACTGATTAAAAAAGTGCTATAGAAGAGTTGGAAACTTTCAGCACTTTTCAGCCACATGTCTGAACCTCTAGAGCTAAAACACCTTTTGAAAGTTTATTAAAAAATTCATGAGCTTTGCGTTTCTTCAGCCACAACATGAAGAAAAACAACACTAAGCTCTCAGATTTGTAGCCTGCCTTTCATGTCCACTGACCTCATCGCTCCTTGCTTACGGATGCAGCCACAAGTCAGTGCAGATACTGAAATACTCCTCAGGAGCTGCATCCAGCTGCTGTTTAAAAGTTCGTGGGCAGCACTGGCAAACTCCGTAGAGGAAGCAAACCCAGTTGGTAAACTGCAGCTTGGCCAGAGCTTCTGGAAACCCCAATTCCTTAATCTAATCTGTTTTCTATAGGAAGCTACCTTGCTTTTAGCATACTTCTTCCTGAACGTATGGGGGTAAATAATAGCTCTTTGGCTAAACCAAAAAAAGGAGGGGAAGGATTGGCTTGGGTGAAGCAAATAGATCTTTTTTTCAGGTTTCCCACGCAATTAAAACCAAACCAAACCATGTTTGCTCTGGGTATCCCTGAAACATTTTGCTTTGACCCGAAAAGGAGTACTTTGTTTTGAGTTACTTGAAAATCTTTAAACCCTTCTGAAAAAAAGAGCTTACAATGAAATGCTTCACCACCTCCCCCCACTTCTTTTTTCAGTGGAGCATAATTTTGCTGTGAATTTACTTTTGACAAAAACGTTGTGGGTTCTGCCTGACCTGGAAAGTCACCTGCCTGAGCTTGTGTCGTCGCTTGTTTTGCCTTTCAACATCGTTTCCATCTTTTCATCTCCCATTGTACAGACACACGGGTCTCATGGGAGCATCATCCATCCTCATCTCAAGGCTGTGCTGACTTTCCAGGGAGACTAGAAAGTGTCCAGGAGAGGGGAGGAAAGAATCCACGAAGGCTTCTTTCGGCTTCAGAGAGCTCCTCTGGCTCTTCTGACTATCTCTGACTACTGCCAAGGCACCTTCGAAACACCTTTGAAATGTCTCCAGCATGTTGGGCACCGTGACTGGGCTGGAGGGGAAATCCACATTCCCTTTGAAGTCTGGATACTTGAGCAGTCTTAGAATTATAGGGCTGTAATATACAGGAATGTGTGGGGCTGTAATTGTGACTTAGATCCTCGGATGAAAGGTGCTATGTACATACAAAAGGTATTATTATTATTGCTATTATTATTGCTATTATTATTATCATAGGGCTGCAATATGTGGATTGGAGATGAAAGTAGCACCAAAAGATCCTGAAATATGAGTTGTGTCTTAAGGAAATTTCAGGCTGGAATCAGGTTTTGTCTACATGGGGGAAGCAAAACCGGCTGGCTCCCCTGCACTGACAGCTCTGGGGCTTTCATGGAAAGAAGGCCTGTATGCAGGCATGATTCCCAAATTCAAGTTGCCCTGACTCTCAGACGGGTGTCTCCAGGAGGAGCTATTCCAGAGCAGTTTTTGCAGAAAAAATTACATCAGACATTTTCACCATTCTTTCTGAGACACTCTGATTGCTGACAGGCAGACTGCAGCCCTCACAAAATAGGTCCCTGACACTTGAGCCGTCCGGAATGAGAAGTACAGGAACCGGTGGCTCTCAGCAGGGTTGAATCTGGAGCAAACACCCTGTGTCGCTGAGCAGCAGAGAGAGCTCCTGCACCCCAGCAGAGACGGGGCCGGGGCCAGATCCAGCATCCTGAGCCCACCATCCTCTTTCCAGCCATCAATCACATCCCCCCTGAGCAGCCTGGGAGCAAAGCATGAAGGAAGACAGAGATGAGCTTTGATCCTTCATAGGGCCTGTGGCTCTGCACAGTCTTTGCCATCAGCCTCAAAGTTGTTTCTCCTGCCCCGTTCTGCGCTCACCTCTCATTAAGAAGGGGGGCTTAAGCAAAGCCAGGCGCTGAAGAGGGAGTCCCCATGACAGCACCCGTGCTGATTTTCTCCTGTGTCCCAGGCTCTGCAGAGCATCAGGTTTCACCCCAGCGTGCAGCTCCAGCTGCCTCTCCTGAGGAAGGGGGCAGGGGGAGGATTTAATCTGCTCTGATTTCCATCAGTTTTGAAAACCTAAGCAAAATCAGCTTGAGTTTTTCCACTGACTTAAAAGATTTTGGGAAAAGGCCGTGGCTTTCCTGCTTCAGGGGCTGTCACCTACAGAGTGCAGAGGCAGGTCTGCACTCAGCTGGCCTTGATGAAGAGCTGGACCAGAGGCACAGGAGGGAGGTGGAAGTGGGAAGGACTGTTTTGCTAGAACTGGATCCTCTCCCTGGAAAAGGCTTTCTTCTGTCCTGTGTACCAATGCTGGCTCTGGCTGGCACAGGTTAGATTTGATATGGCACTGGGATCTAGCTGATGAGCTCCAGAGGGAACCAAACCTACCCTGTTGGACACGGTCCCTGAAGGAAGCTGGGGGCAGATTGAACTGACTGCATTGATGCACCCAGACACTCCTTTCAAGAATCCAGGTCTCCGTTCTCCTGCAGTGTTTCATGAACCGGTAGGCAGCTTCATGCTTCAGCCTGGAGGAGCTTTCATTTCAGCTGTGGCTATGAGATGGGAGGGTGAATAACGCAAGGCTAGTGTACACACAGGCTCTTCCACCGGCTCCTTAAACCTCTCTCTGCTGTTTCTGTGGCAGAACTTTGGTGCCCAGCAGGACGTGCGGCAGGGCAGCTTTTCCTGGACAGACTCTTCCCATAAGGGTGTGGAGCAACTGCCAGAGATTGATGTGCAGGAAACAGCCACATGCTGGTTGCCCTCTGGGGTGCCACCAGCTACAGCGCTTTTGCAAAGGAGCTTCCTTCTCACCTGATGCTGTTTCTGGCAGGTACAAAAAGGGGGAATTCAAAACCCCTGCAAGGAAGGGTTCATAAAGCTTTAGTGTTATAACAAAGCCTGGGAGTCTTGGAAGGAGCAGAGGAGGATCTGGAGCGCCAGCCAGAGTCAATTTGACTTCAGAATCAGCTTGAGAGCCTTACAAAAAAATCTTTCTCAAGAGATGTCCAGAAGCTTCTGCTAGATGCTACATTCACATTAAACCAGACTTCACCCGCAGAGCAGATGCTGCTGGGAGAGTAGAGCCTTGACACTGAGGCTTGGGCACAGCCACATGGCTGAGCACGGTCAGCAAAACTCCCCACTAAGTACAGACAGGCAGATTTCCAACAGCCCTGAACTCCCAGAGATGCCCCTGGAGGAAGGGATCATCCCAGGCATCTGAATATCCAGACATAAAAACATTTTCCCTGATAAGATGTGTGCCAAAATTCTTTGAAAGTGCTGTAAACCAGACGTGTGTCTTGTGAGCGACCTGAGCCGGTTGCTGTGCCCCAGTCTGGCAAACAGAAGCCCCAGGGACTCTTCTGTGCACCCCTGGGCAGGTCTCTGCTCGGCTCTGGGGGTGCCGGGCTCTGGGATTCAGGATCCCCTGTGTCATAGGCTGTTGTGCTCCTTCTTCATCCACTCCTCTTCCTGTCAGTTTCCCCACGGCCAAAGCTTTCTGACCAAGACATCCCCCACGTGCTGGCTTCCTGGGAATTGTTGTACTCTTCTGGTCAGATATTGTCCCTGCCTTGTTACTCCACGTGCCTTGTGAAATCAGGTGTGCCGAAGCAGGAGCAGGGCATCTACCTGAACCACACAGGCACGGAGCGAGGGCTGGCTCACTTCGAGGGTGGTGAGTCAGGTCCAGCCACAGCGGCTTGTCCAGTTTGTCCGTTGCTAAACTCACGCAAGCGAGGTCTGGCTCCTGGGCAGGAGGGTTCAGCTCCCCGGCCCTGCCCCACTCTTTCCCAATTACACTGATAAGTGGAGCTTTTTTCCCAGCAGAGTCAGGAGCAATGGTGACTCACCACCACTCCAGTGTGAACCAGGCTGCCAGGCATTCCGGCGGCAATGTGTGCTGGAGACAGGAAGACTTTTGTTACCCACTTGACAGCAGAAGAAAGGCTTTTCTTGGTGCGCAGGGACCACCCACCAGAGAGTGAGACAAGGCAAGATCCGTCACGCTCTAAAGTCGTGTGGCTTCCTGGTGACACCATAGAGTCTGCTGCGGTTAATGGGAACCTGCTAGTTACTCAGGGCAGCAGAGAGCACTTTGAGAGGAGCCAACTCTTGGCATCTCTGAAACCCACCAGAGGAGCTCCCAACCCCCTGCGGGCCATTGCTGTCCTCCTCGATGAGCACCTCAGCCCAAATAGCTGCAGGCATCTCATTGCCCATAGAAGGTGGTGAGCAGGGCGAGAAGTGCAGCTCGTATTCATCTTTTACCTTGGGCTGGGAGTTTCAGCCAAGAAGCCAAGACGCGATGAACAGCAGGCAGAAGCTCTCTTCCTCTGCTGATATAAATGCTCGGAGACTCTTCATCTAGAAATCATGCACTGTCTTCGGAGGGAGGGTTTGGATGCTTATTAGCCACCAGACTTTTCTGGTTTGTGGTAGGGAGGATGCTGTCTGGATCAGTAGTTCCCTGGGAAAGGGTTCAGAAATTAAGGGATTGTATCATTCGCTCCAGCGCTGGTGCCACAAGGGAATTCTGCCCGGACAGGCTGCATCAGTAGAAGGAAAGACCAACAGGACCCTGTCTGCCCTGTGTCCCCATAATCAAGATGGATCCCTTGGGCTGGATCCTCAGTTTCAGCTGGCTGAGATTTCATGGCTGCTGTCTTCGAAATTCCCTCAGGAAAAGGCCAGAACTCCAAAAGACATTTTTCAAAAGCTTTCAGCCATAATGTTTCATTTTGGGAAGTCTTTGGTCTGAACATAGATAATTTTCAGCCAAAAATGGCTGAAAACCACCAGCAATTTTCAATTCCGATAAAAATGCTATTCTCCATTTGACAGTGTCAACAACCGTTGTTTTTTGCTCCTTGCTCATTACAGTTTCCTGCAAGAGGAAACAAATGTCTCCAGGCATATCTCCCCTGGGATCTCAACAGTCTATCCATCTCTCTCACCCAACCCCTGCCTTCTCCAGGGACCATTTCTGTTACCTCCAACGAGAAGCAGAACGCTGCCTCTGGCCCGGGGCTCTGGGTGGTGTGTGGACGGGAACGTTATTTATTGAGCTCACTGGCTGGTGGCTCGCTCCACAGTAAGACTCAACTTAAACCACAACTCAGAATGGTGCTGGCTAATAAAGCCCTAGCTGGGAGATGGCAACAAATTATGTGGGGAAATCAAGTGTTTCAGGGCAGTAACAGAGCCCACATCTATCTGTGAGACTGTAGGAGCAGGAAATATTGCCCGATGAAGCAGATGGGAGCAGAGTCTCTCCATCTGGCTCTTTCTTTGCAAGCAGCCCAGGATTAATCCTTTAACAGCAGGCTTATAAGGTTGTCCCAGAAAAAAAGCAAACCAGGCTGGTTGAGTGGCTCCTTAAGGGTCGCAGTGCTACAGCCCAAGAAAAAGAAGAGGTGGTATGGTCTGGGACTTCTGCGAAGAGGCAATCAGAAAAGAGTATAACACGGTTCTCACTCTGGCTGCAGTGCTGCCATCTGGAGAAAAGCGCAAGAGACTGAATGGGCTGCAATAAATACGAGGCCTGACTGTGCCTTGCTCCAGAGAGCCTCCCTGCACGACAGCTCGCGGTGGCTGATCCCGACCAGCAGCTCCATACGCACCCAGCCGCTCACCCACTCCCCCAGTGAGGTGGAGCAGAGAATCCGAAGGGCAAGAGTGAGAAACCTCATGGGGCAAGATAAAGANCATTGCCCTCCCTTCTCCTAGGAGGGAGCAGAGAGGGAAAAAGATGCTGTTCAAGCACTCTTCATCTATAGCCACTGGTGTGTTATCAACATAGTCACATATCCAAAACACAGCATCCTGCAGGCTACTATGAGGAAAATTAACTCCATCCCAGCCAGAACCATTTCACACCTCCACTGATTTACCAGACTCCAGCATCCACCTGCTTGTATGTCTCTCCAGCAGGTTTTTGCAGGCTGGTGTGGAGGTCAACGCGCTCTTCCCAGATTTTGTTATCACTGTATGAATTCATGGCCACAGACAGATTGAAATCATCCTTTATTTAATCCCATTGTTTGTCTTGATCTCCTTGAACACTGTTGCTGTTGGGGGCAGGATTCTGCTAAATCTTGATAAATCAATCCAATCCTGATAAATCAATCCAATTTATTCACTTTAAATACACTTATTTCTGTAACTTTGCTCATCAGTTATGTGACCTCTCCTGACCATGTTACTCACAACTCTATGGAGGCAGGAAGGCAATATTTACATCCTGCAGCTCCAGTCCCACAGTCCCACACAACTGGTTACAGCACAAGCCTTCTAGGGCAGGGCTCATCTGTACTATGATTTTTCTAAAGGTCCAGATAATAATTAATGGATAGTTATCATATTCTTCTGCCTGACAGATGTGAGGAAATGTCTGGAAGTTTTGTGTCTGAGGCCAGTCTTGGTGACCTCAGAGGGTTTCAAAAGTGCCTTGTGCAGCCCTAGATGCTCCTGTTCTCTGCTACAGTTTGAACTTTCACTAGGCTCACCAGATTCACGATTAGACCTAGAAGGGCTTTTGGTTATCCTATGACTTTGAGTTATCTTGTCTGGTCTGTCTTAGCTGCAGGACAGACCAGCACATCCTGGAATCCCACTCCCTCAGCAGATGGGGGAGTCCTATGGCTGTACTGGAGGAGCTTTGCTACCCCGTTACCCATTATTTCTCTCACGATCCTACTTGTTTCAAAGTTGACCATTCCTTCTTGGCTAGCCCAGGTCTTGGATAAGCCACAGACCTCCAGGGCTTGGACCACTGCTCTCTGTAGCCTGACACAGAGCTCCAGGTTGCTTTATTGTGAGGTTAAAACCTTCAGGAGAGAGCACTAGCAGATACGTTGCTATACACCCAAGCAGACCTGAGGGGATACATGTCTTTGCCCTGGAGTAGCATGGACATTCCTATGTTAGGCACTGGAGGTGCCCCAAACCTCAAGTGGATAAAAACTACACATTTTCAGAGCAACTGAGGTCAGCCTTGTCACAGCTGGGCCTAATGGAGGATCAAACCATGACGGCCACATCTGACAGGTCACATTGAGAGCCACAAGCTGTCTGTCAGAAGCCTTTCCCCAGAGGAGAATCAGAGCTTGGCAAAGGTCCCGCACAGCAGCGCTGTTCGAGATGCTAGGCACATTCACTTCCCGCTCAGAGAATCGCAGAATCACAGGGTTGGAAGGGCCCTCTGGAGATCACCCAGTCCCACCCCTGCCAGAGCAGGGTCCCCCAGAGCAGGGGGCACAGGAACGCCTCCAGGCGGGTTTGGGATGTCTCCAGAGACGGAGACTCCCCCACCTCCCTGGGCAGCCTGGGCCAGGGCTCTGCCACCCTCAAGGGAAAGAAATTCCTCCTCATGTTGAGGTGGAACTTCCCATGGTCAAGTTTGTGCCCATTACCCCTTGTCCTGTCCCTGGGCACCACTGAAAAGAGCCTGGAAATCCAACTGCTCAGCATCCTCCTCAAATGCAGACTGCCAAGATGCTGGAAAAGGAGCCTCTGTGGAGATCAGGGCTGGGTGATGGCCACAAGAGTCTTTACCCAGTGGGGTAACTGTGGCCAAGGCAGCAGGAGCTCACGGGGAGAGAAGGTACAGGGAAAAGCAGAGAGCCCTCTCTCCTCATCTCAACCAGCGGCGTGGTGCCGGTGGTGCTGGAGGTGCTGTGTGCCTGGCATTTAACCTTCCCTTGGCCTGGTGCTACCTGGGACTTCCCCACTTCACATACGGCAGGTATGAACAGATCTTTGTTTGCCCTGTGGACTTCGGAGCGGTGGGGCTGGAGAAAGTGTAGTCTTCATCAGCCTGGATGCTGCCACGGTCCCTGCACCTCCCCTTGGCTGTCTTCTCCATGACGAGGAAGGTGTTTCACTGGGCATATTGAATTCCTTAAACGGTGCCCACCACACATTCCCTGAGAAAGGGCTGTTTCCTGCAGATGGATCCTGGCAGCACCGGGCTCTCAGATATTGTCATCTTGGGATATTGCCGGCTTTCAGTTGTTGCTCATGCTGGTGCAACTTGTCTGGACAGGACAGATGATACTTCGGTGCAGGAGCAGAGGGAGTGCCACTGAGTCACCCACAGGGCATCTGATTTCCAGATGTGGCCCACACACTTCACTGCCTTTCTCCCAGGAGACCGAGCCACAGGTGCTGGGGTCATCCCTTCATCAATCTCTATCCAAAAAAGCAGGGAGCAGGGCTGGCACTCACAGCAGCGCTGNCACATCTGACAGGTCACATTGAGAGCCACAAGCTGTCTGTCAGGAGCCTTTCCCCAGAGGAGAATCAGAGCTTGGCAAAGGTCCCGCACGGCAGCGCTGTTCGAGATGCTAGGCACATTCACTTCCCGCTCAGGGAATCGCAGAATCATAGGGTTGGAAGGGCCCTCTGGAGATCACCCAGTCCAACCCCCTGCCAGAGCAGGGTCACCCAGAGCAGGGGGCACAGGAACGCCTCCAGGCGGGTTTGGGATGTCTCCAGAGACGGAGACTCCCCCACCTCCCTGGGCAGCCTGGGCCAGGGCTCTGCCACCCTCAAGGGAAAGAAGTTCCTCCTCAGGTTTAGGTGGAACTTCCCATGGTCAAGTTTGTGCCCGTTACCCCTTGTCCTATCACTGGGCACTACCGAAAAGAGCCTGGAAATCCAACTGCTCAGCATCCTCCTCAAATGCAGACTGCCAAGATGCTGGAAAAGGAGCCTCTGTGGAGATCAGGGCTGGGTGATGGCCACAAGAGTCTTTACCCAGTGGGGTAACTGTGGCCAAGGCAGCAGGAGCTCACGGGGAGAGAAGGTACAGGGAAAAGCAGAGAGCCTTCTCTCCTCATCTCAACCAGCGGCGTGGTGCCGGTGGTGCTGGAGGTGCTGTGTGCCTGGCATTTAACCTTCCCTTGGCCTGGTGCTACCTGGGACTTCCCCACTTCACATACGGCAGGTATGAACAGATCTTTGTTTGCCCTGTGGACTTCGGAGCGGTGGGGCTGGAGAAAGTGTAGTCTTCATCAGCCTGGATGCTGCCACGGTCCCTGCACCTCCCCTTGGCTGTCTTCTCCATGACGAGGAAGGTGTTTCACTGGGCATATTGAATTCCTTAAACGGTGCCCACCACACATTCCCTGAGAAAGGGCTGTTTCCTGCAGATGGATCCTGGCAGCACCGGGCTCTCAGATATTGTCATCTTGGGATATTGCCGGCTTTCAGTTGTTGCTCATGCTGGTGCAACTTGTCTGGACAGGACAGATGATACTTCGGTGCAGGAGCAGAGGGAGTGCCACTGAGTCACCCACAGGGCATCTGATTTCCAGACGTGGCCCACACACTTCACTGCCTTTCTCCCAGGAGACCGAGCCACAGGTGCTGGGGTCATCCCTTCATCAATCTCTATCCAAAAAAGCAGGGAGCAGGGCTGGCACTCACAGCAGCGCTGGCTTCCACTGGACCAGCATCCATTGCCAGCAGGCAAAGGTTCCCACATCCTGCAGCTGCCAGGGAGCTGGGGGCAAGAGTGGCTGGTGGGGGGGTCCTCTCTCCTTCATGTGCAGCAACATCTGGGTCAGATCCCTCCCTGGAGCTGCAGGGAAGAGAGAGGGAACAGCAGAATCAGCCTGATCCTGCAGTAGGGAGTGTCCTTGGTAGCTCAGAGCCCCTGCAGGTTCCCTCTTGCTGGCTGTACTTGTCCCTCAAGCACTGGGCAGATGATGGCCAGGAGTCTGGAGACACAGACCAGATGCATGTGGCATTATCACAGAATCACAGAATCATAGGGTTGGAAGAGCCCTCTGGAGATCCCCCACTCCCACCCCCGGCCAGAGCAGGGTCCCCCAGAGCAGGGGGCACAGGAACGCCTCCAGGCGGGTTTGGGATGTCTCCAGAGACGGAGACTCCCCCACCTCCCTGGGCAGCCTGGGCCAGGGCTCTGCCACCCTCAAGGGAAAGAAGTTCCTCCTCATGTTGAGGTGGAACTTCCCATGGTCAAGTTTGTGCCTGTTACCTCTTGTCCTGTCCCCGGGCACCACTGAGAAGAGCCTGGCCCCATCCTCCTGACACCCCCCTGTCAGTATTTGTAAGTGTTGATTATGCATATGTTGACACATTACCACAGCCCCAGCAAGGAGATCCCAGTCCCTTCTCCAGGTCAGGGTATGGATTAGGCACAGACTAACTCACACCAAGGCCCTGCCTCCCACCCCGTTCTGCCCCCCATGCTGCCCTACACAGCTTGCCCCCTAGCAGGGCCACGGAAGGGGCAGGGTGGGAGTCCCATCTGCTGCTCAAGCCACCAGCACTGAGAAGAGCTGAGTAAAGCCAGCACTGAGCACTCAGGCTTTGGTCCAGCATATGGCAGCCAGAGGTGGGAAGTTTGCACAAGCTCTGCATATGATTTCCCAATCTGGGAGAGCATCAGGGGATGTTGGGCCTGCCCATAGAGTTTGGCCATTGCCAGGGTAAACCCCCGCAGTTTAAAAACTCCTTGTAATTAATGAACCTTCCCATTAAGTGTCACAATGGAACAATTCATTATTACTGATGTGTGCAGGCTTTGCATTCCTCTGGCTCTGCTGCCTCCTACAAGAGTGTGGAGACTGATCAGAACAGATGAACCCGTCTCATCTGCATTGTCTTTGGTGATTTACTAATTCCAGATAATATTCTCCAACTCTTTGGCATTTACCTGCTTCTTAATCCTCCACATCCACCAGCTTCCTTGGCATTTACCTGCTTCTTAATCCTCCACATCCACCAGCTTCCAGGTAGTGCAGACAAGCGGATTTGCACTGGATCACATCTGTCAGAAAAAAAAAAAAAGGGAATTAGAAACACTCTGCTTGAGGGTCACTTCACTGTTCACACCACAGCAAGCAGCAGGGATGTCAAAACACAGACTTTCAAACTTCCACCAACTGTGAGCAGTCAAACTGATTTCTGCTGCCCAAAGTTTCTGTTTTCCCCCAGTATTATCAGTGACTTAATGCTGTCTGTGAGTTTTCTCAGTAAAATCCAATTGCCTTTCTTGCATCCATCTGGGAGTAAGTTCCCCAAGTGGCACCATTGTGAATCTGGTGGGATGGAGGTAAGCCCTGTCCCAGTGTCAGCCCTTGCAGACACGGACGGACAGACCTGGGTGAGCTGGTGGATGACACAGACCTGTGGGTCTGGAGCAGGGTTTACCAGAGGGAAGGCAGAACAACAACCTGTGACCCTAGCAGAGAGCCGTGTCCCACGAATAGCTTTCTTTACCTGTAGGGCACCATGCCCGTGACAGAGCAAGGTCACCTATTAACAGTGTGCATCCGGTGGAAAGGGAATTCTGCTCTCACGCCATTCCGCACCCATCCCATACAGAGCTGGGACCTGCCTGTCTGGCTTGCTCTCTGGTAAGGGAGGTGCAAGCCCTGGAAACCACAGATGTAGTAGGCTATCCCAGCATGGAGGCTAGAGACCTGTCAGCCACAGGGACCATGGTACTTTGGCAGCCTGAAGATCGGGTGGATCTGCTTCAGCACTGTATTCCCATCTCAGTTCCCAGATTTATCCTGCAGACAAGAGAATGAGTCACTACTGTGATTTCCTCAGTGGATTGTGATTGTGTCAGGGCTATTCCCCCAGAGGTGATTTTGTCTGTGGATCTTACCTCCTTTGCTTATGTTCCACTTGTTCTGACTATAGAGCGTGGCTCCCTGGTTAATGCATGTGCTCAGGGCAGAAGGTGACCACCCAATGATTTTATTAAGTCTGTCTGTGTGCAGGAGCTCATGGCCCGGTGCCTGGCCTCTGAAAGGCATGGCTAAGCACCAGCTTTGCTAGCAGACTGCTCAGCTGGCAGTTCGCCTTCCTCATTTCCAAATGTTTTAAATGTCTCTAGTCTGTTCATCTTTACAAGAAGCTGGAAAGGGAAAGAAACCTACAAGAACCCACCTAAAACTCTCAAGGTGTTCTGTGGGTCTCCACTATTGGGGCTCTCTAGGGTTCGAGCCTCTTCTCTGAAACAATCACTGAAACCAGAACACAATGGAAAAAGAACATTTTTGCTGTAAAGAAGTAAGATCTATGGGGTAGGAAAAGACTGAATTAGTGTTCAAAGCAGGAATCATTAAGGGATGCATAGGCAGAGCTTTGAGGACCTGTTGACAGCTGATTACAGGGAAGTTTTGGAGTGGTTCTCATTATTTATCACGTAGCTGTAACATTATTGGAGAGGGGTTTCCCAGGACACGGAGACACCATGTGCCATGATGTGGCCTAGATTTCTCAGTGTCTGCTGGATGGAGGATTTCCATGAGATTTCAGTGTCTCTCCAGGAGTTCTCCAATGTGGATAACTCCCAAACTAAAAAAAAAAAATGCTGTCTATGAATTTCTTCAGAATCCATTATTTCTTGGATTTTACACTCTGGAGGGTTACCAGCCTAGATTAGAGGGAGGGAAATTCTTTCTTAAATGTCTCTTCATGGGGATTCATAAAACAGTGGAAGAACTCAAAGTAGCAAAGATGTAACTTATTGGGTTAATCTGAGCAGAAATTGTGAAAGGCTCCCCGCAAAAACAACAGTGACATTTTTAGATGGGAGTGAAGTTTATAGGTGTTTTGTCTAGACTGTCTCTCCTTTTGATGGAGTTGGAGACTCCCAACAATGAAAATCTGGCTGGGCTTTAAAGACTTCCTTTGATTTTTCCAGAAAGAACTGTAATCTCAGTGCCTAGTCTGGCCTATCTGAGAAATCTGGTCCTTTGTAATTTAGTGCAACTGAGAGTGAAATCATTGATAGACCTCAACTTGTCAGTCCAGACAGCTGTATGGATAAATGAATGGAGGAATGCTATGGAAATTGTGCAATCAGGATAAAAGATACCTGGTCATCCAAACAGTACAAGCCTAACCATCATCCCAGAGTTTGGTTTATTTTCTTTATTTACCTACTGCCTTGAAGTGAATATGCAACAGTGAATTACTCTGTTGTTCCCAATAGGATAAGAAGTTCTTTCCAAAACATGGATGAAATCTGAGGCTTTCAATTGGAAATCACAGTAGGCAGTAAGTCTACAAGTTAAGAAAAGCCGAGCTGATTCATAACAGTAGGAGGGTAGGTGCAGGGTAGAAGGTATATTGTCTTAATTAAGCTCATTAAATAAGGCAAAACAAGCTGTTCTGATTCCCTGGAGGTAGGAAACGTAAGCTTACATCAAAAATGTAAGCTAAAGAAAGAGCTTGTGCAAATAAAGGTGCAGGGGCATCACCAGATCTGTAGCCTTGATATATTTGCAGGGTTCAGCATATGTAATACACTCCTGGTGTCCCCAGGTACAATAGGCCAGTCAAAAAGAATATGGTAAGAAGTTTGTAATCCCTGAACATCCTACCCTGTCAGAAACATGGCTTTCTCAGACCTTGAACCAAACAGCCCCTTACGGGCTTACAGCTGTCTCCTCCCAGAGGAAGCAATCTCTCATTTGCACATTACGCGGCTACCTTGCTTTGGTTGAAGACTGTGAGCCATGAGGAGGCAAAATCATCTCCAGGGTGGCTGAAGGACCTAAAGAGGTTACGTTAGCAAAATCCAGGTGCTTTTGAAACTGATCTCCAGGACTGCAGACTAGAGCAGGCTCGCTTGGGCTTTTAACACAAGGCCTGCTTTCCCCATCTTCCCAACAGGCCAAAATGCAAGGTGGTGGAGTGAAAGATGATCATCAAGAAGCACAGTGGGTTAACAGCAGTTGAGTCTTGCCATCATGGTGCTTTGGCCGTCTCAGTGTTCTGGTCCCAGCTGGGCAGGAGTGGCGCTGCCGCCGGTAGCTCATCAGTAGCAACTAATTCTCTTGAATTCAACTAGCATCAGCCACTCAAAATAGCTTGTGTAGGGAGGAAACTACGGTTGAACGGTCTTTAACTGAGCTACCACTACTCCTCCAGCACAATGAGAAACATCTGCTTTAGCAACAAACTAATGGGAAGGGTCTGTGTGTATTAATGGGACAATTACAAAAACCTGTTTAAAACTACCACGTATTTCCTCAGCAACTAGGGTGTGATTTATCTCCACCTAAAATGCATACCTCAAATAGGCTGTGTGAATCACACAGTAAAAGGACTTGTTTCTTTTCAAGGGACTATAAAGGGAATCTGAAGTCTAGCTCAGACATAGATATGTGTATTGTAGGCATGTAAACAGAGGTGGTGAGATTCAAACGTCCCCCTCTTTAATAAGCCCAAAATGGGAAGATCATTTGGTAAAGTCTTTAATTAATTGGTGATAAAAGCTAAAGAAGCTAAGAAAGCACCGAAACCTAGTAACTGTCTTTGGCGGGGCCAAGTCTGTGATTTCTCAGAGTTCATTTCCATTGCCCCTGGGGAGGTGAAGCAGCCCGGGAATTCCATAGTAGACCTTTCAGAATTTCATCTCTCTCATTTGGCATGTGAGTTTGTGACAACTCGAATACTCTGGGACTGATTTTACAAGCTGCTCAGGTTGGTTCATGCCCTGCGAAAAAAATTATGCTGTTGTCCAAGAGTATTATTATAAAGGAATCTAGTGAATCTCTAAAAAACATAATTAAAAATTTTGCAAGGTAACTGCAGCATTAGATAGGCCAAAGGGCATGACCAAATACTCAAAGTGTCTGTCTCTGGTCCAAAAGATCATTTTCATTTTATCTTCTGAGAGTTCTCTTGCCAAACTTCAGACGTTCCTGAGGTGCAGTTCTGTAAAGACATTCTCTGCAATCTAATTTTCAAGATCAAGAGTAATGGATGTCTTTTCTCACAACTGTCTTACCTGATTCCCAAAACCTTGATGTATGATGGAATTAAGCCACCCTTCTTCCCCACAAAAAGAACATGAGGACACCTCTGGCTGGCTTTCAGAGGTGTTCTCCAAGTGCTTTCATGCTGGCTCTGACAATGGATAAAGGAACCCAGATCTGGCTCCCAGGGCCAGAGCGGTCATCTGCCCAAAGGGAGGGTGGAGGGGAGCAGCATTGTGTCTCCAGAGCTAAGTATTGTATTGGCACAAGAAGTACTTGTTTTCTAACTCAGGCAAGGCTGGTGTAATGCCAATGGCCTTTCTTCCCGAGATCATGGCTGGGATGACACTACTTCCGATGGCATACTGATGGAGACAAAAAGCAGAAATGAATAATGTTGTCCCCTCGTTCCAAAGGGCTAAAGATTGTGTAAGGAGAGCCAGTCCCTCATCCCCCTTCACATAACTGGGAAATGGGGTGAGGGTGAGTGAGCCAGACAAAATTTAACAATTATTTTTGCAATGTAACAGCATCCGCTAATAATAATATAAACTATTTCCAACACACGAAAAGCAGGCAATCCGAGAGGCCAAAAGGTGGCAGAGAAGGGAAGAACTGCTCAAACATAAGGGCATCACCATAAAGTTAAATAACGTTCTTTGTTGTTCCCTGAGAACAGGCTGTGGGTGCTTCCCTCAAAGGCATTTTAAACGTGGACAAATCTGAGAACAAATGGATAAGATGAATAACAAAAGTTGTTAGAACCAGCTGATACTTGCAGAGCTACTAAAGGCATCCAAATTTGAGATTACTGACCTACTAACCATTCTGCTCAGCCCATTGTTTAAAGCAGTTCCGCTGTCTGAAAAATGCAAGGGGACAAATGGAACACCAACTGTTGAAAAGCCTTCAAGGGGCAATCCAGAGAACCGCAGAGCCTTAAGCCCATCAGACGGCGTGAAGCTAGAGGTAGGGAACAGAAATAGTAGAGCAAATGATAAAAGGTAGAAAGGGTAGGAGATGAAAAGAGGAGTGTCTGAGAAGACATTTACTTAAGTTGCCAGCAAGCATCTGGTCCAACAGAAATTAGTTCTGGAGTTTCCAGAAAATCTCCAAGATAAGCCCCCATCAAACTCTTTTAAAGAAATTCAGTTGATATGAACTGATAACTGGCTAGGAGAAAGGAAATGAAATAAGGCTCATTGGGCATGTTTCAGAGCAGAAGTCGGGGAGAACTGAGGAGCAGGAGAGTGTCACAGGAACTTTGCCTCTGCCATTTGACAGAGCTTTGCCGGGAGAACAAAACAGGCAAAATTTGGTTTAAAGAAACCCAGGCACAAACTACTACTTGTGTGCACACACCAGTGGTCTGAATGGATGTTAAGACCATATGAGAAAAAGTTCCTGGAGGCAGTGCTGGCAGATTGATGAAAGTGTCAGACTGGTCCTCAGGGTGATCCGAAAGGCAAATGTTTGTTGGGCAGCCATCAGGAACGTGGGGGAAGCTGCACGAGATCTAGTCTCTAAAACTATGTGGTGGGTCCACTGAAGTCAAAAGGGATGACCAGAGGTCGGGACCGCCTTCTTTCCAAATTGTAATGAAGTACATAGTCTCAGAGGTTCAGGATCCGGAGCTTAGAAAAGAGACAGCAAAAGAAAGAGAAAGCAGATCTGTAATTCCATGAATCAGTTCTTTGCACCGGTCTTGCATCCTTGCTTCTCCTGGTTGCTCCAGCAAGTCCTGCTTTACCGCCTCAGCCAGTTTCAGATGCCTTTAACTTGGGAGCTTAGGAAAATGTTCTTTTTGCCAGACTTTTCCTCCTGCCTCTCCTCAGAGCAATTCCCACGCTCTGCAGAACTTCTGTGGAAAAATTCGACTTCAGAAGGGGTTTTCAGGCCTGTTGTGGGTGCAATGTGCTTTCACTATGTGGGAACTGCTAATGAAATTATTATAAAACCACGGTCACTGGCCCCATCAGGAAAATGACACAGAGTAGATATGTCAGCTTCTACTGCCACTTCCCTGACTCGTCTTGCCAAAATAACAATAATTTCACAGGAAACATGTCTCCTGATTCCTTCTTCCTGGGCTAGAGAGACCCAGGTTCCTCTGAAGGATCTCCATCTAGGTCAGTTTTTAAATGTTCATTATATTTGGGTGCTCAAAAACCGAGCCCTTGTGTCGACAGGTGCTGCTGGTGCTGGTTTCTAATGAAATTCAGACTGTACTGAAGTGCCTACAAGGAAACTAAACTCTTCAGAAACTCTGGGTCCAAAACTAGCAGCTCTCAGCATGCTTTTCCCAGCCGAGTGCTGGGCTCTGACTTCTGCACAGGAGCTGCTCAATGGGAGAGGGAAGTTTCTGGTTTAGGTGGGGTTTTTTTTTAATGTAAAAATGCATTTTGTCCTCAAATTGAATATTTCCTTCAGAACAGAGTGATGTTTGCCAGAACGTCTCAAGTTTCCACTGAGAAAGTTGAATCATGATGAACTGACTGGCATCCTCCAATGCTCAGTCAAAGCACTTGGCTGGGTCAAACAAAACCATATTTGATTTCCCAGTGACACTGAACTGTACAATGGGAGGCACCTGCTTGGAGCTGTAGCTCAGATAATCCTGTTAACAGTTTTCCTAATTGGTTTCCCAGGCTGACTGTGGTGTGATAAAGATATAAATGCTGGAAATTTGTTTTCCATGTGGAAAACAGATATTGAAGGAAAGCAAATATTGTATCTCAAGCTTTGCTTTTGTTCTGAAAAATATATTGGGAATATTTCAGGCGGCCTTGATCAGATTGGCTGGCCTTTCACCAAGTCTTTTCTAATTCCTGGCTGGTGGTCTTTGTAGGTGGACATGGACAAACTGTAGGAAACAAGAAAAAAATCCTAAAAGAAAATACTCCAACTGTTCTCACAAGTTGAAAAATAGGAGCATTTATTCTCAGTTGAAGACAATGTTTTATGCGAACTGATTTCAAGTAATTCAATCTATTGAACTGTGTCAGTTTGTATGAACAATAATGTGTTCCAAGGGACTTTGTGAAAACAGAGCATTTTAATACTTTCAAAGTTTTGCAGCCTTTGCCTCCACAAATAATTGGAAAACCTGACACCCATTTGCCAAGTCTTGCATTGTCATTCCACGAGCGTATTTGGCAAAGCAAATGTTAGTCAAAGTCTTTTCCTCATCTCCTCAATAATTTCGCCCCTTTGTTGCATTTTCTGCTGGCCAAGTACCCCAGCAGAGCAAAAAGCAAGCAGTGCAGGGAGCAATGACTGCCCAGCACAGTGCATGGGGCTGAACTCTTGGCTTGTGAACGTTGGTCTGACCATGTGGTAGGATAGAGACAATCTGGGTAACTTGCCACAAATTTGCCATCTCTTAAGATATCTGCTGAGATCTTCACACGGAGCAACTCCTCACCAGGGTGACGCTGTCATTTTGCTCCTCCCCAGACTATTTTTGTCCATATTGAAAGCTTGCTGTGCAATCCAACATCAGTAACAGTCGCCCCTGGTGACAAGTGGTGGATACCAAGCGGTGCTCTGGTTGGGGCAATGGTGCTTTTGCAGGGCCCTGCTGGAAGTTCAAGAGCAAACATGGAAAAGCCGGCATTTTTTGCCTAGTGAGTTTAAGTAGAAAACCAAAATCCTTGTTTTGTACGGGAGAATGCAGCCTGTAAGCTGCCCAAGCAGATGATCCTCTCCAACCATGGACAGCCAGTTGTGCAGATGGAGTGAGTCTGGACACAGGGACAAGTTTGGAGGGGGAAATAAGGAGTTATGACACCCATCCACTGGCATCAGAACAGAAACTGGAAATAGGACAGTGTGGGCTGAGAGCAGAAGCAGCTGAGGGCTCATCTGCGGTGCCAGATGCAGGCGTGCGAGGCCGTCCTGCGAGCACCGGCAGGACGGGGAGCTGCTGTCTGCCTCCGCCTGATGGAGCCTCCCTCGCCGAGCGGCCGCGGGGAGCATCGCTCCACCTGTAACAGAACTGGGCTTGGTGTTTTCTTCTCCCCTGCTGTTAAGAGGATTTACAGCTTGTGGTAGGGAAAGCAGCAATGTTGCTAGTGCAGAGTTGGAGCCGAGTCCTTGGAAGACACAAACTGAAGGGAAGGATGGCCTGGCATGGCTGGGACCTGCAGCCAAGCCCTCACAACCTTCCTCCGGCCGCAGCCGGGACAGCAGCCTAAAGCCCTGCGGAACCAGGGACTGTTGCTTTCGGAGAAAAGGCAGTTTCTGCTGGAGCCACTGCAGTGACTGCTCTGGCTAAGGGCCAGAAAACTTGTGGCCAGAGTCAAGAAGCTTCCCAGCTAATGTGCGTGTGCTGAAGGTGGTTGGGCAGCATACAGTGACGTGCCGTCATCGTAGCATTTTGCTATTTGGTTGGGTTTGTGATTCAGCTCCCAGGATTTTGCAAGTGAAGCGAAAGCTCAGTTTTCCTTGTTTTCCAGGGGTCTCAAAGGCCTAGTGAAGGGAAGAGACCATTTGAGTGTCCCATGGAGAGACCGTGGCACAGCTGGAATCAGGGTGGTCAACCACTTCCAAACCTCCCTCCCCGGTGCCAGCTCTCACCAGTCCACCTGCCTGTGCGATATGTAGACACATATCGCAGTAGGCGTAGGTACACCCTCCACGTGGTATGACGTGGTCACTGGGCTCCACATGCAGCATCTCTAAGAGCTGCCTGAGTCTTGCCTGTGACAGCAGGGAAGTCAGTGGTGCTTTTCTTAGGGCTCTTCATTTAATAACAGGGAAAAAGCACACACTCCGTGTGTGAATTCTGAGCACCAAGCACAGGGACTGTTTGTATTTATGTTGGTCCCAAGGAGCTCCCTGGCTTTGAGAAATGTTACCCGCCACATGGCTGAGGGATGGCAGGCTGGTGAGGAGGGATGGGAGAGATGTGTGGCCTCTGTTTGATCTGAGGGTACCACAGCAGCAGCAGATGTTGAATTCCCATCTCCCACCCTCACCAGGAGGGGAGGTGATTGTCTCCATGAAGTCAAATATCAGTGTCCCAGGTCACTTTCTCGAAGATTTTGGTTAGTTGGCAAGGAACCGGGCAGGTGTTGGTGGCAGGAGCACAGAAGGCAGCATGCACATGACTGGTGGCGATGCCAAACCTTTACGCTTCTTAGAGCTTGCAGCAAATACCAGCTCCTGGAAATACATGAATTGAGGATCTTTCCTTTGAAAAAGGCATTTCTCAGGTCTCAAAATTCAGAAGGCAAATAAAGAAAAACAATATTCTTCATTGTTAACCCTTTTGCCCAAGCAAGTAGAGAATATCCAGAGTCATGAAGGGCTGGTTTTGTTAGGATGAAAAGTAAATTGTAGGAGTTGGGTGTATTCTTGATATAATCTCATTTATTTACCAAGAACACATGCTGGGGCCTGTTCTCCTGTGCGCTGCAGAACAAACACCACCAGCCTCGCTCAGAAATCCCACATCTGCCCCTCCGTGCCCAGGAAGGCCCGTCTCCTCTCACTGAGCAGCTTCTCCTCAGACCAAGATCCTTCACTCACAGCCCGAGTCCAGGACTCGATACTGCAAATCCTGCACCCACGCAGCTTTTGGTCTGAGATTCCTCCGCAGGAGTGGGTACCAACTATCAGGATGATGGCTTTTAAATCTGGTTGTTAAAATTGGGTTGACTTTTGGAGACTCAATGTATATATTTGGAATCTACGGTGGAGCCGTTGCTGGAAGGGAATTGGAGCGCACTGAGGTGGTTGCCTTGAAAATCTGATGTCTCCTTAACATAAATTAATATTTGCATCATTCTGCAAGTATATGGGGCATTTGAAAGCTGGAGATGGACATCTCTGCTGTTGAAAGCAAGATTGGAATTGCTTGCACTATTGTGACAGGAATGCACTGATGCAGGTGGATATAACAAGGAGGTAGGAACCTACTATTTGGTGGACACTGCCAGGTGTCCAGGTGTTATTGCGATACTAAGTCAGCAGAGATGTTCCAGGTTTTTTTCAGAGGCTGAACAGACAGATCTGCACTACAAATCTCAGTTCTGTAGTCTCAGGGTGATTCAAGGCTCATCATGCTCAGCGCCTTGTGGTTTTCCTTTGCATTTCCAGACAGAAATCCCCTTAAAAATGGTGCCCAGACCCCTGACAGTTGTAAGCATAGGTATGTAAAGACATTACCCTGTGATCACTCATAGCCTCCAAGCTGTGATCACAACGCGTTACGCTGCACTTCCTCCCATGCACCTTCTGCACGGTGGGCACCGTTGTCCATGCTTCTCTTGGAGTTATCTGTAGCAGCCGGGGCCTAGTAACAGTGTTGAGGATGCTCTTTCTTTCTTCCATGCTTTACTGCTTCTGTTTCGGATATATAAACCTACTAAATAATGTGACTAACTTTGTAAAAGAGCTTTGCAACAACATTCATGCATGGCTGGGGACCGCACCTCCCCTCAGCCTGTGCAGGAGTTTGCGTCCTCTCCCTGGCCTGCCACCGCCTTGGCTCTAGGACGGCTGTGGGGATGTCCCTGGATGGTGGAGCTCAGTTTCCGATAGCAGGGACTGCGACTGCAATCAGGGACCAGAGCAGCTGCAAGGCTGCAGTTCTCCAACAGAGACAAGGTTTCAAAAGCTTCATCTGACAGCTGACAGTCCATGTCTCTGCCGTCCTCTGGGCATGACGCTAGTTTCCATGCTGGAAGCTCAGTAACCGCTCAGGGGTTGCAATGCCTGGATGCCATGAATAGCCTAACTCTGCTGCCACATTCCCATCTCCAGCCCAGGCTGCACTTCACTTCTCAAGCATTGAGAAGCAGAGGGATGTTCTTGCTGCAATGAGCAGCACCAGATGGGGACACTGGAACCCATCTCTGCACCCCTCTTCTGCTGGGGCACTGACAAATGGAGTGTGGCAGACTCCCAGCCCCGCTTCACAAAAAAAAATCCATCAAAGGCAGCTTGACCCAGCCCTGCCGACTGCCAGAAACACTGTGGGGACTGCTCAGAGGATTCTGCAGGATCACTGACCTTTGGTTTGGGGCAATGAGGAGCAGCTCAAGATAATGAATGGGCACAGCTGGCTCGAAAGAGAACATCTGCACAGCACCTGCAGAGTCTGCTAAGGAGAGTGAGGTCTCCCTTCCTGTCAGCTATCATCCATCCATCATTCCCCACAATAGTCTGGGTTAGCACATCACTTTGTGGCTGTGATGGTGGTTTCAGATTCCCCCACAAAGTTCAACAGATCGGTGGTGGGTCATGGGAGTTGTGCCAGCTCTAATGCACAGTGTAGATGAAGACTCTTGTCTCTCTCGGTGCCTCAGACTGTTGGGGCAATGAAACACTACTGATTCCGAAGCTGAGTCCAAAACGCAGGGGACCAAATGACCCAATCACTGGCTTCCTCCAGAAACATTTTGTACAATTACAGAATCACAGAGAATCACAGAATGGTTCGGGTTGGAAGGGACCTTAAAGATCATTTAGTTCCAACCCCCTGCCCTGGGCAGGGACACCTCCCACCAGCCCAGGCTGCTCCAAGCCCCGTCCAACCTGGCCTTGAACCCCTCCACGGATGGGGCAGCCACAGCTTCCCTGGCAACCTGTTCCACTGCCTCAGCACCCTCACAGTAAAGAATNATCTCATGCAATTGAACTGCACAAGATAAAAGCAAGATCGAACTGGAGTTGGACAGGAGTATTAGACCACCATGGGCTATGGGGGGGGATGCTTCTTGTCTCATTGCCATCCAGAGATGACTCCTTCCACCCTATAGGCAGAGCAAGAACCGCAGGCACCTGGACCAAGGCAGGCCATCATTCTGAGGATGGTTTATGCAAGATCAGGTTACCAGCAACCACTCCAACCATTGAAAGGTGTCTGCCCATACCCCAAGGAGCATGGCCACATCCTGAGTGGGAAGGCAGTCAAAACCCAAAATATTCCCTAGATTACCCACACAAATGCCTCAATCTCTGTGTCCAAGGTCAGCTCCACCGAAACAAGGCAGAGGAGTCATCTGAGGCTGAGCATGCAACCAGAGCCTTTCTGTGTCTCCGCATAACAGCATCCAGCTCCTCTCTGCTGCCTCCTTCTTCACTCTCCTGCTGGGCTATAGGCAAAAACCCCTCTATCCCAGGCTGTATAAAAGGTGCCTGCTAACATCAGTCGGCAAATTGCTTATCTGTCCCAGAGGAAACAGAAAAAAGGTATCATGATATTACAGTGGGGCTGCAAAAGACAGAAGGTGCCCACTGCAGCCCCCAGGCTGCCAAAAGCATGGAGCAGAGAGGAGATTTCAGCAGAGCTGGGAGACAAATCAGGGAAGCTTGCTGCGCTGTCCTGACATCCGTGGATTGCTTTGCAACTGCCTCATGGCCTTGCATCCAGCCTCCACCTCCTGCACAGCGAGAGGCTCCCCAGGGCACGCTGCAGGGATGTGCCCTGTCACGCTGACCTGCCCAGAGCTCCGCAGGGGCTGCTTTCCTCCTCCCCTGGACCAGCAGGGGCAGGAAGAGGTGGTGGTCAGACATCAGCCAGGTGGGGTGGCCTCCAGCACCAGCACTGCCAACAAGCCTGATGTCTGCTTCTCACTTGGCTATCTGCAGTCTTCTCACGACTTGCACAGCTCTGGGCTCTCTGTCTCTTGTTTCATCAGAGTTTGCATTTTACTTCAAGGAAATTTTTCTTTTTCCTTAAGTCTTCTCTCTCCTACTTTCAGTAATTTTACCGAGCAAGACTGGGACGAGCAGTGTGGGCATAACTTGGCTGGAGAGAGAGAGAGAGAGGACTGCAGATGGAGGGACTAAAACTATGAAGCAGTTCAGTTTCAGGAGTTCACAGGTGCAGCTCCTGTTTTTTCCAGGCTACTGAAAAAGCCTCAGAGAGCAGACATCACTGCATCTGCTTCTCATTTCTTGCACAGATGTTGTGCAGGATACAGCAGGCCAACAGTGTCCTGTTGATTAAACATGGACTGGATTCATATTTGATCCCTCAGGACCTTGGTCTTTCCCAGGAAGAGCAGTGTCAGTCCTGACAGCAAGTCAGCAAGGAGGCACCTCCTTTGACATCTGTGGACACTTAATCAACCAGGGAACATGCAGGCTTCACACCCTTCTAAGGACCATCAGAGCTGATGGCAATACCATAGAGACATTGTTCTCCAGCAGCCTGGAGCTCAGGAGCAGAGGGTATGAGGAAGCAGTGCCTGGGAGCGCAGGGAGGCAGCCAGAGGAACCAGGAGGTGCTCACCATGCTGATGTACCAGCACCCAGGGGCTGTTTGTCACTCTGCTCCCAGAAGAGCAGGCAGCTGGACCTCAGGAGGAAGAAAGCTTTAGGATGCATGGATGGGATTTGGGCAGCATGGATGGGATTTGGGCAGCGCTGCAGGCAGCAATGCCTGCCCAGGCCAGCAGCACCCCCCTCTCTGAAAACCTCCTCACAGAGGGTTCCCCAGTCCTCCTCAGCACGACCCTAACCAGCATCCAGCCTGATAGTCACCTGCACCAGGCAGGCAAGGCCGGAAGGCTCTGCATGCCAGACACCCACAGGCTGGAGCAGCCTCTTGGAGATCTCCCCACCCAACTCTCCTTGGCCCTTTCCCTGATTTATTCTTCCCTCTTTTAATTCATCGGATGTTACTCAAGCCCACTGATTGTTCTCCCTTTTGTGCTGGGGCAGACAGACGGGCTCCCCAGACAATAGGCAGGCTTCACCAATGACTGGGAAAGAGAGGTGGAAGATTTACTGCCATGAGGTAATTGGCTGGAGGAATTTGAACTTTCTTTGCTTCGGGAACTGCCTCCATTGTCCTGCCTTGTCAGCAAAGCGGAGATTGGGAGGGTCCCCAGCGCTGGGTGTTTGAGACAGGCAAGATTTGCCTCCAGAGCTCCAGCTCCATTCACAGACCTGAGCCAGAACCTGAATCCTTGGGCTGTGACTGTTTTCTGCCTCTGGGTGCAGCTTGCCCCACCTGCTTTGACACGTCTTTTGCCAGGTTTCTCAACCATGTCTGGTTGCTGGCCCCCCTCCCCCTTATTCAGAGCATAAAAATCTCCCAACCCTTTTTCATTTACCCCAACAGTAAGAATAAAAACGTCTCCCTGATGCCTTTGATAGTGCATTAGAACATGGACAGGCAGCATCACATTCCAGATCATACAAGCATGTGGGTGCACGGTGAGGCCAGAGGAAAGTCAGTGCAAAAGGTGAGGTCTTGTGGGCTGTGTGGGGGTGAGAAGGTGCCCATTTTCAGCTGGAAGAAACACTTTCGCAATTTGCAACTGCCCACATGGCATTTTTGCAATCCCATCTTGATGTGGGTGTAGCAGGCATGGATCAGGAAATGCTGCACTAGCTGTGTTCACACTTTGTCATCCTCTTTGCTGCAAAAGGCCTTTTTGTTGGGATCCACAACAACTTCAGGCTGCCACATTGCTTTGAGTCTTGACTGCTGCAGGCAGGTGCTCTTTCTTCAGTAAATGGTTGGTTTAACCCAATATGAGACCACTGGTTGCAGCTGCACAACTTTGTCACGTCCTCTCTTGATGGCTCTGGATTGCTGAGTTTTCCAGCTAGCTGAGGTTGTGTCCTTGGACATGCTTAAGTCAGAAAACTAACAAGAAGCTTCAAGATTACCTGTTTTGAGGGGGTCCTTAGCACACTCCTCGCACAGACATTGCCAGCAGGCTCTCAGATGCAGACAGCTAGGTAGACTATCTGGGCAGCGGCCCACTCCCTGTGCAATGGACATTGCATCTCCCACCCCAGCCCAGAGACGGGGAGGGGGGGGATCATCAGGCTGGGGAACACGCTGGGAATGTGCATAACCCTAACCTTAGTCTATGCACCCCAGAAGCTCTGGTGCCTGGGTGGTGGGGCAAGGCCAACAGGCAGAGCTGCTCTCCCACCACAGCGCTGGGAGCATGTGGTCTCAGCTGGTCTTTTAATTCTCAGCCCACACGCCGGTGTCGCTCCACAGGGAGCTGGGGAGCAGGGGAGAGGGCTGGAGCAGGAGAGGAGGAAGATCCTCTCTCAGGCCCCAGTACTTCTGCCAATCCACCCAGATGCTTGGGCACAGGATATTGAAGAGGTTGGTCACCTCCCACCAGTGCCAGTATGAAGTCTCCAGCAGTACTGAGCACTACCCACCTCCCAGGAAACAGAAGAGGGCAATTCTGTGAGCTTCTTTCCCAGATAAGCTAGTTAATAGTGGGCCATGCCACAAAGCAGAATGGTTTACACTATTTTTGGGACAAGTTGAATACAATAGAAAACCAAACTTCTGTTCCATAAAAGCACCTGCCAAGCCCAACTCTAAATATAAATCATTTGCAGTGCCAGACCATCCCAAGCTCATCCTGCTCTGGAGTGAGTTATTGCCTTCCATTCTCGCTTGAGCGCATTAAATGTATTCAGCCTTGTCATGACGTGATTGTTCCTTCTCTTACTTGTTTTGGCACACAGCACACCACCTCCACGATGAGTGAGCTGAAAAGCAAAGCCTGGACACTGTCTTATTGCTAAGCAGGTGTTAGGTTATGAGATTATTTTCCTCTCTGGAGACAGCTGCTCTGCAGATGTCGTAGTATTGCTGTTTGCAATTTTCAGGGCCTTACTTAAGTTTCTTTGAAAATCCCAGCCTGCACAGGTAGCCCTCTATCTCGACAACAGCTTCTCACAGTTGTGGCTAAAGTACTGCCACAAACCAGCTTAAAAAATCTCCTTCTTAAGAGGGATTCTCTTGCCCCACATAACAATGGGCAGCTCTCCTCTGGGGACAGGGCAGGCAACTGGAAGCATCCTGTATCCTTGCAATAGCCTCACTGCTGGCAAACAAGCCTTCACAGTGTAACAGGACACCTGAATCCATGATAAAATGCACAGGCACAGGGTTGTTATTCCCCCATAACTCTTCATCCCCTCTCTCATGTCTCTCTCGGTCATTTTGCTTGAAGGAGGACCCTGCTGACCTGTCTGCTGGGGTCCAAAACATACAAAAGACAAGAGAGACAACTCAAAGGTCTCTCTGACACTTCTGGGCTGAACATTATCACTAGTCTTTGTCTGGACAAAGTTTTGCCATAGTCTTTTACAGTTGGATGCAGCTCCCCATCCAGGGGCTTTAAGTGCAATCTGAAGCAGCCTGTGGTATCTCAGACAGCCCTGTGGAGGGCAGATGCAACACAAGACCCACGGAAGATCCCTAGCATGGTGGCTGGAAGCCAAGGTGAATGCAAGGGTGCCGCAGGGTCCCTGTTCAGATGTCTGTGGGTCAGTGCAGACAAGGTCCGAGCTGGCTGGATGAAGCTGCTCCTGGTGGGGGCTGAGCCTGGGCAGACAGACTCCACCCGGACTAACAGCCCATCCCACAGAACGGCGGTGCCGGCTGTTTATGACGCAGAATTGTCTTTGCTGGTTGGTCATGGTGGCTGGGAGTGTTTATAAAGTGCCATTCAAACACAGGCTTCTGCAGCACAAAGTCTTTCTAAATCAAACATGGGAAAGGCCAGCACTTGAGTGTTCCTGGGCGCCGTTTCCCAAGACAGAGCACTGCCTCCCTTGGTCCCTCCGTCTGGCTCCCAAGATGACACGGCTCCTAGCCTCTGAGCAGCAGTTTAGAGACCAGGGCAGCATGCTCATCCCTGCTGGGTCTGTTTGCAGGTTGAGACTGGCGTTTCTCAGTGCAGATGTGCTGCACACATTCTCCACAGCTTGTTGCAAGTCCATGCCTCACTTGCGCTCCATGCTTACAGCCCCATCAAGCTCTCTGTAGTAGTCCAGACCTTTCTGGGACCCGAGCTGCAATCTTGACCACTCCACAGCAAAGCCGTCTTGAGGGTAGTGGGAATCTACAGGGGTGCAAGTAACACTTAAAGCAGAACAAGGTACAAAGGGTCTTTTGGGAGAGCTGGGCCTGGGGAGCAGCTTGGCTGTGTTCAGCAGCCCACGGCAGCCACTGGAGCGATCACGACCTCGGGCACAGCGGGCGTTCAGGGTTGGCTCCATGACAGTGCGAGGATGCCAGAGTAGGACCTGGTGCTGTGCACAACCAAGATGGAGATGGAGCTTCTCCTCACCTCTTGGCCAGACTGTGCAGGTTGGAGAGCCTCTGTCCTCTTCCCTGGACAAATCTCACCTGGGACCTTGACTCTTTGAGACCTGCATGCTTTGTCTTCACCGAGCTTTCTAATAAGTGTTAGAGAAGCGCTCCCTTTCCATGAGGTCAAGGATTTGGGCGTAAAGTCATCAGCTTGCACCTGGCACATTAAGTGCTCATTTTCCTCTGCCCTAAGATCTTTTTTTCATCTTCTGGGTAAGAGAAATCAATTATCACTGGAGCTAACACTCTGCTCCGAGGAATCAGAGACAGAAAGACACAGTCTTCTCATCGAAGTTTTTCCTATTATTTCTTGCCAGCAAACCTCATGTGCGTTTCCAGGAACTTTAGAGGATCTGTCCAGAAGTGCCAAATCAGGTACAAGCCTCCCTAGCCTGGTAACTGGATCCTGTTCTTTGGGAGAATGATGCACAGCTGCAGCGCTGACATCAACTTCTGGCAAGTCCAGGAGCTCACATGCAAGGAGAGGAAGCCCATGTGCAGGTCTCTGAATGCCAAGCCCGACTCCCTCTGCCAGCTCTTTGTTTGTGCATTGGTCTCTCCCTGACATTCGAGCCACCTCGCCATCCTAGCGTGTGGGTTTTCAAATCGGGGCACTCACAGCCCTGGAGGTAACACAGACAGCTTCAAAGCCATGTGCCAGTGCAGTACAGAAACTCAGCATCTTTCCTTCAGGGGGAGATGGGGAACAGTTGTTCAGGCAATGAACAACAACGTGTCTAAACACAGCCCAGCACCAAGACCAGGGTTCCCATGGGGACATAGCTCTTTTCCACAGTGGCAGTGCCTGGCAGCCAACACCCCGAGGGGTCCCATGCTGGTATCTTGCTCATGAGCAGCAAAAGGATCTGCTTACAATGTGCAGGGAAACCAGGTTTCTCTCTGAGAAACAGTTTCCTAGAGCAAAACCTGCTTTTCGTCAAACGCAGGAGTTTACAGGCAACACACAGATGTGGTTAAAATTTTTGAATGAAAACACGTTGGAGACGTTTGAATCTGAAGTGAGGGATTTTGTTTCAATGGGGTTTCATTTTACTTCTGATTTTTACAAATTCAGCCTCAGGTAAACATTTGCAGGTACTGTCTGTCATTAAATATTGCATTGTCATATTTTGGCTTTTGGTGAATGAAATGTTTTGATGTCAGCATAAAGCACTTCAATCAGCCATTCTGACATTTTCAACTAAAACATAGATCAGAATTTGTCCCCTCCCTGTCAAATATTTCCAAATTTTGCCTATTTCTTCCAGTTAGTGGCAGACAAAAATCAGAGATAGTCAGTAGTGCATCTCCTCCAACTCTCTAGTTTACGTGTACTGTTTATTTGCTAGTGTCAGGACTTTGGTATCAGATTCTTCCCCATACATGAGCTGGTATGACCCGAGGTATGACTTGCAATGGGAGAGGCAGCCTGGCTCAGAGCTCTTCCAGTAATGCCTTGCCCTCCCCATCTCAGAGCTTTTGCCCCCAGCTCAGGTAGAAGTCACACACCATCTGTGACCATACACCCTCCCACATCCTTTCTCTAATTTCTTGCCAGCCAGAGCACTCAGAGGAGTAACTGCGTGCTGCCAGATCCTCTCAACATGAAAGAAACCAGCATGTTTACAGGCACTTCTGATCAGTTATGGGCTCTCAGTTTCCTGCCCACCAGCCTTGGGCTCCACCATCCCCTTTCAGTGGGTATGAAAGTAAATGAAGCAGGGCTGGAGATGATGGGCATCAGCTGTCGGGGGGTCCTGAACAGCCCTGTAGGGGTCAGAAGTTGGCAGTGAAGGGAGGATGCGTGCAATGAAGAGAAACCGGATAGAGGCGTCTGCCCCGGGCCAGATGTGCAGGGCTGTCCCCTGTGCACAAATTACCCGTGAGCACCTTAGATAGAGCCCAGCAGGGCTTTCAGCTCTCAAGCAGAGGTGGAATTCAGTATTCCTAGAGCTTTTCTCCCTAATTCAAATACTGCCTCTTCTCAGACTGGGATATGTGGGGCCAAACGTACTTTGTGCAATCAAAGGAAGGACGTGGATGACAGTGGTTCGTGTGCTCCTGATATGCAGTTGAAAGCCTGTCTATGGCATGTGTGTGCAGACCACACTAACTTCATCCTGATTTACTCCTTAAAGGAGAATGAGAGCTCACAGCAAGTGCTATGAATCAGGCATGGGTACCAAGCTGGTAGCCCAAAAGCCAGTCCCAATCAAGGACTGACTTGGGAAGCGCTTGGTCCACAGGACTTTCTGCACATACTGGCCCAAAAGGAAAGCTGGCCAGCTGAAAGCTGGCACCCAGCACAGCCAGGCTGTTGGTCTCGGATGTTTGCTCATGAAAACTCACCAAGAGCCACTGGGAGCAAGCAGAAGACTTGCAAGAACTTCTTCTGCATTGCTCTCAACCTGGCTGGACCCCCAGGTCCCAGGAATCAGTGGTTTAGAGACCCTTGAGCCAGCTGTAGCATTAGACAATCACCCTGAATAGTCACAGGTAGATTTATCCTCCATTAATTTGTCTTGTATCTTTGTCTTATGTCTTTACAGGGGGCATCTACAAAATTCCTTACCAGCAATTTGTAGCTAAAAAGTACCTCCTCCTAGTGCAACAAACCAGCACCATCTTCTCTGTCACAGGTCTCCTCACACATCTCTGCCAAGTAGAGGAGTCCTGGTACCTTCACCTCTACACTCACTCAGTTCCTTACACCCTGCTCCCTCTCCTATGATCTGTCTGCTCCTTCAGTGTCTGGTTTTTGGTACAGTCCAACAAATCACATTTACCAGGTGGATCATTTTGCTCTCCCAGGAATATCTCTGTAGCAATTCACTTCTGTTCCCACCATGTGGGCTCCATCAGGTGTTACCGTGCTCCCACTGCTTCCTCCCATGTTAACTGTTCAAGGGGCACAGGGGGCTGCAAAGCCCTCTACTGCCCTGAAGAAGCCCACGGTCTGCTCGGAGGTGCCGGGTAGGAGTCTGGAGCAGGCAGGGCAGACTGTAGTGAGGGAGCTACCTTCTCAGGCACTGCGGGCTGCAGAACAGCCCCCGTCTGCTGGCAAGTGCCTCTGCCATGGAGTTGCAGGATCCCTAGAACAGCCTTGTGGCTTTCAACTATCCTCGACTTGCCTTGACCCGCTTCCTACCCTTACGCATTGCTCTCCCCGGGACACAGCACAGTGCCCCACAGCCAGCCCTCAGGTGAACGTGGTTAGTGGCCCAGAGCAGAGCTGGGTAAGAGTTTCTCAACACAACATTTGTCCTCATAAATATCCTGCCTTAATCAAAATAGGAGATGCCAACTTGAAAGCACAGTATTTCCATGACACAGTTGATTTCAAGGACATTTGCGTGGGGAATGTGGCAGGTGCAGCAATTGCATTTGTTTGCTGTTTGCTGCTCATTATCTCTTTTGAAAGGCTTTGGCTGGGCAGCAAGGAGGAAGATGCTCCCGGATTTACCTTTCCCTGGTAGGTGTTCTGGGTGTGAAGAGGATACCCACTGTGGCAGGGTGAGAGGTTTCACCTTCCATGAGAGTGACTAGGTTTGTTCCCAAAGAGCCCAGCAAGTGGGGAGCTGGAGCCCAGCAGAGACCTGGAGAATGGCAGGGAACAAATCCCGACTCAGGACACAAGGGCACGTGAGGCTCTTTCCAGGGGAGACCACCTGGTTGCTAAAAATCAGGACATCGCTGGGCTGTGGCTGCTCCGAAAGACACAATGGGCAGAAAGGACATTTACTTGCAATCTCATTTTTCTTGCTTTGAAAAAAATGTTCCTTGCTCTCATTCATGCACCAATATTTCCTTTTAGTTTAGAGGATTTTTTTGGCTTTGATGTGCTCACACTAAGGAAAAAGTTCGTTTTGACCCAGCTACAACATGAGGCACCTCTGAATCCCATTCTGTGAGGCAAAAACATAAAAAGAGTTTTAAAGAGGCTGAGAAGTTCTGCTTGGACACTTCCAGGACAGAAAGCATTTTTCTTTTCAAATTACTTTTGGTTTAGAATGTCTTTTCTGGGATGAGTTTTTATATGTCAAAGATTGGAGGGGGGGGGGAACCACAACACATTTTTTGTTATTTTGATCAACCCAAAAGAATTCGTTCTGGACTTCTGTTTCATGGGAATCACCAAAAATATGAACTTGCAGAATGGTATCAGAAATGGAAAATGTGGTCCTTGCTCGACATCCAACCCGAAGCAGCCTGCTGCTCTGACGGCTCTGTCTGGGAGGTGGAAGCAGAGGGGCCGGGAGGAGGCTCCGTCAGCCTCTCCTCGGTTTGGTCTGAGACTCTCCCTCTCTGGTTGGAGCAGCTCTGTGTTAATGGGCACTGAAAGCACCGGGGCACTTGTACACCTGTAGGGCAGAGGAGGTCAATGCCCCTCGTGTTCACAAGAGCTATATCCAGTAAAGCTATTTTCTCCCTGCCTTGTCACAGCACAAGTGCTTTCCCCTTTTATTCCCATGCAGCTTTTTCTCTGGCAACTAGGACAGTTGCAGCCAGGAGACAGAGCCCATGAGAAACACCTCTAGGAGCACACTCAGCAAGATTCACGTTTTGCCTTTTTGGAAAAAATGCCCTTATATTCTGCTCCAAGATTCGTCTCTCTCCCATGGCACGGCGCCTTCTGGAGGCAGCTCCTTGCTGCTTCTCAGCCATGTCTCCTCGGTGTGGCTGCAGCCTATTCCGCCTAGTGATCTGCCCTTCTCCTACCCTTGGCCGTGCGCCGCATGCCTTCTTCCTTTCTTCTCTGCTATCGAGGGAGAGCCCTGGCCCTGGCAGACCCTGTGGACCCTGGGATGAGATGGTGTTCACTGACAGCCCTAACCTGGCAGGTGGCTTCTAAAAGTTATCTCTTCTTGTTCTCACATCAACCATTCCCAGGGGCAGAAACTTCCTCTCTCAGCCCTTTTCTGCTCTCATACATGGAGGATACATAACAAGGTGCAGAGACAGGGCAGCTACAGGAGGAGCAGGAATTGGAGTAGCCAGAGTGGGCACGAGAGCTGGTCGTGCCATGGGTCACTGCTGCGCATTGCACAGACCAGACTTCTGGAGAGCTGCTGGTGCAGGGATGGGCTTAATCTCACCCTGGTGAGCTGGCCTTGGCTGAGACTTTATTATTGAAACATTGTGGAGATCTCGGATAGGGCCTACACACGAGGGATGATCTAAGATGACTGATCTATTTTCAAACATGGAGAGGTGGGAGTAGAAACACGTTCTGCTCTTGCCTATTACAGTGATATGGGATTGAAACAGGGCTGGTGCCTCCAGATATGGTGTAATGCAAATGCGCTCTTACTGCTTTGATCTCTTTATCTTCCCTTTCTCCTTTTCTTTATGGAGACTACCTTTAGAGTAGTTTTCAACCTGCAGGCTTTTAGGAAAAATTTCAGCTGGCTCTGTGGCTCCAAGTACCATTCTATCATCAGCCCCAGCTTTACCCCAGGCAATTCAGGCATTTTGTGGTGACCTCGGAGATTTCAAGATAAAGAGGAAAGGAGATAACAAAAACCTTTATGAATCACTCTAGTATAATCTGAAGAATTTCTAAAACCATCATTTATTGCCTTTGGGCTTCTTTTCTAAAGGTGGTGTAATTGTGCGTTTTTCACTGGATGCTAATGAGACTGGCCAGAAGATAGGTAGAGACATTGCTCACCTCCTAGTGATTTCAGAGAGACAAGAGTGTTTCATGCCTTGCAAGAACAGGTCTGATGTTGGACCTTTCCAGGATAAGGATGGGAATTTGGGTCTGGTTTGTACAGCTGCCCCAGAAATCAGACTGCTGGATCAGAATTGGGAGGCCTTAATGCTGTAATTGTGCAATTAATTAATCAAGAGGATACCAAGTCATTAGCTTCTCCCCACAATCATAAAAATTTCTACTCAACTGCCTGAGTGTAAGGAAGGTCTTTTTTACGGTCCAGGGACCTACGTGTTCAGCATAAACACTGAGGGGAGCTAGATTGAGTCCGTGCTGGGAAGAGAGAACGTTAATACCCTGAAAATCTTGACAAATGCAAAGGTATTCATATAGTGGAACAATTTAGGACTTGATAAGATAGTCACTGCTTGGGATTCTTAGTAGCTTCCTGTAGGCTCAACACCTGAGGATAGCAGTCAGACATGTGATTTGGGGTGACCTTGCCTCCTTAGAAAGGAGGAGAACAAGGTCCATTTCCCTAAATACTGAAAATCCTGTCCAGTGGCTTGGGCAACCTCTGTCATCACTTCCAACTGTTGCCACATGCATGGGATTTCACTGAGGTATGAAAGAAGCCAGGAGCCCATGGAGTACCCCACTGCCGACTCCCTGAAGGTCTGCCCCTTGAACCACAGCCCGAGCTTGCAGAATATTTGTAGATCAAAGAATTGCTTGAAGGCAGATACTTCCCCCGGCTTCTTGTCGTGCTGAGTGACAGAGGGACCCACAGAGAGCGCCTCAGGGGATTGAAGCTAGTGACCAGACTTTCTGCCCCTTTGGAGTAGAGATGGCTGGGGAACATCTTCTCCCAGCCATACCCAGGAGCTGCCCTTTCTCTAGGAAATGTCCTACCCCTGTGACGGCTTCCAGGAGAGCACCATCTCTCTGCCAGTCATGTGCACTTGGCAGAGCTTGAACCAGATGCACATCTGGCTCTGACAGTTATGCCCGTGGTCTCCACCGAGACGGTATCACTGCAGATTTCACCTTCAAACCTGCCTGCCTGAGCAGCCACAACCTTGTTGTGTTACTCTAGTGTGGCTTCAACCTGTATTGCTTTAGGTCTGTTGACTTCTGCTTGTGTTAATTCACATTAGAGTGCACCCTGGGGAAACACGGTCGGCTTATAGTCTGGGAAGTGGTGTATCAAGAGCTCTGCGGGTGACGGGCTGGGTTCATCTCTCCCCAGTTTTGTGAGCAGTTCTAAAGGCACCTTGAGTTTGTGTGAGACACATCAGTCCCACTGTCCCTAGAGATGCATGCTGTGGATGGTGTCCCCCAGGGCTTGGTGCTGGGGCCGGTTTTCTTTAATATCTTTATCAACGATCTGGATGAGGGGATCGAATGCCCCCTCAGTCAGTTTGCAGATGACACTAAACCAGGCGGGCGTGTTGATCTGCTGGAGGGTAGGTTGGCTCTGCAGAGGGATCTGGACAGGCTGGATCCATGAGCTGAGGCCAATAGTATAAGGTTCAACAAGGGCAAGTGCCGGGTCCTGCACTTGGGTCACACCAACCCCAAGCAGCGCTACAGGCTCGGGGCGGAGTGGCTGGAGCTGCCCGGCAGAAAGGGACCTGGGGGTGTTGGTGGCAGCGGCTGGATATGAGCCAGCAGTGTGCCCAGGGGGGCAAGAAGGCCGACAGCATCCTGGCCTGGATCAGGAACAGTGTGGTGAGCCGGACTAGGGAAGGGATCATCCCCCTGTACTNTCCAACCTCAGCGATTCCATGATCCTATGATTCTAAGTATCACGGGGTGCCCCTCATGCAAACCCAGGTACTGAAGTGTAAAAAACTTACCTTTTGGCCTAAGAACACACACTTCCACAAGGTCCCACAGGTGCCTTCACCAGCACTTGGCAGAGTCTGCTGGGACTGTGCTGCTCCCCACAGGAACATCCATGGCTCCAGGTCTCAGAGCACCAGCACCACAGTCTGCATCCTACCGGCCTGAGCAATTATGCCAAAGATAAATTCCTTTGATCTTTAAAGCTCATATCGTCCCTAAACTAAACAATGTGGTAACAGTCTCCTAGCACTGTTAAAGAGCATGGCAGACAGTCCCTACTGGAGTACCCAAAGCATGGTATGTGTCACATAATTTTTTGGTAAGGAATATCAGCTAATCAGTGAATAATCAAAGGTTGCTCATGAAAGAAGGCGACATCAAAGCAAATAATTTAAGGAACCCCTCGAGGGCCAGAGTAGTTGTAAGGTCTGAGGCTGAATCACATGAGCTAAGTTTCCATGAACTGTGTCTCAGTTTTCCTGCAGGTACAAGTTAGAAATTCTTACAATAAATGTTTAGAATTAGTTGGGGAAGGGGAGGATGTTAAATCACACTAATTATAGCCATGATGGCTTTGGTGCAGCGGCATTGGAAAGCATAGGTAATTTCAACACCTAATGCAAAAGGCCTTAAAAGACATTGCTTCATGGGTAAATGGGGGTGATACCAGAACGGTTTCAGTTTCAGGAGTACTAGAATAGTCCACTTTACTGTCAGCATTTCAGGCCACATCCATGCAAAATGATTTGACAGCAAAAATTTTCCTGCTTTTATTTGGTAGCTTGCAGAGAGAGACCAGGCCAGTCACTGGGGAAGGAGGAACACAGGAGCTCTGGGACAGGAGAGGGCTGGCTTGTCCCAGTGCACCAGTGCAGGGTGGTCTCGTCAACTCACAGGCAAGAACCTGGACTGTTCCCACATTGCAAGCCTGGGTGAAGCGGTAGCACCCTATTTCCTCTCCTACCTTTCTGATTTCTTTTAGAGTTTAAGGGGCTTTTTGATCCGAATTATGTTCTTTGTACATTTCTATAATGCCTGCTTATGGGATGGTCCCCCATCTTTGTAGTGGTTTCTTAAGTGCAAATGACAATTGCCATACTCAGATATGAGTGACCCAGCACTTCTTTGACTCTGCTGGATACTAGTCACTCAAAAGAGAGAGCTATTTTGGAAAGTCAAAGTCATTGACAGCACTGAGAAAAGTCAGAGAAGTTCCTAAACCATTTAGTACCTGCATCCGTAATCCTTCTGCCGGACTTCGCCAAAAAAAAAAAAAAATCTAACAAAGTTCCAATACCTTGGGTTCCTTTTAAAATTAACTAAATGTGGCTAGCTGAAGTAACCAACCTCAAACACTTGAAAAGATAAATAGCTTCCCTGGTTACCCTGACAGGAAACATTTCCAGTCTTGCATGCACTGGGGATGTACATAACACAAGAAATCTTATAAAGAGGAAAAGCATGAGCTTGGGAAAACATAGAAACAAGTCAACAGCATCTTTACATGAGTAATAAGTCAAATATTTACTCCCACAACACTTCAGACAAGAATCCTGTGCCTCAGCTTTCACACAAACCTGTGGAGAAACATCTTGTACTTTTGTGGCTAGCAAAATCCCTGAGCCCAGGACTCTGCTCAGGATTCCAGCCCTTGGAAGAACTCATTCTTCCTTCACACCATCTGTCCTCACACCACCCCCTCTGTGCCATCCTCATACCATGGCCAGTCCAGGAACGCCACCACACCAAGCCAGGTGTGATGTCCAGTGCTCTAGAGAAGCTGGTGTGTGGCCCCCATGGGATATCACACTGGAGAGTTAATGGTAGACACAGTCCTAGAGCAGAGTCATTGGCACCATATTTGCCTCGTTGTTCGTTAGCTAGCAGATCATTACCAGGGGTTTTGCACTATGTGCCTCCTCTTTTCAGTACTGTGAGTGTAAACATGTTGCCCCAGACCAGTCAAACACCCAAAACATCAGTGAGTTTTCAACAAAATGACCCAAAACGTTCCCCATGCAACAGCCTTGGAAATCAGGGTTGGATTTTTCTTCACTGCCCCAGGAGATGGTGGGAGAGAGCTCCTTCCCTCAGACCTGTATGCGGCCAGGAGCCCCAGGGGTGCAACGGAGTGAGGGAGGGGAGCATTTAAAGAGAAGTCGTGCAAATGTGGAGCTGTGAGGCTGTCAGAGCGATGGGCTAATGGTATTTCTCCTCTGCTTTTTGGAAGATTTCTTCATAAACCAGTGTATTTTTTTCCTCTTCAGGGTATGGATCAAGGTGGGGAAAGAAGGGGTCAAAACATCTTTGACCTCCCAATTACCACCAGCCACATAATGATGTGATGCTGGGTAGGACTGACGAGGTCTGCACATCCCTGCAACTCCTGGCCACCAGCCCGGGGGTATGGGACATGGGGCTGTCCCCATCATGCTTAGGAAAGGGCTGGGCACCCGAAATGCAGGTCAATGAGATTTGAAAAATGTCTCCTGCGGCAAGTAAGAAGTATTCCCTGTGCTGCCAGCAGAAGGCAACTTAAGGAATATGCCTTGGAATTTCAAGGAGATCTTGTACGTTTCAGATCTGTGTTTTGTTTCATAGCCTTTCATTTTACATTATTTTTCGTTATTTTTGCATTGTTTCACAACATGTTAAAACATCAAACCGATTCATTACAACATAAACAGGAGACACTTTGATGTAGGAAAAAAAAGATGTTTTAATGGGTGCTAAGTAGCAACCGCCCTTAGGGATTTAAAAATAAAAATAGAAGCAGCACAAAATAATATTTTAACCCCTCTATTGTATCATGGGATTGTCCAAATATAGAATGAACTGTTGCACACAGAACAATGCAGACGGTAACTTTAATTTTGCATTCATTCTGAAAACAGAATTCTGAATTCTTATAGGTCTTTTGGGGATTTTGTTGCCACTTCTTTGGAGAGGAGAAAGTGACAAATCAAAAAAAAGCCAAACTTTGCTAGGACTGTCTTCAAATACGGCTCATGAAACTGCACAGTTGTGTCACAGGACACACCTCCAGAGAAACTGCAAAGGCAGATCCTCCCTTTGTGTAACCTGCTGCTACCAGTGCCAAACGGATCTGGTCAGAAAGTAGGGGGTTTTTTTGTGGAAAATGGTGCAGAATGAAGAAACTCACATCCTCAAACTCTTAAAGCCTCTTTACTAGCAGAACTCCGGGATTTTCTCACTGAAGAATACAAAGGAATTTTTGCGATAAGCCTATTGTCCATTGAAGCAATTTCCTACCCAGAGCCCCAAAGCCAGCCTGTGATGCTCCAGGGCATTTGATTTGTGACCTGCAGCCTCACATCGTGGATCTGCAGGACCTCAGTTCACGTGACGGTGTGCTGTGCAGACAGCAGACAGCTCAGAGAGGTCCCTCTTGAGTGGATGGGGTTTGCTGAGGGACTTTTCCCCTTCATGCTTCAGTCCTTGTCCTTGGCACCAGCCTCCTTCCTCCATGCATTTGGCCAACACCAAGACAGATTCCCACTGATATTGGGGGGGGTTACATCCTCCCTTAGGCTCATGAGTCTATGATATTTACTGGAGGAAAGAGTAAAGCAAAATGCCTTTATTTTTATGTTGTACCTCCTTATTCTCACATTACAAGAGAAACATCTGTCTGCCATTTCGTCTAGGCAGTCTGAAGGAGCCAAGTGGTGTCCTGTCTATACACAATGATCAAAACTATCCCCTTCTGCCTCCCACAAGCCTACCCAGCGCCTCTGATGGCATTTGACTGGGATTGCTTTGCTTGGCAGGGCACACGGCCCTTCCATTCCCAACCACAGCAGCTTTTAATTCAGCCTTGTCTTTCCTCATAGTTCTAAAACTCACTGCTCGCTTGCAGTCACCCGGACACAGCTTGCTCTAGACTTGGGTCACAAGCGCAGTTTTCCTCGTGTGCAGCTGCCCATGAGGGCAGGGCTGCAGCTATCCGCTATCAGACCTCCTGGAGAGCCTGAGTCCAGAAACATCCTTGTTTTTACCAACTACCAGCTCATCTAATGCACCATTTGCTGCAGACTTTGCAACTTTTACATCCTAAGACTACGACAGCTCCGCAGTGGGCAGCTCATAGTGACTCTGTACTGTGCTGAGGGCTTAAGACTCATCAGACCCCCTGGAGCCCTTGGGCTGTGGCAGCGTCACTCACAGAGAGAGACCCTCTCTGTGAGGGTCTGTCAGACCCTAAGCAGATAGGAGGTGAGCCTTTAGCTGGAAATTACAAAGACTGAGACAAGCACAATCAGACAGATTCCTCCCACCCCCTAAACTCAGAGTTCGTCACCCAGGGAGCTGACCTCCAGCCCTCATTCCTGGCGTTGTTCTCTAGTTTTTCTGATTTAGAGCAGGCTTGTCCAATAGGATGTACCCCTTCTTCCATGGCTTGGTCTGTCCTCAAAAGCAGCTCTCTATCCGCACACTGGAAAAGCCCCCCGTGGTGGCTGGCATGACCAGTGGGCACAGAAAGACACTTTTGGGGCCCAAGGACGTACTGTCCTACTGCAGCGTCGCTGGGCCTCCCAGTCACTCTACAAAAATTCTAAGACACTAATAGTGCTTGTGTTGTTAGGAAATGTCCTAACTTGCTCCATAACCTGGAGAAGCTCAGGCAGACACCCGTGAAGGAACAAGTGTCTCTCTCTGGTTACTCACCTCCATCCATTTGCAGGCAGAGCCTGGGCTGTCGTAAGATGTTCATGCTGAAATGTTTCTCAGGAGCTTCTCATTTTCCCTCTTGGCAGAAAGGGGACACAGAGCCTGGCATTGGGGTTGAATCTGTGGAAACCACAGTGTGACTGATCAGAGATTTCTGTCTTTCTTCCCCACTAGAGACCTGAGCATGAACAACATCAGCCAGCTGCAGCCCAGCACTCTCCGTCACCTGCGCTTCCTGGAGGAGCTGTAAGTATGGAGTGGCTGCACCGGGCAGAGCACGGTCAGGGGGGTGGTGGGGACACTGGAGATGGCATCTGTGGCTCTGGTAGTGACCTCCAGTGTTGTCACTGGGGCTACAGGCTGAGATAGAAGGGGGCTGCATGCTTGTATATGGTTTATTTGCTACTCTAGCTTAGGAGTTTGACTGAGGTCATTACCTTTAGGCTGAAATGATGCACATACCAAAAGCCAAAATCAAAAAGGACCCAATCCGTTATGCAAAAATCAACTCTGTACCCTGGACCAGAGCGAGCAAACAGGGAACTTCATTCTCCTTCTGCATACAGGGTCCCCCTCACAGCCTCCTGCCGTCCAGAGACACCTTAGCTCCTTGGCACATTGCAGTTCAGACGGCAATGAGCCTGGGAAACTGAAGTCCAAAAAATTTGCCCCAGAAGCTGGGGTGTCCCATCACGCAGCAGTGTGTGCCATGGTCTGAGCAGGCACACTCAGACACAGCAGCAATCGCAATCCCCAGGGATCGGCATGTGGCTGTGTGTCAGTGAAGGAGTGGCTCCACTTCTGAAAGTGTGCAAATTAACCACCAGCATTAGAAACCACTGGAATCCCTTAGGAGCCCCAAAAATGGGAGCCTAGGGGGCAGAGGATTGAGGTTGGCCATTTCTACACGGGTAAATTGCACCTGATGGTCTTATTCCACTTGACCATGAGAAATACCTCCAGGTGTTATTCTCATGCTGTTGCTCCTTTCAACACAATAGCTTCTGTTGGAAAATGCAGTTTCTTCAAAACACTATTAGTACATTGCATGAAATACTAACATTAATGGTGTATTTGATGTATGTGTTGTAAACTTACTGGATATATCTAACACTTATTACAGCTTATTCTATCTAAACAAAACACTTTGATTTTCCTGAATCAGCTCTTGCAGCCACCACCACCCATGACACTGACATTTCAAAAGTGTTAGTTTCCAAAATGTCCGAAGTTCCTACAGAAAAGGTATTTTCACTACCCCGAAAGGAGGCATTTTAATCTCCCAGATGTACTATCCCACATGTTCTACAGTGGAGCAACCCTGAATCATCCGCATCCAGTAGCACGCTGTGATGCCCGTGCTGTGTGCAGGTTGTGGGTCTGATCTGCCTCACACCTCACTGACTGGAGCCTCTGCACTGTGCGGCTGCGTGCAGCGCCCAGACACCGCTGCCACGAGCAGAAAGTCCTGTCTGTGCCCTTAGAAAAGAGTTCGGAGGTGCGTGCACACTTAGGTGGACACGCATATGCAAAGACAAACTTACTTCTCTGAACATTCAGTGTTGACTAAAGAGACCAGACCAGATACCAATGCTCATTATTCCCATAACAGGTCCAATCGCATAATTAAGGGAATATTAAATGCCCTTAGGCATTTACAGATGGAGCAGGAGACATTTTTTATCCTTCTTGAGCTTTGGAGCTTGAGCTACTCACAGACAGTGGGTTCTTCAAGACCTTGTATCTGTCTTGCAGCCTTTCTCTTCCATTTTGTCAACATTAGTGTTGAAGTGTGGACACCCAAAGCATTCCCCGGGGGGTAGTACAGCTCTTCACACACAGAGACCGTACTCTGTTGTATGCAATTAACAGTTGTCTTGCTGCAAGCAATTGTGTCCTGGTTACATGTAATGTACAAACATAACAGTCTCAACCAGCAATGAATAAATATTCATAGGCTCCAAAAGAGCCAGCTTCCCAGAGCCAAAAATAATTATGAATGGAGCAGAAGAGGAGGAAAAATTTAAACAGGAAAATCTGAAAAATAATTGAAAGTTGTTAGAGAACATTTTACTAGAGGTTCAAAATGCCATGAGTCCTTGTTCGGAAAGCAAAAGTATTTTGACTATATAAAACACCACAGTTAGGAGAAGAATTGTAAACTGTAGCATTATATATCTATGCATACCCAAGTTCATGCTTCAATTTGGTAACAACAATACAGTAATTTTATTTATGGAAATCAAAAATGAAAGGATTTTTATGTATTATCAGATATCTAAAATGATTTTTTCAAGAACAGCATCTAGACAGGGACAGTGTGTGCATACACTTTAACAATTGGATTCGATGGTCTTTTCCAACATAAAGGACTCTGTGATTCTATGGTTATTCACAGAGCAGTCATTGACCAGTAATAAAATTCGCCTGACACTTCTACTGCTCTTTACATTTATATCTTTATCAAACTTTCATCCTAAAACATTACATCAGGACTATCACATTTTGGATGGGATAATTCTCTGCGCTGGGACATACACAAGAGCCAAGCAAACAAATCCTGCATGTTTACATGTCCTCAATAGAAGTTTGTTCAGGTTTCACAGCTGAAATCTCTGCAGATTTCATCCACCTTGAGCACATTGCCTTGGGTCCACTGGGGTGACACGTAGCACATGAGACCAAGCCTTCTCTCTACTCTCCCCATGGAAGAACTGCCCACGCTGGAGCATGCTTGCCCAGAGAGCAAGGCTGGGGCAAGGTTGCCCAGAGAGGTGGTGGAGGCCTCATCCCTGGAGATATTCAGAGCCAGGCTTGATGAGGCTCTGAGCGACCTGATCTAGTTGAAGATGTCCCTGCTCCCTGCAGGGGGGTTGGACTAGATGGCCTTTAAAGGTCCCTTCCAACCCAACACAGTCCATGATTCTATGCTGAGTCAGAGAAGACCAGAAAACCCTGCAGAGCAATGAGGGACACCCCAGATGTCTCAGTGCTAGTGCCTCCTGGGGAGGAGGAAGACCTCCCTGCCTGCCTGACCTGCCATCGGAGAAGGGCTGACAAGAGAGCAGAGGGCTCTGCTGCAGCCCATCCTGGATGCAAAGGCCTGTCTTCAGGCAGATGGAAACATTCCAGTAGGCTTCTCATCTCCAGGGATTTTGGGTGACCTTACAGCCCCAACCTGCCTCACACCTTGTGTTCCCTGTTACATCCATGATAAACTGGGTGAGTAACAGGCTGGAGGATGGAGCAGCTGCAGATGAAACTGTCAAAATTCAACTCAGGGTGAACCCAAATTGATGTTCTGGGGCTTTGGTCAACCCAAGAGAGTTCCCTAACCCGAAACGGAAAGTTTTAATTTTCATATTACTTCTTAACCTTTAGACTTTTTCTTTGGGTCAAACTTGAAAAGAAAATGGTATTTCAAATGGTATTTTCTTTATTGCAAAGATGCCTGAAATAATACGCTTGAACATTCTGGAAAAAAAATCTCAGGTTCCTCAGCCAAAAATATTTGCCAAATTCAACACAGTCCCCTGGAAACTCTTATATGTTAAGTGCATTTTTACCTTAGGCTAAGGCTCAGAAACATCCCAGAAACTCCTGACACCCCTGGCCTTGAACACATATGAATATGACTTGTAATCCTCATCCTCTCTGGCAGTCAGAGAAAGTCCATGTTCCTCTGCCTCCTCCGTGAGCTCCTCATAGTTCCTCTCTCCTGCTCTGCTGCTGCCAATCTTCTCCTGTTAGATCTAGTCCCAGTAGCGCAGGGTCACGGTGGCTTGGAGAAGAGCTGGTGTTTCACACCTTTTATGATTCCTCCTCTTTTTGTGCCTCTATTTTAGCACCTTCTCAGGCTCCCCATGAAGGTGGAGCGTTTCATGATGGTCAGAGATCAGCCGGACACAAGGCTCAGCTTATGCGTGGAGCGGGGCTTCAACTGAGGAACAGGAATAAAGGGAAGGGTAAAGCAAGCTGCAAAAAGGGGTAGATGAAGCGCATGCGTGCCATGGACACTGAGGACAAATGTGCCACGTCGCAGAGCCTTCAGGCTGCTGTGGAGCACTGCGAATCCAGGTGGCTGGATCCACCTGAGCACCGAGTATGTCAGTCCTCTGCAGGTACCCTTGCCAGGTTGGGGCATGCACGGAACAAGTGAGAGCAGGGTGGCACTTGAGGGTCTTGAGAACAGCGAAGCAATCACACAGGCCACACCATGATGTCCGGATGGGGTGTCCCACGGGACATTTCTGCATTGGCTCAGCTCCCCTCCGGAGACCAAACAGCGGTGTCACACAAGGGATGTGGCAAAGCTGTGGTGAGGGCACCAGGACTGCTCCAGCTCAAACTGCTCACTCACTGTGTGGTCCTGGTAGAGAGATTTTCCCTGCCAGTGCCTCTATTTACCCATCCATCCAGTGACAAGAACAGGCCTCTCAGGTGTGCCGGGACCTGTTAGTCATTAGGTTTTACTGCGAGCTGCTCAGGAAGGTGTTGCGGATGCAATTAGAGCTCATGCTCAGAGGCTGCCAAGAGACCAGATTCTCCAGTCTCAGCCAGTTTCGAAGAGGCAACGCCACAAAGGACTCCTCTCCAACGGTTCTCCATCAGTCTGTGCTCTCCTCTGCCACCACCAGCCTCCAGCTCCAGCAGCGAAACATCACAGGGACAGGAGCGGCTGTGCCAGGATCAGGCACAGTCCCAGCCCAGGCACTCACCGGTCCTTCCCTCCAAAGAAAGCCTCCAGTGACAGAGGTGTTCAGACCTGGGCCTCACACAGGCAGGGAGCAGCCCAGAGTTTAGTGTGTCTCCTCTTTGTTTCTTTCTTTTTTTTTTTTTTTTTTTTTTTTTTTCTTTTTTTTTTTTTTTTTTTTTTTTTCTTCTTTTCTTTCTTTCTCTCTTTTTGGCAGCAGGAAGAATGTTTAAAGTTGCTAATAAATTCCAGTTAATGAAGCCTGAAAAGCCAGAGCTGGGAGCCAAGAGAAACAAGAGCAATCAGTACAGAAGGAATAGAAAGAGGATCTTGAAAGCCAGCCTGGGAATAATAACATGTTGAAATGTGTTCACCGGCAAGGGCTTTGTTACCACGCTTTGAATCCAAACACGAGCACTTGGTGCCAAGAAGAGAAACTGCAGCCAAAGGCAGGTGTTCATTGCCATTCACCTCTTGCTTCGGGGCACAGCGGCAAGATCAGACCCCTTCCCAGCCACTGGCTCTTTCACCTGCCTCTTCTCAGGCCCCGAGGGCAGAGGGACTCACCGTCACGGGGAGTGCCTCTGCATCGATGCAGGCACAGCGGGCTCAGGACCCACACCGTGGCTTCTCCTTGCAGGCTGTTCCCTTTCCCAGGCAGCTCTTGCAACTCAAGGAACTGGAGGCCAAGAGACAACATAAAAGCAAAACAAAATAAGATGAAATCACGTATACTGGAAATGTGACCACAGCGGCTCTCTCCTTCTCCCCTGGACTTCCCTCTTCCCATTCCTTTCAGGTGCAAGCACTGGTAGAGCCATCACGGGTCACGGAGAACCAGCATGGCTGTAGTGTGCCCCTGCCTGCTGTTGGAGCACCCACCACAACCCACATCAGCTCCCATACATCCGAAACAGCCATCTTTAGGGATATTGTCCAGCGCAGGGTCTCACTGCAAGGCAACATCCTTCTTGCAAGAGGCAGCACTGCAGTAATGCTGGCTTTGGGGCATGACTCCTTCTGGAGTGATATCTCCAGTGTGTAAAGACATGTTGACACTTATGGGCAATGTTCAAGTGTGCTGGCACCATGGTGAAAAGCATTTCCTGGAGCACTGCAGTAACATGTCTGGGTAGGGTACTCCTAGGACAGCAGCTTTGGTGGGTTTCCATGACAAAGCAGGCTGCAGAGGTCTCTTGCAGTGAGACAAATGCTTGTAGGGCCATCACCTTGCTTTGCCATGTTGAGATTTGGAGGCAGCATCACTTCTTCCTTGGTACCCACCTCGCTTGACACAGCTCTCTTTTCCCAGATGGCTGTAGATGAGGAGCTGCAGCTCGTCTGAATGTTTGGGTACTATGGTTCCCCCAGGACGCTGCTGAACTCCTGTGTCTGAGGAGGTAGCAGGATGCTGTGCTGGAGCACACTGCTGTGGCTTTTCTGCGACTTGTTAGCAACAAGGAGGCTAGTCCTGCTTCAGCCAGGACTTTCTGTCCTCCTGGCTGACATCGCTCCTTGGCAGAGGACAACACTGGTTGTTGATTCAGTGGGTGGACAAGAGCAGAAAGAGAGTGTTAAAGGATAAATCTTGTGATGAAAGTCTTGCAAAGGTGACCCTTGTGCAATCTGGCATAGTGCAAAGACAGATGTTGGCCAAGGTATAGGTGGGGACAAGGAAGGAAGGCAGGCTTCTAGGGGTTTCTCCATCTTGTGCATTGAAAAATGAAGCCAGGGTATTGAAGGAGCCCAAGTGAAATTAACAACGTTGTGAAAATTTAGAGATTTCAATTATTTTTCTACTGCAGTTAGGCTGGGGATGATGTTCAGCATTTGAAAAGTCCTTGCAAGTGAGGATATCTGGCCCTAATTTTCCTGATAACCGCCTTCCAAATGACTGTCTCTATTCTAGGGTGCCCAAAGTGGGGCACTCAGAGTACAGTCAAAACTTAAAACTGCTCTGAAAGCTTGGAGGTAACAAATCTCCCCTGAAAACCTTGACAGTTTACAATATAAGGGGATGGATTGAAGGCATTCAGTGTCCTGTACTGGGTTGTTTATTAAGGAGTTGTGTCTTATTAAATCTTACTTGGCAAATGAATCCAAACTAGCTTGCATATGAACATTCATGTGGGTTGAAAACTGGCTTGAGGACCATAAACAAAAGAAACGAATGCCATCAATCTATCGAGTTGGAACAGGCATTTGGTGGGGGCACGGGGAGCAAAGTTAGAAACAGGCCTGCATAGTCTCCTCCTCAGGGATGGAACAAGGCAATAAAGACCACGTTAGAGACAACTCCAGGTGATACAAGACTAGGACCAGCTGCAGACTCCTGTGTGGGAAGGGAGAGTCCAAGCCTTACTCTGTTCTCGAATGTACCATGTTCTCACTTGCATGACTTAATTGGCTTCATTCTTGCTTTACACCAGCACGAGAACAAACTCGAACAATACACGGAGCCCTTGGTCCCCTGTGCACCCAGGGAATGGCATGGTGTGATGACACTCTTTAGACAGGAGTGGGGAGAGTTTATCTGGGCACAGATTCTACCTTGCCAGTGTTAGCATTTGAGAAATGAACCAGAGCAGGAGATCAAAGGGGGAGGTTGACACGATCAATAAACATCTGGCAAGAGGAAAATTCCACTGGGATATGGACACACATGTTTGTCCTGTCCTGCCAATGGGCAATGTTCCTGCCTCCTAATGTGAATGATAAGGGCATCATCATGTTGCCTGAGCCCATGGCATGAGCGATCATGCCCAACAAACAGCCTTTGGGCGTGCCATGGAAGTTGTAGCGTGACCAAGAAGCCCAAGATACAGGAGGGGGTGGGAGCCTGTGGTAACCGAACTGCAGCACCCATGAGGTGGTAAACCATGAGTTTGTTCCAACTTGGAGTGTATTGAGAATGCAGATCAAAGCCTGGAGGAATGTTCCCAGAAATCACAGGAGTGGGGAAGGCCAGGGGGGAACAGAATCTAAAATCCACCTAACACGCGAGCTTTCCAAAACAAGCCAGCCAACTGCAGGTCCCACCCTCCCCTTCCACCTGCCCCTTCTCTCCCTCTTCCATCAGCCACTTTAAATCCAGAGCCTTCCCTTTCTCCCAACCCTATGTGAGCTCCGGGATGGCAGGTTGTACAAATGAATTAGGTCTGCCTGTCCTAAAAAGAGACCTCAGCAGGCCTGGAGCAGAGCTTGTGTGCTGTGGACCAGATGCAAGAGCAGCTCTTCTTCCCTCTGTGTGCTTAGGGCACGAGGGAATTCCACCTCTCAATCCTTCTTGGTGGGGTTATTTGCTCCAGTCTTCTCCACAGAAGGAGCCATCTCGGGGGAAGTCCCACTGGCAGCATCACTGCAAATGGTATTACTCACTTTTAAATAGAAAGAAAGGGACCATTTCAGTGAATTTCCTGTGGGATCTGGCTTCTGGAGATGTGTTCAACAGGTGCCTCTCTGCCAGGTTGGGAGATTTCTGGAGACTTTGAGTGAGAGGGACAGAAGGAAACAGGCACTGGGGAGATTGCCAACTGACCATGGACAGAAGAAGGGTCAAACACAGGGAGCTTTTTATCTTGGGTCTCTTACGCAAACTAGCGCAGTAGCTAATGACATGGAAGCAGGCATCTCTTCCCAGTGGCCACTCCTCCTGCTGGACAGGACATCCCAAAAGACCTACCCATTTCTGGCCTACTCTAGGAGAGATGGGGCAGCCGTGTCCCTTTGCCTGGGACGCGTGGCAGCTGACACTCACAGCGTCATACAGCTCCTGTCCTGAGAGGCACAGCAAACCCCAGAGCCCATGCCTCCAGACCCTGTGTGCACATCTGGGCTGTCTAGGAAAGCCAAACCTCAGCCTGTGTGCACGAACATGGGCAACTCGCACCTGCCAGTCTGCACACATACCAGTAAGCAGAGCCCATCTTGGACCCCAACAGCACTGGCAATTGCCTTGGGAGGTGGATCAAGGGAACTGGTTGTGGCTGGTGCCTCGCTCTGTGTCTGCTCCTTGGCTTGGCATGGAGCTCTACAGCCTGGGGAGAGGAGCTAGAGTGCCCCAGCAGTGGGGGAGGAAGTAAAGCTAGAGAGAGAGGAGACAGATGTCGGAGGTGAGCAATGGGCATGGCATGGTCTCAGTGTGGCAGGGCCAAGGACAGAAGTAGCAGCAACAGGGGGGCATGGCTGCATTTCCTGCCTCTGGGGGATGCTTTGTGCCTGTAGATTCATGCAGAGATGGTGCCCAGGGAAACCAGGACATGTCCCGCAGAGTTGTTTTCTCCTCATGTTCTGTTTTGCCCTTGGTGCTGAGATGCCACGAGCTGGCCTAGCATGTGTCCCACCAACAAGCGGGGCTCCCTACCATGCTGTTCCAAGACAAGAAGCCCCAGCCTTGCTTCCATTCAAGCTCCGCACTCCTCTTCTGCCAGTCCTGTAGGTCCCATATTTATGGACCTGGCAAACACTCAAACACACCCAGGAAAGTGAACATAAAGGTACAGAGCTGCCAGGAAACAAGTTGAGAGGCACATTTAATCATGAACACATGTAAACTGCTGCCAGCGAAGGCATGGGGGCAGACAGGAGCTGGAGGAGGTGAGGACAGACAGCCCCCCACAGAGTGAAGGCAGCCTGGTGGGACGGATGCTGGGAGCAGGCTGAAGATGCTGTGCAGAAACACCTCCCCTCCAGGCGAGCACTCCAGTCTCCTGGACAGCACTCCCTCCCATGTGGAAATCAGCAATCAAAAGGAGCAATTACCCCAAATCACAGCCCCCAAGTGACAAATAGCCCAGCCTGCCAGGCAGCTTGCATACTGCAGAGAGACAGGTTACAACCTGCTCACACACATTAAAGAGACGACCCTGTGTTGTTTATGCTGTCGGATGCCTAATTATGGGAGCAATTTTCTCTAGATTCCTGAGGGGAGAGACAGAGAGGGAGAGAGCTCAGGCACCCGCACATGCCTGCTCTGCCACCAGTGAGTGTGACTCCCCAAAACAGCCCAGATCCTCTCCATGACCTTTGCAGAGTCCTCACTGCAATGCACTCTGCTTCCAGCCTGGATTATGCTGCTCATCCTTGCCACCTGGCTCCTTCACAGCCAAAACATCTAAAAAGAAATGAGTTTTGTCAATGCTAAATGAATACAATAAGCTCACCAACATCTGTGTCCGACCTCTTGGGCCTGGTTTAGAGTTTCTGAGAGGGTGATGATGAGCCTCGACACAAATGGTGTTCACTGTCTCCTTTTGGGAGATGCAATATTCCACTCCGCGTCAAGTGGACAAGAAGTTTCTTACCCCGTGACTGTGGAAAAGTCCAACTTTGACCTCTGTTTAACCACTTGGGGGTCAGAAGGAATTGCACATATGCAGATGGGCACTGGGACTTGGTCCACATTTTTCTTCATGGGAGAAACAGGAGGAGGAGAAGATTCTCCTTAGGTCAAGCCTAGACTCAAGAGTTCTGGACTTTACTCCTGGCTCAACCACAGGCTCCCATCATGGTCTCTCAGGGCTGCTCTCCTCATCAGTAAGAGTGATGGTAACAGTGATGCAGTTTCCAATGTCAGTGAAAAGCCCAAATATATGTTAATGCCCCAGCCTGCTCTGGGCCTTGCTAAAATTTGAGTGCTCTAATCAGACGATGCTGTACAATGATGAATCCCACAGGCTTCCTTGGATAAATTCTTTCAGTCAGTTCTGAATGTTGTCCCCTGCTCTTTGCTCTGTGTCCCCGATGGTCCCACTTTCCTTTGTGATGCTGCTTTTCACTTTGTCTTCCTCTCCCATCCCTTCATATTCATCGTCACTCATCAGCCTTCCCAGGCTGCATTCTCCCTATCCTCATCTTCCCTCCTATGTTTTTTTCCATCCATAGACCATCCAAGAACCACTTTTGACCTTTCTGTCCTGGTTTTGGAAACCGTATTCAGATGAGCTGGCTCTGTTGTGGCATCTGCATGGTACTCCCCATCTCCAGCCGCTTCCTGTCTCCCCTCACAGCAGTGATACCAAACTCACTGCTGGAGGAGCTGGGCCTTAGCTGTGATCACACATATCAAAGCAGGGCTAGGAATAAAGGAGTGCAGGTAAATCAGGTGTCATCAAGCTTTGACGGACAAGACAAAGGAGAACCTGCAGGATGCAGAAACAGGGCACATACAGACATATAAGGATCCACAATTTAGGGATAGTCCTCCCAGGACCCATGCATGAATAGAAAACAGCTCTCCGCCTACTCCACCCTCACTACCAGGCATCTGGTGTGGAACAGGGTCCGTAGGTTGGTCAGTGCCCGCGAGCCGAGGTCCCTCTCCCAGGCTGCCTGTGCTGTAATTTCTATGGAGCAGGGTCCTCTGCGGGTATCCGGGGTGTGACTCGAGCCATAAGCTGTCACCGGATGCTAAAAACAGTGGCTTCAGGTCTGGTGGGAGCAACAAGCCATTATTTTCTTTGCCTATTCCTCAAGCTGAGAGAGGCAATCATGTGCAAATGTTGCCCAAGCGCAAAACCATGGCTCAGCTTTCAGGTGCCGCAGCCTCCTCCCCAAGGGGACTGTGGCAAGGTGCACAAATTGTTCAGCCTCTGCAGACAAGGGACTGTCATTACAAGGATGCTGACAGGTTACTGGCTCTTCTTTTCACTGCAGACGCCTCTCTGGAAACCAGATCTCCACGATCCCAGGAGAAGCTTTCTCTGGCCTCTACAGCCTGAAGATTCTGTAAGTAACTCGCTCTCCTCCGCAGAGCCACCACCGCCCCTGCCTCCCCCAGCCCCTCGGCACTGGCCATGCACGGAGACTTGCAGCCATCCAGAGAGGGATGCAAAGTTACAAGGCAGTGTGGCATCAGGTGTTAAAGTCACACTGGCCAACATGCCCCTTGGTGAGCGAGGACCTGTGTCCCACCCCAAGGACCACTCGCCGCCCTGCACTTCTTCCTTGCTTCTGCTGCAGCAAACCATGAGCAGGTCACCTGCAGGCCACAGCCCTCCGTGCTGTGTGACAGCACACCAGTGGAGAATCTGCAAAGGTTCACATTTTGCATAAAACTCACCAAATCCCCTGACATAGTGTTGCCCAGACGTGTTGTCCCCCAGCCCCCATCTGCTCTGCTGCAGCATCTCGAGGCTGCGTTGGAGCAACCCAAAGGTCCAGATATCTGCGCGCTGGCAGGTGCTGTGGAAATCTCCTGTGCTCTGCCCAACTCAAGCGCCTCTTTGCAACCAACCTGCCCTTGCTGCAAACTTCTGCATGGCCCAGGAGGCTTCTGTAAGACTCTGGAGTGACCTATCCCTGGGAAGGGTGGGATCCTTGGACAGTCTGACTTCAGCCTGAGCCCAGCCTGCCCGCGGGGGTGATGGGGACAGATGTAGCTGAGTCCAGGAGCACTGCAGACATCAGGCCACACCTGGGAACCGCCAGCCCGGGTAAACAAAGGCTTCCTTGTCATTGTGGGCAGACTGCTCACCCTCTGTCTGTCCAGTGGGGAAGGTCTGAGTGATGAAGGTTACCAGCAAGTTCCTCCCCAGGGCATATTCCTGCGGTCCAGGGTGTCTAACTGCTCGTGCAGTCACACCGCTTTTTGCATCTATGTGCCAGTGCAGTAGGGTCTGTGCAGGCTATTGAGGTGGGACTCCCTTTCTCCCTTTCAGGAACCATCTTAAAAATCTCCTGCAATAAACATTTCATCCCCAAGGGGATGTTTTGAACTCAGCCGCAATGTGAAATTGTTGTAGCCGGTCCAGTTCATACACAGCAAGCAGGTACAAACCTGCTCCCAGGATTACAGTATAGGGCTGTTTACTACGTCTTCTGAAGATGTAAAGTATGAATCCTGCCCTAAATCTCAGGGCTTAGAGATTTATCCATCCCCTGCATTAGGCAACAAATCAAAGGAACTGAGGAAAAACCGCAGCTCTCCCACCCAATTTCAACAAGAGGAACTTTCTACTCCAGGAACACGGGAGCTTTTAAAGCCGCTTTTGATCAATTTCTATTTGTGTCAGGCCCAGGTAACTACTGATGCAGAGTACAAGAGCGATGCCTCCCTTCCGGAGCCAGCCAGCTCCCCGCGGGTGGCAGCAAGGAGCCTGCTCTCCCTGCCCCACCGCCCGCGTGCAGATGGGCTCACGACACCCGGCGTGCTCCACCACAGGGACATGTTGACAAGTGACCCCATTGTAAGGAAAAGCTTGAAGGATAAGAGCGTTTCCAGCTGGGAAATGGTTGCCTGGAGAAGCTTGCTCTGGGCTGTCCTGTGAGAGCTGAAGTTGGTGTCCCCATGCTTCAGGACAACCTGCCTTGCTCTCAGCCAGGCTGTGCCAGCAGCACAGGGTGGCACTTGGGCTGTCATACCAACCCCTCTGCCTGCAGGGCTGCTTTTCATTTACTCTGACCCCCCCAGCCTTCCCCATGGAGGAATGCAGAAGACTGGCCCAGCTGCAAGGCCAGAGAAGGAAGGGTTGACGCACACAGTGACTGTATATATACATCCATACCTTGCCATGGGCCTCATACTTAAAGAAGTCCCTGCTTCCTAAAAGCAGGGGAAATGCTATCCCTCATGTCACTGGGAACATTTCACTTTCCAAAGACTCTGATGCTTCCCTGGACAGGTTTGCAGGGCATGTTGTGCTGTCGTGTGCTCTTCCTATAGGAGAAGCTCTGATGATACCGTGGGCTCAACAGGAGTGAGGTCACTGGTTGTGGGTCCCTGTGCCCTCCAGGAACAGCAATCATTCACCCTCATCTGTTTCTCTGTCACCATAAGAGTGTGGCCAGGAGTGAGGGACATGGGAAAGATAAGTTGATCCCTGGGAATTTGTTGGAATAGAACTAGAATTCTTGCCAGGACAGACCTTAGGCCCATCAAGCTTAATCACAGTAGAAGGGTTCTTGTCACGGATGGGGACTCTCACTGATTTCCTTTACTGAGAAAAGAGTGAGGAAAAGCACAGGGTGCTGAAGAAGACAGGTGAAGGCCACCATGTGTTTCCTTCATGTTATGATTCAGGTCCCTCAGGTCACTGCAGCAGGGACCCGGTTGAGGCTGGTGACTCCACAGCAGCTCAGCAGGATCTGCTCCATCTCCCCAGGGACCAAGGGGAGATGTGTCCTTCCAGGCACTAGCTTGCTGAAGAGTCATGGGCCACTCTGCCTTCCCTCTGACCTCCTCAGGACAGGAGTGGGAGTGCAGAGCAGCACCACAGCCTTATTGGCAGAGCAATAAAATCACCAAAACCTCCTGTAGGGAAAGGTGATATTATTGCCATTTTATTGTCTAGAAAAATCAAGTCACGAACTGAGCTTTGTAGGAGGGTGTCCTTTCCCAGCCCATTGCAGAGCACCTTGCACCTTCCCTCAGAGTCTGGCTGGGGTCAGGGATGGAGAGCAGAGCCTGGAGCAAGACCTTGGGTCTGTCTCACCCTGCTCTTTGTGCCCTGGGAATGACCAAAAATCCTGGCCCTCTTCCCAAGCCATGTCTCAGTTCCCTCTTCCTGTGCTGCCCTTCTCCACTCCCATCCAAGCCTGCTGAGGGCAAGACTCCCCTGGCAAGCCAGCTTCTACGGGATCTTCACGCATCCTGGCACTTTGAGAAGAGCAGCTTCAACTCAGACGACTGCAGGAGCCATCTGGGGCTAATATGGAACTGCCGTGATTTATAGGGTACCGTCATTATGGATACTGACATGGATACTATGCATACTCCACAAATATAGGGGAGTGCAACCAGCTGTAAATTGGTGTAAACTGGTGTGTCTCATGCAGCATACAGAAGCGTGTTGTGTAACTGGGGACCATCAGTTTGGCCCCAGTTATGCCCATGTCCTACGGGGCTGCCATGAAGCTACACGGTGCAGAGCACTGCATTTCATGGTGACACAAGCTGCTCACCACACTGGTCCCCGTCTAGATCAGATCCTTGCTCCCTTAGGACCAGTATAACCACTCCTACAGTCATGTGCTGTTCTCTGAACGTTAGTGTCCACAAAACCCCCACAGATCTTGAAGGAGATATCTGGGTAGGGAATCTGAAGAGCACATAAGGCAGGAACGATCAGAGAAATGCTGGGATGACAGGTATTAAAAGACAGGAAGGGGGAGGGAAGTCCTGCCTCTTTGCTTTAAATAGGGGCAAAGCATCGAGCTTATACTTAACCATTCTGGCTTTGTCCAGAGAGAGAGGAGAAGACTCAGGAGGGCAAGTCACTTTTCATCCTTGGGGATGCTGGCGTCTGACAGCCAGCAAAGGCGCCACGCCAGGCTGTGGCACCACCTCTTGATGCTGGGCAGGCTTTGGCCAGACCACACTGTCCCATCTGGGACCTGCCCTGCAGAACAGGGGGCATCAGGAGACCAGCTAGAGGACAATCGTCAGAAAGATAGGAAATGCCAGATCCCTGCCCATGGGGAAACTAGACTAGAAGTTACAGGGGTGGCAGAAGAATGTAACTGGGATAATTCAAGCTAGAAGAGAGAAGGCTCAGGAGGCAGCACGGGAATGTCAGGCACAGAGATGTGCAGGGTGCTCACACACCACTCCTCACCGGTGGGGCTGGGCATGTTTGGAGTGTCTCCCTCTGGCCATGCCCTCCTCCTGCATCTCCTCTGCAAAGCTGCTCATGGGCAGCACAAGTGGCCCCAAGTGTCCTGCTGGATGCAAGGGGCAGCGCGAGNATTGCTTTATTTAAAAACAGTGAGAAGGATCAGGAGTCTGCTGATGAACTAAGGGAGTCAACTGAGGTTATTTTACCTGAAGGGGATGTGAATGAGGATGGACATGAATCGTTAAAAACAAGCATCTGCTGTAATGAGGAAGAAAATTAGTATTCTTCATATCTGGAGATAGGACTAGCAGGTTTTGGAGCAGTTGGCACCAGGGATATTAAGGACATGTTACATCTACAGATGTGAATGCTGTGTCACAGGATGGCTGAGATTTATCAAGTGACAGGCATGGCTGGAGCTGGGAATGGCTGCCCCCGTCGTGACAAGCTGAAGCCTGTAGGTTCTCAGGACTCACCGCAGGATCAGACATCTTTCCTCTGGTGACAGAGGTGTCCCCCGAGGAGAGAGGTGGTAGCTGGGGAGGGTAACAATTTTCATAATTTAATTTTAATGTGCTAGAGCTTTAGAGGTAATTGCGGTAAGGTGCATGTCCACAAGTAAACGCTCCCATACATCGTGGGCTGTCAAGGGGGCTGGTGCTTTCCCAGCCTTTCCAGAGAATTAGTTTATGTTTAAAAAAGGATGGGAAACACCCTGGGAATTCCTCCATAGACCTGCCTGTGCAGCTGGTCCTCTCCCTGCCCTCGGAGTGAATCCCAGAGCTACTGGAAGCAGGACCAGATTCTTGGCTCTGCCTCCTTCAGCTGCTGCACTGCACAAAAACCACCTGGAAAGTGGCCATGAAGATAGGCCTGTGCAGAAACCACGCAGGGGTACACCCGGGGAAGCAGATGTATGGAGACTTGGAAGAGAGCAAGTGAAAAGCCAGGCTGCCCCACTACCAACAAAACATCACGACACAGGGGAATACACGGATATCTTCATGTCCCAAGCCTTGAGCCCGCCCCAAGCAGAGACAAGGAGAGTTGTGGCCTCTTTGTCACTCCTCAGATGAGTGCAGACTGACGACACGGATGCTCAGCAGTGATAGCTGGTGCTCTGAGGTCTTCTCAACTGATGGACTGAGAAGAGACTTTGCAAGTGCACCTCTCCCAGGGGCCCTGCTCTACAGCATGGCCAATCCACACCCTCCCCATGGAGGCTGACGCTCCTGGGTCCTCCCCTTGCAAAATCACCTCCATAGTCCATGCTATCCCAGTCTTGGAGTTTTCCAGGGTGGCAGAATCTCTGGAAAACTGTAAATTTCACCATCCTTCCAAACCTCCTCAAGAGCTGCCTCCCTTCAGAATGCCCTGACTGGAGCTCCATTACCCAGGAAGTACCCATCCCAACTGGCTCTGTGGTTTAGCTTGCGCTGCACGGCTTCATACCACATCCCACCCTCGCACACGCATCCCTCATCAAATGCTCTGCCGCACAAGCAGGATTGCCAGCCTCTTACTTTCCTGGCTGAACATGCTGCAGCAGCAGCAGCAGCACATACCAGCCAAGAAGGAATCCCACACCAAACTCCACAGGGAAAGACTCCAAGCACAACCACAACTGGGCCTGCCTCACCCCGAAATGTGGAGGGCAAAATGCCTGGGTGCATCCTCTTGGCTGCAGACCCCGGACCCGTGGCGGCCAGCTGAGGTGGCCCACTCCGTTGCTCCGTATCTCAACAAGCCTCAACCAGCCTGCGTGAGCGCGCGGACCCAGCGCTGCCCACAGCCTGCCTGCTCAGACGGAGGCGTGAGTGCTGCCCAGCCCCTGCCTGCACAAGCCTGCTGACCCCCACACTGCCCCAGTGCTGCCTGTGGCTGGTCTCCATCAACAGGTAGGTTGGATTGAGCCCGACAAGAGTGGCCTTGCTCTGCACGTGCCACATCTCCTGGCTGGATGGACCCTATCCAATGGCCACCCCCACTGGTCCATCCTTCTCTTCCACTACTGAGATGCAATCACAGCACCTCATGTGGTCCAGAACAGGCGCTGATTAGCCTGGTTGTAAACGCACATCAAAAACCATCGCCAAAAAAAGCCCTGTTGCCCCAGGATGGCAGGTTTGCAGGTGGCTTGGGACACTTCAGGAATCCCCAGACAAACCCTACCTCTTTGACAACCCCCAGCCTGTGCGGAACAGAAACGGCTTTGAGACAAAGGGCACATCCAAGAGACGCTCCCATGGGGAGGGAAGAGGAACGTGGAGAGGTTGGAATGTCTTTAATCCCTACGCACGGGCTCCAGGCACAGTTGCCTCAAGCAGTAACAGCCCTTTGACTGTGCTGGCTGAGTCACTTCAGCCTCCCAAGATGGGGACATTTTATCATGCACAGGCCTGTACCTCTGAGGGCTGGAAGTGAGGTGAGACTTTCTTTGTGCAAGGATCCTGGTGTGATGGAACCTGATCCCAGCATTTTTCTGGTCATTCGGGAGTGGTCTCTGCCAACAAACAATCCTACTCCTGAAAATAAAACGTGACCTCTGCAGATCTGTGATTTATGCTAGTTCCAGTCAGACTGCCGTGGGTAGCAGGTTGTGTGTCCACCTCTCACTGTGTCTCTCAGTTCCAGTATGGTCACCTGAACTGTGCCAACCCCAGGTGACAGTGCACTATCCAGACCTGGTTTTAAATGGTCTGAACGGTCTTTGCTTGGGATGTTCATCAATGTCCTCAGCTTGTCCAGAAGGCCTGGTGCTGCTGCATTTGATAGCGGCTCATCAACCAGCGCAGTCTTGTAGGACTTCACCCATTGATACAGCTGCTTGAAGACAGAAAATTGCACTCAGCAATTGAGAAACTGCACCAACCAGAGTGGGCATAGGGCTGGGTAGGTGGTGGGATCATGCCATAGGCACGAGAAGTCAAGCTCTGACTAAGGTTGTTTTTCTGCTTGACTGGGCTGCAGGACCCAGTGTTTTATGCCTCCGTCACACTTGGGTATGGAAACAAACCCATACGCAGGACCAGCAGCCCCGGGAGTTATGTTGGTCCTTGGGTGAGAGCTGACGGCCCGGATGAGCTTCTCCATCTCAGCGGGCTGCAGAGAGCACCCACGGGATCAATCACTGGGGTTTACACTCCCCTTTCACAAGTGTGGAAGGAGAAGCAGGGCTGACGCCTGTGGAGTTGCCAGGGCACAGTTCCCACCTCTGCCAGCAGCCACTAGCCCCGTGTCCTCCACGGGTGACACTGGTCTCAGAGGGGTCCCGTCAGCCTTGCAGCGTGTCCCCTGCGGGAAGTGGCTCTGGGTGCAGCAGCGAGGAAGCTCGTGGTGCTGGGTGGTCCCTGCGCTTGGCCCATGGCCGTGCCGAGCAGGTGACAAGATCACCCGGGAAAGTGAGCAAGGGAAGTGTTTTGAGAATGGCAGGATGGTGGGAATCGGGTACAACAGGGTGAGCAGAGGAACATTAGGAGCTGACGGAGCAGAGATGTGAGACTGCCAGAGCGCCCAAGGCTCGGAGTCTCGCGCTGCCCCTTGCATCCAGCAGGACACTTGGGGCCACTTGTGCTGCCCATGAGCAGCTTTGCAGAGGAGATGCAGGAGGAGGGCATGGCCAGAGGGAGACACTCCAAACATGCCCAGCCCCACCGGTGAGGAGTGGTGTGTGGGCACCCTGCACATCTCTGTGCCTGACATTCCCATGCTGCCTCCTGAGCCTTCTCTCTTCTGGCTTGAATTATCCCAGTTACATTCTTCTGCCACCCCTGTAACTTCTAGTCTAGTTTCCCCATGGGCAGGGATCTGGCATTTCCTCATCCTTCTGACGATTGTCCTCTAACTGGTCTCCTGATGCCCCCTGTCCTGTATTTACACAGCAGGCTACCCATGTCAATCCACAGAGCCTTTCTCTTGGTCCCCCTGCAACATCCAGCATTTTAGAGCTTCTCTCCCACACTAGATGATCTCTGCTCCCCTCCTCGTATGTGGAAGGTGTCTTGTGCAGCTCTGTATTGTCAACAGAGGTAACCACCTTCCTTTCCCAGTTATCATCTGGGTCCTTAGAAAAAATACTGAGTGTCATCTCCAGGAAGATGCTGTACACCCTTAAACAGGCTCTTCATTTGAGAGGGAGCCATTTAGTAATTTGAGTATGGCCTCTCTGCTGTCTTTTTGTACCACATACAAAGTGTCTTCTCTCCTGTATTGCTTGCCAGCATTTAACATCGTACTAAAGCAAAGTTAAAGTCACGGTAGATGATGTCTATGCTTGCCTCTCTATTCTCATAGCCTTGTACCCTGTACAGAAAAAAAATAAATCGCTTTGGCACAACTTTTTTTTTGCTAGCCACTACTGACAGTTGCTTGTTTCCCTGCTTTTTCTTCTGTGTGCCTATCAATAATTTAATAGTAAGTCCCCATTTTCCTCCAGAAATTGAAGAGTTATGTGGCGTATACCTTCCCCTTTTAAAAGATTGTCTCCACAATTGTCTTTTTCAAAATTTACTTTCACGACAGACCTCTGAATCCTCTGCAGTAAAGCTAGCAGTCACAGCAATGGGAAAGTTTCTTGCTTGCATCAGTACTCTTTGGGCTGCCCCTCTCTACTAAGGCCATGCTGCATCCTCATTTTACTTTTCACATCATCTCCAACCACTCCTTGAAGGTTTTGGAAATAGAAACCTCAGATATGTAAAACGTTCCTTACTTTAGGCACTTTCCCCAGCCCAGCTACTACACTGGAATGTCTCTATTTTCCAGAGGAGCATGTGCCCATGATGTCCTAATTCTGGAAGGAACAAGTCTGTTCAGGTCAGAGGCTTGTCCAGAGTCAAAAACTTAGCTTTTCCAGAGATGGTAATCCCAGTAAACTCAGATGTGTGGCGCTCCCGGAGATCAGTGAGAGAGGACAGTGGCTGCCGACGTCAGAAATACTCCTGGGGTCTGGTTCTGACCCTGCTTGAATCACTAGAGCCAGTCAGAGACCTGCCCCTGGGACAGGAGCACTGCCACCCAGCGTCTCCTCCTCTCCCATCACTTGGGTAGTTACCTCAGTGTCCACGGCCCTTCTCCATGCCCTATGAGCCCATTCAGCCCAACAGACCCAGTCACCTGCTCTCTCTGAAGCCCCTGGGATGGTTTGGTTGTTTTCCACAACAGCTCCAGTTAGTGCTGCAAGTTGTGCCAATGCTGTGAAGCCCCTTAGCAAGCAGCTATAGAGCAGCTCCTCCTCCGTTGTGTTTGCAACTGTCCCACAGTTTGAATAAGCAACCCGCCCACAGGCTAGTTTCCATAGACCCTGCAGAGGTAACCACCACTGACACACCCTGGGAGGAGGATGTCTGACAGAAGTATGAATATGGGACAACTGAGCTGAAAGCTTTGGTTATTACTCTGGACTAACAGATGCACGTATGCAGTGGAGAGGCCCCTTTATGGTCACATCTCCCCAGTGGACAGAGTCATTCAGGTTGGAAAAGACCTTTAAGACCATCAAGTCCAACCATTAACACTGCCAAAACCACCACTAACCCACGTCCCTCAGCACCACATCTACCTGTCTTTTAAATACCGCCAGGGATGGAGGTATTCCCTGGGCAGCCTGTTCCAATAACCCTTTCTGCAAAGGAAATTTTCCTAACATCCAATCTAAACCTCCCCTGGCGCAACTTGAGACCATTTCCCCTTGTCCAATAGGCGATAGCCTGTTCCCTGGGAGAAGAGACTGACCCCACCTCTCTGCACCCTCCCTTCAGGGAGTTGTAGAAAGCGATAAAGTGTCCCCTCAGCCTCCTTTTCCCCAGACTAAACAACCCCAGTTCCCTCAGCCACTCCTTGTAAGACTTTTTTCCCCAGATCTCTCACCAGCCCTTCCCTGGGATCTTCTGCTGCAGGATCCTGGGCCAGGCTGGACTGCAGCTCACCTGCCAGCAGCCTGTAGGTTTGCTTAAGACCCCTGAGTGACCAACGTGGTGCTTTCCAACCCCTCTTGCTTTCCAAGAAGAGTTCAGGACAGCTTCAGAAACAAGCAGCGACATCGTCCATTTTGTGTCAGGCTTTTTTTTTTTTTTTTAAATAAAGATTTCTTTTTTCTAATTATAGGATGTTGCAGAACAATCAGCTGAGTCGCATCCCTGCAGAGGCACTGAGAGATCTTCCAAACCTCCAATCTCTGTAAGTCATTAAAAATCAATGCTGCAAGCTGCACAGTCCCTTGGGGGCCCTGGGCTTCCCAGCATTTGAGTCATTAGTTCCTTTGTCAAGGATGTTCTGTCCCTTCTTCCTTTTCTTTTCCAATTAAAGCAAAGATTACTGTCACTTAACATAGAAGGGAGGGAAGTGCAGTTTTCAAGGAAGGAACACTGACTTGGTAAAGGATGTTGAAATTACAGCTCCCCATGTGTGCGTCGTGATGAAAAGGCCACCAGCGCCAATGCCTATTTCAAGGAACACTGGAAAATATCCACCCAGAAGGGGCTCTGTCCTCTCCACTGTGGACCACAGTGGGGAAGGGACCTGTCAGGGAGCACAGAGGACACTCTGGTCTGTCAACATGCGAGTTGGGCTATTTTACCCAGATAGAGGGTACTTATGTTAGGGTAGAAATGCTGTAAAACATTTTTAGTGATTCAGCTGAGGCTGCAATCGTGCTTTTCCTTTAAAGTAACTATATCCACAGCAGGTTTGTGCTACTGTATTCACTAAAAATCACACATCACTGAAATACTTGCAGTTTTCCTGAGTATGGACACGCTTGCAATCAGATCCTGGTAGTGCCACTGAATTTAGGGAAGGTCTGGGTAATCACCCAGCTGGTGTAAGCAGCACTAATGAAGCTTGTAAAAGCATTCTGAATTGGTCTGAACCACTGAAAATCTGACCTTAATCCCAATCCTTAACTTCAATCACAGTTTTACTGTGTCATTTTATCATAGAAATTTTGGCTGGATGCTGTTTCTGGGTGTCTCCAGGCCAGCCTCCTGCTTGGAGCAGGACTATCACCAATAGTAGGTGGGGCAGTTGCAGCTTTGCCTATCCTAGCCTTGAAACCCTCCAAGCATGGAATTCCCCCCTTTGCTGGTGACGTGACCTGCGGCGGTTCTTCCTGAGGAAGAAGCTTTTCCTCAAGTCCAACCTAAAACTCCTGGAGCACATTTGGTGGTCACTGCTCTTTGTTTGATCACTTGGAACCACCCAGCAGAGCTTGGTTCCATTATCTTTAGTTGTGGGTCGCTCGTCTCTTCCCTGCTAGGTGAAACCAACCCAGCTCCTTCCACCTCTACTCGTGGGGCAAGTGCTCTGGGACCCTGACTCAGTTGTCAGTCCTCCACTGGACCCATTTGGTTCCTCTTCATCCTTCTTATACTGGGCAGCCCCAAACTGGACGCAGTTCTCCATGTGTGGCCCTCCCAACACCAAGTATGAGTTTCTGTAAATATTAATTTAAATATTAATTTGCAAAGGGGGTGTTGGCTGCAGGATATGAATGCTCTTTCTGGCAGGAGAGATTTGAAACTTTTGTTGTTGAAACATCACTGGCGCATGGTTGTGGCTGTTATTAAAGCCTGTCGACATCACCACCAGTGCCAGAGTCAAGACCCCCTTCTGCTGGGATTTGGAGATTAATCTCCAAAGTTTTCCAAGTGACTACTGTTTCAAGGGAAATATGACATGGAAGGTCGCCACAATGGGTCTGCTCCAGGAATGTCCCTTTCCCCCCTCAGCCTGTGTCTCTTACACCATTGAAGAGTGTGTGACAACCAGTGCCACTGGAGTCCTTGCTTGGGTAGAACCAACCTTTTCTTCTGAAGGTTCAACTGCCTGCAGACACCACTGCTGCTTGGGCCACCTGGCCTGGGGGCATCTCAGGCAGTACTGAGAAGTCCACAAGCCCCATCCCCTCAGCCGACAGCCCCCAGTGAAATACCATATGGCACATGAGAAATGCAAAATGCTCCAAGAAGTTGCTCACAGCACTTTTGGGCTTCATATAAAGCTCAGAATGGGAGGGCGATTTAAATGATTTATCTGTGTTGAATCAACACAGAGGTATCTGCTCTTAGTGCACTTTGTGACCCCCCCCAAGTGTCTCCAAAGTTGGTGAGGAGGGAGAGCCTGGGCCAGCTGGGATCTCATGTTCTTCCCACAGAAACTGAACAGTAAGAGCAAATTTTAGGAAGAAATAAGCTGCTTCAGACAACCTGAGGGACACTAGGCTTGGAATAAAATCAGAGGTCTGAGTATTAGGGCACTTCTGGCTAGGACATGCCTAATGCCTGTCATATTAGGACTGGTTTCAAGAGCCACAGCAGCAGGGGCAAGAGAGGCTGCTGTAGCCAGTTGTGTCCCATTTCCCCCCTGAGCATGGTGCCCCAGCCCATAGGCTCCCATCCAGGATCCAAGGTGACTAAACAGGGACCTCCTGCCTTTCCCCAGCAGCCTTGGCCCTCTGAAACAACGTCTCTGGGCCGTTATTCCCCTCTCAGAGCTCCCCTCAGCCCCTCACATCTGGTAGTTCAGCCAGGTCTTTCTTCACAGCAGTGCACAAGCACCCTTGCCCGGTCCCTCTTGGCTCCTTCACTCCTCTTCTCCTCACCATCCATTTTTAGGATACCTGGACCAGGGCTCCTCTTCTGAGCCTTCTCCAGATCCACCTCTGAGGCTCAGTTTCCCTTCCCAGCCTCTCATCGGACCCAAATTCCTGTCCCAGACACAAACTGTGCACAGGAGGGACAAAAACAGTGGCCTACCACTCCTGTCTCTTTCTTAAAAAAAGCAAAAACCTGCTAGATCTGACAAGACCTGGGTTCAGGATTGGAGAGGGGGAAACAATTTCTGACCTGTAGGACTCCTACATCCAATACTCCTGACTACACCAGCCAAACCCACAGCTTACCTGCCAGCCACCAGGCGCAGTGAGAGTAAATACGTTCAAAGGAAGGCTACTGCTGGGAAAATAAGCATTTAATGGGATGGAGCTTAAAGTGCCCCTCCAGCCAAGGGAGCCTGGATACACATTCTCATGGTCACAGACTGCCTAGGGCTCCTGGACCATCTTTACACACATGACTATTTAATTAAACACCCTTTTTGGGAGACCCAACTTTGAGAACTGGCAGAGAGTATCAGAAAATGAGAGATGTGCATTGGGAAAACAGCACAATCCCTTGTGGCAGATCTGTGTTGGCAACACCTCTCCCCCCCGAGCCAGATGGGTATCCCGCTCGCCAGCTCAGGAAGGTGGGACCAGCTGTGGCTGGGCTTCATCACATCTCACCTGATCAGAGAAACAGGAAAAGGATTAGCTGGGCCACAGGCAGCAAATTAGTGGGAATTGGTAGACTTGAAAAACGGTGGAGCAAGATGCCGTGGATCTTTCCCCATTAGGATAATAACACCTGCACAGAGTCATCTCCAGCTGCACACTCAGAAGTGCTTTCCAGAGAGTTTGCTCACTGTCAGCGCTTGCACTGTAGCGGCAAGAACGACACCAGCATGGGAAGGCAAAGTGATCTCCCTAGGGTAACAGCAAAGTCCTAGCAAAGAACCTAGGAGTCCTGGCTCCACTTGGCACATTAAAGTGTTTCCATGCCTCATTCAAGACTCGGCAGCAGCACGATCAGTATGTAGAACCACCAGTCACCAGGAGAGGAAGTATTTGGGACAGACTGGGTAAAAGACAAAAAGCTACAAGAAAGAGGTTTCTATAGCAAAAAGAAAGCAGCAAAACAGTAGATCTTCTGTAGGTGTCACATCAGTGAACCCACTTCACCCATCCAGTTCTGTCTGTGCTTACAAAAATTCAGGATACAGCCATAAGAGATCAATCGAGGTCCCCTACAGTCACTTTTCCATGTTATACCCCTAAGGCTGGGTCCAACTCTGCAAACCGGGGTCGGCAGTCTCTGTAAGCAAAAGTTTCATAAGCGTCCCATGCAATGGAGACCTCTTCCTTGTTTGAGCTACCTGGTTAAAGGACGGGCACAAGGTGCCTCTCAGAATGACCGTGATCACAGATCGCCAACAGGCTGCATTAAAATGGGCCCTCAAAACAGAGAGGACAGGAGGCAGCTATTCCCCGAGGCAGTGACTCTCTGCAGAGTTATTCTCCAAGAGGACAGGCACAAGCCAGCTCTGATTCACATCAGCACCGCACCAAGCTCTGTGTCTCTAGCTTGGCCACTTGAAAGTGTGGAGGGTACATGCAGAAAATGATGACGATTTGCACTTTCTCCTCTTTATACAGAAACTGTACAGACAAGAACCCTTGGGCACGGTGAAGGCCCAAGAATCATTTCTGGTAACTAAGCCCAGCATGGCCGTGAGGCACAGCCCTGCCTCCTGGGTGGAGAGGGACGTTTCTGAAGACACACAGTGTGTGTTATGAGACTGTACCACTGCTGTGTCTCACACTGGTGAAAGCATGATCTGCTGTCATCCTGGGTCTCCAAGCTGTGCTGCTCCCTCAAGGGAGAATCCAGTGCTTGCAGTCTTACAGCTCTCCTTCGAGCTCATGTTTAGAGATGCCCTTCTGTACCCACCCTCTCTCTCTATTCAGAGAAAAGATCCATAAAGATAAATGAGACCTGATTTGAAAAACAGGAGTGGCACGGTGTGGACAGTCTTTATGTCTTAAGATAAAGAGCTAAGATGGTCTGCTTGGTTTTCACTGGTGTTACCATGACTTCTCCAAATGTAGTTACTAACCTCAGGCCTAGAGGTCTGCATTTGAGAGAGATTTTTTTTTCCTCTTTTTCAAATATCTGAGTCATTTTCCACAAGTTTATGAGACTCTTGTGTATTCATTGCCAAAAAACTAGCCAGCCTGGAACACCCATAGGTCACCCACAGCACGGTTTCCAAGTATTACTGGTCAGGTCATCTGAGACCCAGTGTACTCATGTTGCCAGAGACTATTTTTTTCCAGTCAGAAGGGGAAGTGGGTTTACGGCACATCATGACAGTTCATGGGTTACCAGACTTGTATGGCACTTCGTGGAATATTAACTGTCTGCTTTGCAAGTTGGCAACGCATGCTAAGCAGGCAGGAGAGCTGAAAAGGGGGGTGAAAATGGGAGCCAACAGGAGCGGGGTGGAACAGACAGCTGTACTAGACAGAAGGCGATTGTGTGCTGGTTATTTTCTTGCTCTTTCAGATATTTGCATTTGATGTCCGTGTTCGTCATGCTGGGATTCAGGCAGGATTTGAAGGGAAAGTATGTATCTCTTAAGACAGGCTGACACAGGAGAGGAAAAACAGACTCCTCAAAACACAAGTCTTTCCTCAGATTTACAACAGAAGCAGCCAAACTAAGTGGAAGTTGAGAACAATTATTTTGAGTGTAGCTCTACCAGTAGGACTTACCATGCAATTCAAGGAATGAGTTGGCCAAACAAGTGGGACAGAAAGGGATGCTTCTAGCCACTGGGGACAGAGAGAGGTTGGTATTTAATGGCTGCACAGCACCAAGTCAGAGATGAAATGTAGCAAGAACCTGATGTGTGGATTCAGAGGAGTACCTGAAATAAGAAAGTGAAAACCAATGATTAATAAACTCTAGTTGTCTCCAGAGGTGGCTGCTGTCTTGCCTTTTGAGCATTCAGAGATGATGCCCGCTGAGACAGGACACACGCACCCAAGCCTTGGCAGCACTTGGAATTGCACTGCTGGGTCCCTTTGTTGTGCTGCTGGGGTCCAAGCTGGGGTCCCAGGCATGACCCGTGCTGAAGTCCCTCTGCTGAGGATGCCGGAGAGTTCAGGTAGCCAGACACTCTTCAGGCTCTGCAAGATGCCTGCTGTGAGTTCAGCTTCCCAGTTCCAGAGGGACAGGGAACTGCTGGAGCGAGTCCAGTCAAGGGCAACAAAGATGATGGAGGGATTGGAGCATCTTCCTTCTGAGGAAAGGCTGAGAGAGCTGGGACTCTTCAGCCTGGAGAAGAGAAGGCTGAGGGGAGACCTGATTAAAGTTTACAAGTACCTAAAAGGTGGATTGAAGGAGAATGGAGCCAGATTCTTTACAGTGGATCCCACTGACAGGACAAGGGGCAATGGGCACAAGTTGCAACACAGGAAATTCCATTCAAATACACGGAAAAACTTCTTTCCGATGAGGGTGACAGAGCACTGGGACAGGCTGCCCAGGGAGGGTGTGCAGTCCCCTTCTCTGGAGATTTTCAAGACCCACCTGGATGCAGCCCTGAGTGATGTGCTCTGGGCAATCCTGCTTCGGCAGGGGGTTGGACTGGATGATCTCTAGAGGTCCCTTCCAACTCTGAAGATTCCGTGATTCCATGATTCCATGAGGACATGGTACCAGCTGGGAAGTTTGCAGCAAGATTAGGAGTCTCTAACAGGAGGACATCAACTTGTACATACACTCTCAAGGAGAGGAAAGTCCAGGCAGAAAGAAACTCCAATAAACGTTGTCAGTCAGAGAGCAGAAGGAAAGTTATTCCTCCTTTTTACTGGGAGATGAGGCACAGGGAAGCAGGAGTCTCCTGTCCAGAATGATCAGAGAGTCCGTGGCACAGTCAGGGCATGAACCCTCCAGAGTACCTTGCCCCAGGAAAGCCTGTTCCACATTGGAACCCTCTTGCATTGCACACGCATCCAGCAAGCCTTCCCACACAGCTTTTTTGTGGCAGCAGTTAGGAGGAGGATTACACCTCCAGGGAGAGGAAGCGGCAGCTCTCTGTTAACATGGCCTGCTCTCACATCTGTCTCTAGAAGACCAGAAACAAGGAAGGAGAAACACCGTCCAGGGGTCAGAAAGACCATGCTGACGCTGCTCGCCTTCTGTGGACCTCCCTCTGCTCTTCCCTTCTGATCTGGCTCAGATGAGGCTCTGTCTTCAGGCAAGGAGCCTTCTTGAACCTGCCAACCCACGAACTTCAGGTGTGCAGGATTTTTCACAGCAGGTGTGGTGTCACCCACAAAAGACATGTGGTGGTGCAAAAACTAGCAATGGGAGGACACTAATTTTAACTAACCTGGATGAGGAAACCTAAGTTACTGAAGTTCCAATCCTTCACAGGACAGACAGCACACAAAAAAAAAAAGACTAGATTCAGGCAAGTTTAGGTAAGATGGGAGGGTCAGGGTGTTCTCCTGTGGGTGATCTCCAAGAGGATGTTGCCATTACTCTATGTGATCCCCCCTCAAAAAAGAACTTTTCCAAACAAGGAAGATGCAGTCATGAGTTTTGGCAAATATTTCAAACACACTAACAAGGGTTCCTCCTGCAAACTCTAACACAGGAGCTGGGTAGACTGGCAGACCGGATAGAGGTTTCCAGTCATTCAACATAACTCTGTGCCAAGGGCATTCCTAGGTCTAGGACATCCATTCCCTGTCACTTCATGCACTGATCCAAAGCTTGGCTGCTTGAGGTTGGGTTACTGCATATCCCTGAATATCACTCATCAGGGACTTCATACGGTCTGGGACACTCCTCCAGAAGGAGGCATTCACTACAGGGATTCGGCATTTCCCAACCAGAGGTGTTCATGACTCACTCTGCCCCATGGATGCCAGCCAGCCTGGGGAGGCAAGTGTCAAATCCACTCAAATACCCCCATCCACATCAGACACACTTGTCCTTACAAACACCCCTCTGAAGCTGCAGCCATGCCCACGGGGCCAGAATCAGACCTGCCCTGCTCCCTGTCAGCTACAGGATGTGGAGGCATCACTGCCTGGAGCCTGAGCTGTCGGGAAGGAGACCTTGGCAAGGATCACTAGATGAATACAAAGAATTTGGATTTCAAAATAAGAGAATACAAAGCTCTGGAGACTGAGCCTCCTACCAAGCGTGAGGGAGCTGCTTCCCAGCAGGCTTGCTTTATCTGGGAAGCATGTTGGGAAGCCCAGTGGGGAGGATTAGAGAGAACACGCACACCTGATGGCAATGCTCTGAGCCCTGCAAGGGGTGCCAAGGCTTTACGTAATGCTCTGAGCCAGTTGTGATCCCCTGGCAGAGTATCTGGTTACCAGTGGTTTATAGGTGCAGTAATACAACATACCATGAGTATTCTGGAAGAGTCGTGTGTCAGTCTAATTAACGACTTTGTGGTTTGTGAGCACTTACCCAAAGCAGATGGGCACCGTGTCTGTTCCTCTGCCAGGCAGAAGGAGTCCAAGGTATTTCAAAGCGAGCAGGTGCTATAAATTATAATTACCAGGCTTGCAGAGGTAAAGAAAGCAAAGAGAAAAGAAAACTGATGGATTAAGAGATCAAGATAAACTCTTGGTTTTTCTTTTTCAAATACTTATGGAAAGTGATGAAAATGACTGTCTCTTTCTGGAGTTTCTCGCAGATCAGCACTTTGGGAAAGTGCTTGGTGTGTGTCTGGCTCATCTGGGTGGGTGTTGCATACAGCACTTTGGAGGGGGAAGCGGAGATTAGTGCCAGCCAGAAGAGTGTCAGAGCTTTTCCAGTATGAGTGGCTATATGGTAGCTTCAGGACAGTTATCACACCTTATCTCACACGGCTTTGAGGCCAGGGACTCCAGGAGAATAAGATTTCTAAGTGGCCCAGTACAGCTTTCCCCAAGTTACCATCGTAGTTCAGCTCCACAATACCAGCCTGTGCTTTCAGCATGGTGACCTGATTTCTAGCCTATGGCCATGAATCCCAGAGCTCTGTGCATTTCCTTGGGGTTACCTCCTCCAGACTGGGGAGGAATTGTGTTAATAGCTAATTACTGTGACTTGAGAGACTTTGGAACTCCCTAGTATAGTAGCAGGTTTTCTGACCCAGTAAGACACAGCCGCATAGGCACAAAGCTTCCAGAGTCATGTTTCTCCCTGCTGGATAAAGGCATCCGCTCATTTATGTCCCAACCTGTGATAGCTCATTTCTCCTCCCATAGAGCCTTATGGCTGCATGTCACCTCATGTAGACCCCAGACCCCAAGAGTATGGACATAACACATGTAACGTCATCTAACCCCCTGGTGGGACACCAGCAGCGTGTGAGTCTCCAGCTGAGCTCACTTCCATGTGTCTGAGCAGCAACCTTTAGTCAAGAGAGAGACACAGATGCACTGGGGGAGAAAATAATCTTGTGGAAGTAGACACTTGCCTTCAGAGATGGATCACTCTGCTTGGTCCTTTCCATTCACAGCTGGAGAGAGACACACAGTTCGAAAGGAAGCATCTGAATATAGTTGAGATGACTCCTAGCTGTGATGCCCACCTGTGTATAGACATGATATCCTCATTACACCCTTGGCACCTGGATCATGGCATGTGAATCAGGGAGTTAACCATCTAGTCCATCTGTGCCTGCATGTGCAGGGCTTTGTCCAGAAACATCTAAACAAATGGTGACGCTGCTCCAGAGAAGAGAGAGCATAAATCATAGTCCTTCAATACTAATATTTGGCATAAGAGGGAATTACAAGTCTGGTATCTTGGCTAAAAGTCTGCAAGGCCCGTACATAGAATCACAGAAGGTTTACATTGGAAGGCACATTAAGGATCACCCAGTCCCACTCCCCTGCCCTGGGCAGGGACACCTCCCACCAGCCCAGGTTGCCCAAAGCCCCGTCCAACCTGGCCTTGAACCCCTCCAGGGATGGGGCAGCCACAGCTTCTCTGGGCAACCTGGGACAGGGGCTCACCCCCCTCACAGCAAAGGATTTCTGCCTCAGATCTCATCTAAATCTCCCCTCTTCCAGTTTAAAACCCTTCCCCCTCGTCCCATGGCTCCCCTCCCTGATCCAGAGTCCCTCCCCAGCTTTCCTGGAGCCCCTTGAGGGACGGGAAGGGTCTGGAAGGTCTCCCCGGAGCCTTCTCTTCTCCAGGCTGACCCCCCCCAGCTCTCTCAGCCTGTCCCCACAGCAGAGGGGCTCCAGCCCCCCCAGCATCTCCGGGGCCTCCTCTGGCCCCGCTCCAACAGCTCCGTCTCCTTCTGCTGTTGGTGCCCCAGCGCTGGGGGCAGCACTGCAGGGGGGTGTCACCCAGCGGAGCAGAGGGGCAGAATCCCCCCCTCGCCCCCCTGCCCACGCTGGGGGGATGCAGCCCAGGCTGCGGGGGGTTTCTGGGCTGTGAGCGCACACTGCCAGCTCGTGTTGAGCTTCTCATCAACCAACACCCCCAAGCCCTTCTCTCAGGGCTACATTCAGTTGAATGAAGTGATTTTCAGATATTTCTGCCTCATCTCATTGATCAGACTTGCACCAGCCTTGACCATGGAATTTCCCCACAGCTGTTGCTGCCCAGCAACCTCTAGCACGCTGAGCCCGTACCCCATTTCACCCTTGCATTTGCAAGCACAGAAACAAATTGTGGCATGAGACTTGGAGAATGGTTCCTGGCCACTTTTTGAGAAATATCCCATTGCATTTATCTCTTCCCGTGCTATCAGTCTCTTCTATCTCTCAGTCATGGTCCCTTCCCTGCTTTGCGATGTTCCCTTTACCCATTAGCAGCAGCAGCACTTCCCTTCATGAGGAGTGAAGCCTCAAGATCCTGTACCATGGGATTGGGCTCTTCTTGCCTCCTTTCCTCAATGCGCTTTGAGTTTTCTCTTGTCTCCTGGGCAAGATGCACCATAATGCTAGCTTCAGTCCTTGTGGGCAGTTTGTTAGCCCTGCATCCCAAAAGGATGGACTCTCTTGCTGTTGGGCTTGATGGCATGTTTACTAAAGCAAAAGGGTCCAGGAAAAAAAGCTGTGACTGTGTCTCCATCTGTCTTCTGTCTCTTGGTGACTCCTCTGGTGTGCAGCGTGTCAAAGATGAAAACTGCAGATAAGCAAGAGACCTTCCCTCCTTGTCAGCATGTGTCAGTCACCTAGAGCAAACCATTTCCTGCTACCTGGTGGCTAATGCACCCAGCACACAGTTAGCCATCACCACTGCAGCCACACACAGGTGGTGGGCAACAGCGCAATAGGTCCCATTCCTGGGGATCCTGTCCTTGCTCTCATTTTAGTTCTCCTTTCTCCCTCACAGTCTTTGTTCACTGCATCCCTCTGAAATATTTGCAGGATTCACTTGCTACTCTGCCAGAAATCTGTGGTTCACAGCAGAAGTTAGCAACAGTCTCCCTGAGGAGGACTCCAGTCCCACCAGCACCGGTCCTGCTAACATCATCTTCACTTTTCAGGGCTTATAGGACAGCAGTGTCTGTCCTTTTTTCATTTTGATGCCTTCATAAGCTGATAGGACACAACCTGGAAGACAAACTGTACCATACACGTTGTTCTTAAAAACATTGCAAGCATTTTCATGGTTTTTACGAATATCATTTCCCACTAAAATCAGTTTTCACTCCAGCTTTACTTGACTCACAATCTCTAAGCACTAAATCAGCCTGACATGTACGCTCCCTGCACACAGGTTAATTTTACCTCTAACTAAAGTAATCCAGTTCCTCCAACCCATTGTTTCACTTCTCTGATATCCTTAGCAGGAACCTTCTGGAATCTTATGGAAATACAATAAAGACTGCTTCATCCTCTGTCCCTCAAGGCAGGTAATTATCTTTATACATATGGCCAGAGATTAAAATGCAAAGAATGGCTTATAGCAATTTGAGAACATGTGGACTTTGATGTAGACAAAGGAGGAAAGCTCATCCCACCTGATCAGATTCTAACAAACTTATAAATTCTTATGACAGAAGGAAGAAAAAAATTACTTTGGAATCAGCATGGCCTGAAGAGCTCAGTCATTTCATTCCTCATTTCACTTCTTTGATCTCTTTGAGATTTGACAGTTTGCTGTTATCAGCAATATTCTTCTCTATAAATCACATGTGATGCAGTAAGGTTTGAGGAAGGTGTTGTTTCCACTAGGTGTTTAGAGGATAAAAGCTATGGAAAAAACAAAGATCTATAAAGTCAACATCGTATAGTAATGACTTATAATCTGTTGGCTTAGAACTTGTCTTGTGGCAAGACCACCTCAGTCCTGTAAGATGATTTATTGGCTATCAGGTCTTTCTGGAGCACAATGAAAAAGAGGTCAGGAAGAGCTGCGAGGTCATTCTTAACAGCAAATCTGAGGTTAGACTGAAAGAAAGCAACTGCAAGTACTTTCTTGGTGATTGCTGTCGCTGACAGCACAGGACATTGAATTTCACCTGTTATAAACCACTTTGCAGCAGAAAGCACGTCTGTGGCAGGGAAGAGAGCCCAGAACAAGTTTCACAGTGCAGGCAGCGTGCTAGAGAAGTCCCTTCCACTTTAGAGGACACTTGCTGCTCAAAACCTTCCTGCCCTGTCTCTGAAATCCTCTGTTTTCCCTGAGGAACCTCTTCTCAGCAGGCAGCTTGGGAGAGGAGCACAGCTAAGTCAGAGGAGTTTTGTCCCCATTCTTGTTTTCAGAAGCTTGGTCTCCATTTTGGCATTTCAAGTGTTTAATGGCATTTCTACAAAGAAGAAAGCTATAGGAGGGGCCAAGAGTAGATATCTACCACATTCAAGTGAACACTGCAGTCAGGCATGCCACACATCCGTATGTACCGCAGGTAATTTCAGGCAGGGATGTAGTCATGGTGTGGTGAGTCCTTGCTGAAGCTTGGCTGCTGTTAGTACTCCTCACTGGCTGTATGGAAGCAGGAGCATCTCTGGCTCCACGTTCCATGATCCTTCCTCCCAGGTGTACCGTGCAGAAACTGAGCTTCACCTGAAAAATGGGAAGCTGTAGTTGTCTAGTTGAGCCAGTGCCCAGACAGTGAGGAAATGTTACAGCTGCATTTTCTTTCTTTGGATTTAGATGGGCTGATGTCCCTGGAAGGGACTGGGGCTCTCCTCCTCTAGGCCACATCTCATAATTTGGTTCAGGAATGAAAAACCAAATTCAGAGGAGTTACTGCTTTTCGGCATAGATTTTGAGCAGACAAGATTCTTCTGGTTCCACGTACCACGGGCTGTCATCTAACCTGCCGCTTGCTAGCTCTTTTCTCCACTTGACCCAATCTGACCTGTCACTGAAGATCTGTGCTTGTCACCAGGACTGGCAGCAATAGCTTGGCAACGTCAGATCAGGTTTGAGAAGAAAAAGTGGCATTAAAATACAAATCCAAGATTAAGATTCTGGACTTGTTCCTGTGCTTACACTGGCCTGATCAAAATCCCTGGTGTGGGTTCAAGAGTATCCCAGACTGGAAAACAAAGTGCATGGCTGAACCTTACATCTTATTCCAGCAGCTTTATCTGCCATTCAGCTTGTCTCCCCATGTCCTTTATGGAGTGTTCCCCAGTACCTTTGAAGAGAACTAGCATTTTTACTGCAATGATAAGCAATAACACCTTTTTAAAAGCCAGTGGCAAATCCACTTGGCAGAAAATGTATCACCCTCTTTTACAGCGGTGAAAACTGTGGCTTGGTCACTGTGTTCTTGGTATTTCCCAGCAAGCAGTTTCACTGCCTCCCCTTTGCAGCCCTCAAAGAGCAACAGTGGGATCAGCCGAGCGGATCTACAGAGCAGCCTGGGCCAGGTTTGAAGTTGGGAAGTTGAGTGGCTGGGACCAGGAGGCTGGTGTCTCTGTGCTTCTGCTATAACAGGAGTGCTAGATCCTTCCCTCATGGTGGGAGATCCTAAGATCCTATTGTGGTACTTAGGGACATGGTTTAGAAGTGGTTTTTTGTCAGGGTAGGTTAACGGTTGGATTTAATGATCTTAAAGGTCCCTTCCAACCTCAGCAATTCTATGATTCTAAGATACAACCAGGAAGGAAATCAAATTCTTCTGAGTCACCCTCCATGGCCTCACTACACAACCTTCCTTCCCTTCAGGTAAACTTCTACTGTGCCCACACCTCCCTCAGGTAGACCAGGTGGATTTGTCTTCACTAACTGTAGCCATGTAGGCATTAGTCATCTCAACTAGTCAGCAGTGGAAAATTATCAGCATCTCCAGAGGGTGAATAATCTCTGTTATCTCAGAGCCCTATCTGGGGGGATGAGTCACTCCCTGGAGGACCCTGGTTTTCTCTTCTGGCTATGGAAAGGCCCTGTTTCAAGTTCTGTGTGAATAAGGTTAGGTGAGATGTGTTTTTCCCACCCCTGGAGAGCAAAAAGATGCCACTCTCCCCACTCCCCACTTTTATCTGGTGAAAGCACATTGCCAAGCTAAAACACATCATTAGACCTCGGGTACCAAAGCAGAGCTGTGCACCTGTCCTCCCCCATGGCCCCGTGCACAGAACCCAGCACACACTTGTGTAGCCCTCAGAGAAAGCTATCAGAGGAGATCATATTGCCCCAAAATACAAGTGCAAGGAGCAGCTCACCCGTTAACCAGAGAGGAATTTCTCTGCCCTCCAGAGCTGGAGGGATTTGGATTTGTAGCCATTGTTCTGGGGAAAAGTCAGAAGTGAGAAAGGCTTCTGACGTGGATATTGCATACATCACAGACATGATTTTTTTTTTTTCCTGTTGGTCGGAGGAACTTAGAGGGTCAGATTAGAGCCTTTTCTGGTTAGCAGTAAAAAAGCATGAAATGCGTTGTGGTTATCCCACTGCAATGACCTCAATAGCTTTCATTGAGAGGAAGATTTAAAGACCACACACAAGCTGTGTCATCCTCAAGGAACAGTTCTCTTCAGCAGCGACCCAATAAATCCCTACCTCCATTTGTCCTTCATCCACTGCTCCGTGGCTTTGAGCAATGAGATGCTGTGAAGTTTATGTAGGAGAAATATCCATATGGCTCATGCTTGTGAGTGTCCGTGTTGTAAAGGATCCCTGGATTCACGTCCCAGGAAGATAAGAGTGTTGTGTTGTTTATCAGACTAACAGCTAAAAGTTTAGAAAACTTCAGTCACTCTAACTTATTTCATTGTGCGGCTGAACTGGCAAATAATACAGAAGAATAGGTGTCTGCATAAATTGCTATCTTCTCCCAAGAATGGTGTCAGCAGATATTGAAACTACGCCTGACTGCATCAGCTGCCTTATCTGTGTACACTGCGTGTAAAAAGCAGCAGTTTCATATCTTTACAGCTTTTGAAATTCTTTCCTGAAAAGCGTAGAGCCCTTCAGCTCCTGGTGATTTTGAGTTGGGCCATCATGTTCATGATGATCCCCTGAGTCAGTTCCTCTCTTGACACTTCACCTTCTAATTTTCACATTCATTGAGCGGTAGGCACCACTTGGAAGGGGGTGATGATGAGTGACACCCTTGCTATGCCCCCGCACCTCCAGCATTCACCAGTTGAGCTCCCAAGTGAAGAGGTCACAGCACAGGATGCAGGGCTTGAGCTGTATTTTCTAGCAGCTTGGCAGAGGTTATACCTATGTGGCTATACCCAACAGGTACTGTAGCCACCTCCAAACTTTTCTATATTGACTGCTAGCAATCCAGTGTGGCAATCAGAAACTCCATTTGGATAAACATTCAAGAGATCGATCACACCAAGCTGAAACTAGTGGTCGCTTATCTATATTGTTCCTACCTTTCTCTGCCCACCGGGCAATGATTGCAGTACCCACCTTTCAATAAGCAAATATCCCTCAAAAGAGACTGACAAACAGAGAAACTTAATTCCACCTTCATACCGCTCTCGTATGCACCTTCAGTTCCCATCTCAGGCTGTAACAGCTTTCAGGAAGAGGCACATGCTATCTTGACTGCCCTTCTTGTGCCTAGAACATTGTAGACACTAAAGAAATAATAATCACAGCTCACATCCACAATCCACACACACACACACTTGCATATGAGTCATGTAGTAAGTTCCAATGTGTTTTCCATTGACCTTTATTATGGGGACTCATGAACCTTAACTCACTCGCTTATACACATAAGTACCCAGGGCATGCTGCATTTCCCTAGTGACGACTCAATAGAGAAGATGGACAATGGGTCCCAGATGTTACATACAGTAGATACAGCCACACAGCAGGGAAGATGGGTCCCAGATGTTACATGCATTGAATGTGTAAGCACTCCTGATGAACCACAGAGAAGCTTCAGGTAACCTGGAGACAGGAAGGCAAGAAAGAAATGAACAACATATTGAAACTGGCACCCATCTATGTAGCATTTAGTCCTCTATGCAGGACACAGCCATGGCACTTAATCTGCTCTCATCTGTAACTCTCTGCCTCTATCATAACCCTGTGGACTTCCAGAAGCTTCCCCCATGGCAAGGTAGATGCAAGTACAGTCAGTCTAGCAAGACTCAGGGTTGAAAAGTACAGAACTGCCTCACTTTATGAAGTAAGGCAGAGGAATCACTGGTTGTGTTGGTAGGATAAACATTAATTTTTAGCCAAGTGATGTGGTACACATAAACAAAATTTTAGGAGCATCAGGAGCCAGCCCTGTGCACGACAGGCTCTATCAGACATGTTACCTTTGGCAGTAGGAGCTCAGCATCGTGATCCGTGAGGTACCTGCTAGCCCAGGCTGTGGATGGTCCAAGCGATCTGTCTCCTAACAGCCATCTACTGTGCTAACTGCTCTCGAGGGGAGGCAGCTCCCTTCACAGCCCCTCGCAATGCAGGGCAAGGCTACTGTTCCCTTCATACAGAGAAGGAGGAGCCAAAGAAAAGCCAAGCAACTTCTCTAGGGTCACACTGAGCCCGTGGCAGAGTAGGAGCACTGGACAGCTAGCTCCAAATACAGCCAGACAGACCATGTCCTGTTTTCATGACTCAGTGTTACACCTCCAAGGCAGCCCCAGATGCCAGGCAGAGCAGAAGAGCTTTCCAGTGCCCTGCAGCTGTGGTGTGGCTCAAAAACTACTGTGTCTGGCCAAAGAAGGAGCCCCTTAGCCAGAGAAGCACCAGAGGAGAGTCTCCCCCAGACCTCTGTGTTGGCTCAGGGGGAGGTCATGGCTGCCATCCTGTTTAAAACAGCCTGGTAACTTGTGGAGGGGCCAAGCCAGAGGGCCTCGGAGACTGGTGAGATGGAGAGCTGTTGTGGACTCCCCTCCAGGACCACATCTGTCCAGCCATGGGGCAGGTGTTTAGTGAGAAGTGATGTACCACGTGCATGATCATCAAGGCTCAAGGCTCTCAGCAAAGGCCAGTGTTTCTCCCCAGTATAGTCTATGAGCTATAAGGGTAAGGGTCATTTAATTTCTAAGACAAAGCTGGCTGCACTGAAGGTCATGGGGAATCCTATGGGTGCTCACCCAGCACAGGGAGGCACTCAAACACACCAGGGTACAGTCCAGAACCTCAAAAGGAGGAGGCTCCTACCCAAGTGTCCACCAAAACAAAATAACCACCAGTCTGGCAGTGACTGCCTGAGTGAAACGCCACAGATTGGACATCTGGAGCCCTATCTCCACATCAACTGACAAGTGGAGAGTGGATGGAGCAAGGCAGACATGAACCCAGTTGTGACACCCTTGCATGTTGCCACTACCAGACAGGGACTTTGTGATGCATCTGGTCTGGCCCTGGTCCCTGTGCAGTCAAGGTGTGAGCTGGCACTTTTATCCCAGTATATGCTTGTCCCACGGGATCTCTCAAGGAGCCACGACATGTTCAGAGCCCCTATCCCCAGAGACCAGTGTGTCCTGTCCCTTATGTCCCCAAGAGCTCTTCTCCCTTCTCTTTTCCAGCTGCCTTGTGTGCTTGACAAACACCATGTTCCCCAGCAAATATGCAGGACCCACATTGCTTGGTGGGCATTTGAGACACTCTGTTTAACCTCTGGGTGCTTTTTGTACCTTCGCCATTTCCCTGTGCCTGGCACCATGGGCAAGCGGAGGCAATGCCAGGCGGGCAAGGAGAGGGCTGGTCGGGGAGTCGGCGCAGCAGTGGAGTGCAGCTGCCCAACTGCCAGCGGTTTCTGTAGCTGCACGGAGATTTTGGCAATCCTTCTTGCACGGTTCTGACCTGAGGGGTTTTGGAGGTGTCTGCAACCGGGGATAACAAAGCCCTCTTGTTTGTAGCAAAGGCACTTTGTGTGGAGTCTAGGTATTGCTCTGATTTCATTTCCTGAGCATCCCTCGTGGAGGGCTTCCCAGAGGTACACGTCCCATTAAGTCAGAAGTGAAGACTCATTGGAGTCCAAACAGAGCCCTGCAAACTTTTCCAGCAGGTTCTGTTCCACAGCCAATAGACTGGGAACATGTTTGTGTCTTCATTCACTGTTCGGGATGGTTTTCACAAGGGTTTTTAGTCTGGAGATGGAACTAGGGAACTCTGGCAAGTCTTATTTGAGGGCTGGGAGCTCTTCTGTGGCAGGGGCAGACAGGCCGGGTGTTGGAGCAGGCCGACAAGGCAATTTTTACCTATTCCATAACGTGTCATTCATAGAATCACAGAACAGTTTGGGTTGGAAGGGACCTTTAAAGGTCATCTAGTCCAACCCCCCTGCAATAAGCAGGAATATCTTCACCCAGATCAGGTTGCTCAGAGCCCAGTCCAACCTGACCTTGAACGTTTCCAGGGATGGGGCATCTACTACCTCTCTAGGCAACCTGTGCAAGCGTCTCACCACCCTCAGCATAAAAAATTTCTTCCTGTAGTCTAAATCTACCCCCTCTTATTTTAAAACCATTGCCCCTTGTCCTATTGCTACAGGCCCTGCTAAAAGGTCTGTCCCCATCTTTTTTATAAGCCCCCTTTAAGTACTGAAAGGCTGCAATAAGGTCTCCCTGGAGCCTTCTCTTCTCCAGGCTGAACAACTCCAAGTCCTCATAGCAGAGGTGTTCCAGCCCTCTGATCATCTTTGTGGCCTCCTCTGGACCTGCTCCAACAGGTCCATTCTCCCAGTGTATCTGTGGCACGTCATGACCACAAGGACCTGATAGGCAGTGTAGACATGGAACCTTTTCCCACTTTCGAGCTTAGCACTGAAGTCCCCAGCTGCCTTTCTCTTATCCCATTTGGTATCAGTTGATGGAAGAAGCCCTTGCTCCTCACCTGGGCAATTTGGGCAGGCTCAGGGACCCAGAACCTCCTGCCCCTGTGCATCCAAGCCCCATCGGGTGCTGTGCCCGGCAGAGAGAGCAGCACGTGTGGAGCTGGCTTGCGGGGCACTGTGGCAGAGGGAGAGCCAGGCTGGCATGGAATGCAGTATGTTTTGCTCACCTCCGGAGCCGTCCTCCCTCGCTGTGCCCTCAGCTCCTTGCGTGGCGAGTTCCCTGGGAGCTCGCAAGCCAGGTACTGACTCACTGCATCTGGGAGTCTTGCCTGAGAAAGGAGCTGAGGTGTTGGCCCCAGTCATTAGTAAGTTATCGGAGAAGTTTAGCTGCAGTGACATCATCTCCTTCTTATGTTACTACAAGGAACTTAGATCCTATTATGGGATAGGAGGTAACTCAATTGAGCCTTTCAAGATAAACTCAGACAGGAAGAGAGACGTGCTTGCCTGAAGGCACCAATTAGATGTTTCTGGTGAGATCAGCTCTGCGCAGCCGACACGCATGCACGCTGGGGCCAGGGCAGACAGCAAGCACCTCTCTCCCCGAGGATGGGGTGGTCTCAGGGAGGGGTGAGCAACCAGCTCTTCCTCCCACTGTTGCCGGGTCAGTCAATCGTCACTCCTTCGAGGGTCGCAGCTCGCTCTCCAGACTGTCCTTTCTTTATGCTCCGTATTCTGCTGCTGGCAGATAGTCAAGATACAGAGGATCTCCCTGGTTTGAAGAGAGAACAGCCCAGCCCAGCCCAGTACCACTCAATGCTGCCTGTGGTCTTTGGTGGCAAGTTTTCTACAATTTTATCAAGGCAAATAATAGCCCAGCGTCCTGTTGTGACTGGGCTGTGGGCAGCAGAGGAACATCACAGACTCCATACTGCAGACCAGTTACTGCATGTAGTTTGTCTAAGGCATCCAGACAGCTGGCTATTATTGGCTCTGGGTGCAAGGGAGGGAGAACAGCAGCAAAAGTCAGGATGTTTCCTGACAGCATGACATTGTGCATTTTATTGGTTTCCAGGCTGCAGCTCCCGTTGTAAACACTCCCTAGCCAGAAGGACCTGGAAAGATATGGGTAAAGCTGCTTCTGCTGGTCACAGCCTGAGATTTGCACCACATCTGTTAGGGAACAGAGAGGCTGTTTCTGGTTATCCACTGCTGCACACTTCTGCCAGTCATGCCAGATGCATGTACTCACAGATGTCTAGGAAATGCACTTGTACATCCTCTGAAATGCTCTGAAGCCGTTCTTGGAACAAGACAGTGCTTAGAAACTGCTGGATCCCTGGCACAGGAAATCAAAGATCTCAGATTATAGCTTGATCTGTCAGAATTAATACAAAACTTATGACATGTTACTACACTGGCAACCGCACACAGCCCCACCACCACCTGGATGCCCTAAATGGCTGTACTGATTGCATTGGCTTGTCTTCTGCACAGTGTGACGGAGGTATCTCCCACTTTTGACCTTTTCTCATTAGAAAAGGACTTCCTCCCTGCTTGGTTCCTTCTAGGAATGTTTTTCAACCTAGCATCGTCTCTAGATGATACTGCAAGAAGGCGGGCAGTTCCTCCTGAAGCCTTTATCAAATACAGACAATGCTCAAAGCAATGAAGTGGTTCCTCAAAGGCACACTGGGCTCCTAACCCTGTACCCACACAAAACCTACCTGGTACTGTCCTGCCCAAGGAAAGGCTTCCCTTTCCCACCTCACACACGTTCCTTTGGCTCCCCAGAGACTCCTGGCAGTAAAGCCACCAGCTGGTGGGGCTCAGACAAACTTGCGTTTGATGCCAACTTGCTCCTCTCACCATGGGTCAGCTCAGAAATGACCATCTGCTCAGGGAACACAGGCAATGCTTCGGAACAAAAGCCAAGGGACTTCTGATGCTCTTCCCAGACAGGTCCCTCTCTCCCCATCCCTGTAGTCCTTAAGACAGAAAATGGAGTAAAATCTGAGGTGATTCCAGGCACTTTTAGGACTTTTGGCTAAGTGTCATGTTGGAGTCATGTAAAAGCCCCGTAGCCATCAGCAGTAGATGCAGGTCTAAAGCCAGAAGCCGAGACCTTCAAGCAGCTGGTCATTTTCCTGGGCATTCTTGAATCCCCCAGTTAAAATCAGCTCCTTTTGCCTGAAACAGGCAGGATGATGCTCTGCAGTGTCTTGCTTGAGGCTGTGAAGTCACTTGAAGATCTTGTCCATGCGGACATCTGGAGGCCACTGTGTGTCTCATCCGCTCTCCAGACCTACAGCACTGCTTGACAGCAGGTGTGAGACCAAGTCCCACTTCTAAGCCACCCAGCAGCTCCGTGAAAGAGGCATCTTCCTCTGTAAGCAATAAACAGGTTAATGCTTTTAAGAAAAACTAACTGAGTGATTTGGTGAAATAAAGATTAAAACATCTCCATGGAAGGTGAGGAGCCAGCCCCAGCCTGCACTGTCCCATTTACCCATTAATCAGCCCAATTATCTTAGGTATAAATCATAACACAAAACAGTTACGGAGCCAGAGTCACACACTGAAGAAAGGAGAGAACTGTTGGGTTGGTTTTTGTTTAGTATAATTGATATAATTGCTAACAACTCCGTGCCAAGAACTTCAGCTTTTCTCCTTCCAGAAGAGAGCGGAGAGCTGTCTGAAAGCCATAGTAATTAGCAATTCCCACATGCACAGCTTTTATTAGAAAGAATGCACCTCTATTCCAGAAAGAGCCAGCAACTCCCTGAGGAGAAATTAAACAACCCAGAGATCTTTTGGTACCAGGAACGCAGCCATCACTTAGTCCATATTCCCTGTTCCCCTGTCGATGCTGCAAAGGCACATAAGGAATCCTACCTGTCATGCTGGTGTAAAATGCCTTCGCCTGGACACTTCCTTGTTCCTAATTTTCACTTCACTAGCTCCAGATAGGTGCATATTGCTCTGCTGTGGTCCAAGCAGGCTGCTGTTTCCAAGGCTGCTTAGGCCCTTGTCCACCTCATTGTACCCAGCAGAAAGTCTTCCTTTCACTCCACTGAGGAATCTGGCTGGGGTCTGATTTTCACACTCTGGAGGAGATTAAGGCAGCAATTACGTGGCTGGAGCCCACCAACATTCCCTGAGCGCGCTGCGCTTCAGGCAGTGTCTCATGGACATTGGCCACACTCATCACAACGTGCCACGCTGCCACCAGGCAGCCCCTGCAGAGGTGAGGAGACTTGGGGTTCATTTTAGTCTCGCGGACGTGACCTCTCGTTGACGGCGGGGTGTGGAGACATGGGGCAGAGCCTGGCTTGGAGCTGCAGCATGTCCAAAGCCAGTGGCCATGCAAACTCCTCAGATGAATCTCAACTATTGCCCCTGTACTAACCATAGGGATTCACAAAGACCTAAAAAAATCCACCAAGGACCCACGCTACTCACCGGCACTTCTCCCATACCTATGGACTATGGATGTAAACAAGTGCCTTTCCTGACTGTACGCTAAATAGCCATGGAGCAAATCCACCACCATTAATGGTTTCCCCAACAACTGGGGCACCAACACGCTGAAGCCAAACACGGTTGTGGCTCACGTCTGTGGCTTCACCACAAGTTCATGAACAGAGTGGGACATAAAGCTTAGACGGTCATGGGGTCCGGATCCACCTCGCTCCCTTGCCACAAACCATCCCTGTCTTGGAGAGGTCAGCCTGGTGCACCAGCCCCTGGCTCTGTTTTAGCGTCTCCATTTCTGAAAGCTTAATTCGGTTTTGAAAAATGGCAGCTATTCTCAGCGGATATTTTCATTGTCTATTCTTCAATTAATTAAACTTGAAACAGACTATTCACTTTAAAACAATTTTCAGTAAACATATAGGGATTTGAATGAAAGAATGTCTCCAAGAAAAGTAAGCAGTACATTTATTTTTTAAAAAAAAAAGAGATTATGATGCCAAAAACTAACAGAATTCTTATGCTGAAGAAGGAATGGAAAAATTAAGCAAAGATTGAAATTTCCCACACAAGTTTTAATTTTGGTCAAAAAGTTCTTGTTTGTCTCAAAATACTTTGATGAAAATTTGCAAATAGAGTCTTTAATCTTACCCTGGGCTGCCGCAGGATTTTCTTTTCTGCTCTTTATTCTTTGGATTTGTCTTCTCAGGAAGATGCTATGATCTGATTTGTTTGTAGTCTTGGTAACAGGAGGTAAACTGAGGCAGAACTTGCAACATACCCCCCCTTCTACACAATATACACTGTCTTGTATCAGCCCTCTGAGCAAAGATGCAAATCCTGCGGCACCTGAGATGAGCTTTGGGTGCGATGTGCTTTTGTCATCCACAGAGGAATCAACAAAGCTGGCTGAAAAACTCTCAGCTGAGCAGCCTTGCACCAAAAAACGACACTTTGCAGCAATGAAAGCATATTACACTTTGGAAAAATACATTAATATGGCAAAATGGGAGCAATGAAATAGTTATTTAATCCACCTTGGGGTATCATTTCAGTTTGAAGTGACGTATCAAGACTTGTACACTGCATTTAAAGGACAGTTGTCCAAGCGAGATCTCAGGAAGGTTTGACTGCACTGCTCAATGAGTTACAAAGCTCCATCTTTGTCCATCCAGGTCAGAACAACCAATGCAGAAAATACTTTTCTCTGTGGCATAGGAAAAGGTTTGTTTTCCATAATCATCTGAGAATTTCACCCAGGAACACCACCCTCGTCCCACTCTAGAGACCACAGCTCAGCTGGCACCTGGGGTCTTCCCTGCTCCATGCATCTGATGGGGCATTTGGTCTCCTCCTGCAGACTAGAAGTTTATTGCAGGGTACTGGGAAGTACAGGTACAAGGTTTGCTTTGGAAGCACAGATTTGTGAACTAGGAAATGTTGTCTGTGCTCTTTGGACATGGGTCTGGTGCCAGGGGGGAACAGTGTCTGGGGATCTGCTCCAGTGTCCAATTTTCATCAAAAATATTACTTTATGTACTCAAAAATACTAATGTCTATACCACATTACTTTATGGAGGATTGTTGATTTGAGGGCTGGACCATGACAGTTCTGTTGGAACTTCCTTCTCTCATGTTTTGATAAGAGGCAAAGTGCTTTCTCCTTGCAATTTGAATTCAGAGATATTTCTCTTAGATAGCTTGGAAAAATAAATTAAGCTCTGTTGGCCATGGATGTAACTCAGAATTTTCTTTCTCCTTGGAATAATTGGTTCCTGGTATTTCATCCAAATTTGAAGTGTGTTCCTCTTATATTTTGATTTTTAAATCTACAGATAACACATTGTATTATGCACATCCTGCTCACTATTGTTGAAATAAGAGACTATAAGACAGATGATTCCTAAACCTGGTTTTTAACTTTTTTTTTTTTTTTCATAATAAGCTTAATTTTTTTTGGCTTCTCATTGTCTTTTGGAACAAAAACAAGTTTTAAAAATAAATTTTCTCACCAAATTAAACCTCAAATTCAACTGCCTTAAGGTTTCCGTGATAATTAAAAAAAAAAAAAAAAAATTGGCAAACCAAAGAGAAAGAAAGGCCTGAACATGTGTGATACAAAGAGCACAGGCTTAATTCCTGCACCATGACATACGGTCTGACTCGTTCGTGGTGCTTCTGCAGGTAGCTCTGACTGTTCGGATCAAACACGAGACCCCAAGCAGGGCTGTGACATATTTCACATTTCCAGACAAATCCTTTTCTCCTGGAATGGGGCTTTGGCCACACGGTTTGGCTGTCCTGCACAGCCCACAGTAGTGGGTCTGGATGGGCGATGGGGTACCCCAAATAAGGCTATACCTCCGTAACTCAGCTCAGGCCAATTCACAGCAAGCCTGGCCCCAAGGGATGCAGCTTTGATGCTCATTTTTAAAGGGGGTGCCTGCAAGCCACAGCTGGCCAGTGTCCATCTGGCGGGTCCGTGTGAAAGGCCTTACCCCAACCACTTTGTTTAAGAAGCTGCCATCAGTTGGCAGCACTAAATGGCCATCAAGATGGGAATTGGCGGTGGTCAAACATCTTCAAGCACAGGCAGGAGATTTGCACTGAGACCTCCTTATGCTAATCGCTATTTACAGCTTAACTCAATCTCCTTGGCCATCAATCCATCCCACCTCGGCACCAAAACTCCCTTTGCTTAACACTGCGGGCACGTAAAGCAAAGCTAGATCCGTCTCTCACTTATCCCCACCCTGTTTCTTTCCCACTCAGACGCCTGGATGCAAACCTTATCTCTGTGGTGCCCGAGAAGAGCTTTGAGGGGCTGCTCTCCTTGCGTCACCTGTGGCTGGATGATAATGCCCTGACGGAGATCCCTGTCCAAGCTCTGAACCACCTGCCAGCGCTGCAAGCCATGACCCTGGCTCTCAACCAGATCTGGCACATTCCCGATTACGCCTTCCAGAACCTCAGCAGCCTCGTGGTGCTGTAAGCCTTCTCCGCTTGTTACTCCCTCGCAGCCGTGGCATCCACCGGCTGGGACAAGGTGCTGACTGTGCCCGGCAAACCGGGTCCTCCTCCCATGGGAAGACCTGCCGGTCACTCCCCAGGAGCAGCTTTTTGCTGCAAGGGTTGCAGGTTTTGTTCACGAGAGTCAAGGAAGCCCTACTATTTTATATGAAGTGCTAAAATTGCCACTTTTGATGCTTTTCATGTTTTCTGTCCTTTTCACTGAAGAGCCAAAAAGCTCCTTGGTGCCTTTCAAAAAATTATTTGCATTAAAAAAAAAAAAAATCAGTATCTGGAAACAAAAAGCAGATTTTTTTCCCCTGAAGATTCAAGCAACAAACATCTTCCAATTCCTGCTCCCCCCTCCAATCCCTGTGTTAAAAATACAGGAATTTCTATCAACATGAAAACCAAACAAAACGAAACAAAACCACCAAAAACCTGCAACAACTTCTAGTCTGGTCAAAATTTTTCTTTTTTTTCCTTGGAAAATACGCTGAGAAAACTTTTTGACCAAATACGATTTCGCACAAAGGGTCTAACATCAACACCTTGTCCAAGCCTGTGCATGCTTGTTTGCATGACTGTGTTATACATGCAGATCAACCATCCTTTGTGGTGATCACAGCTCCATGGTGCGTGTTCTTGTCCAGTTTGCATTACAATTTACTGCCAGCGCTGAGAGCGATGTAGAGAGCAGTGTTGCCCTCAGAAGAGACCTGGTCCTGGAGGGCCACGTTTCCTCTACGGGCAGCAGGACACGCTAAAACCCTCTGCAGCCTGTAATCAGAAAGCAAACGGGTGTCTTTGCAGTGACATCAGAAGGTGTGTCCTTTCTACCAACAGAGTCTTGTATATTATCGAGCTTTCAAAAGGAAGTTTACATGTGCAAATTAACTAGTCATTTTGTGTGTGTGTGTTGATTAGCAAGTTCAGGTGTGATTGCCAATTACTTTAGAGCTCCTGTATCTACATGAAACGCTACTTTTTAATTTGGTAACACATAGTGATACCAGGGTATTAAGTAACCTCAGCATGTGGTGCCTTAGTGAAAGTTTAGCAATTATTTCACTTTCAAAATTTAAAGTGTTTACTGAAACCATCTAGCATAGAAAGTGCTTGGACAAAGGACAGTCCAGAGTTTTATTAAGCACCAACTTCATCTGTTTAGACAAAGAACAAAGGCTTATTTAGGAGAAATGCTAAAAGCAACTTGAGAGATGTCAAATAAGTAGTTTTCACCCACAATAGTGCTCATTCTACAAGGCATCCCATGACCTTCATAATGCAACCACTTCATTCAGCTTTAATAGCTAGCACGGAGGGTGAGCTGACATTTGGGATTTTATTTCAGTCTCAAAGGCACGCTGCTTTCATTCTGGCTTATCCCATACTTTGGGTGAGAAGCAACTCCTTAATTAAACAGGCAAGCTCAAGAAAAAAAGTCATTGACCGTTAGGTCACAAGGGAGAGAATAATGTCCCACCACAGACAATTGGAAGGGAATACATGTGTGATCCTGCCAGGCGCTGTGGGACACGATGCTAAATTTTTGTGGGATCACAAGTGTTTGGCAGAACTGGTCCCATAAATCTCTCCCATGCTTCCATGCATACCCTTGTCAGCGCCCAGCCAGTGGAAAGTCACCCAGTGTTCTTCCTGTGCCCCTACCAGGGATGTTTCCCTGCTTCGGAGTCACCCACCAAGCCGAGCAGCAAATGCTCCCGAAAGCCGGCCAAGCTAGGCAGCAAAGTTTGCGAGGAGACTTTCCCTACCAGGATGCGGATGATACGTATGTGCATTCCTCTGCAAGTGTCTGAGTTTGTACGTAGATTGAGAAGAGCTGGCTGCTAGCATAAACATGGGGAAACTTCTAGCCTGCGAGGTATTAAAACGAGCACCAAGGGCCGATGTGGAGGAGCACAGGGGAGTCTCTCATATACAGCCTGATTAATACTCATGGACACGGCTGACCACAGCTGAGGGCATGACCTTCCCAGGCGCAAGATGTGCTTTTCCTTCTCCACACACCTTGGGCCTTTGGGAGAGACGCGGCTGATCATCCTGCATGGACAAAACCACCAAAGTCAGAATGTACAAGCCTCAATCTGGAAGAAGTTAAGGGGTTCAGTCTCTGCTAATAAATTACACCTCTCTTGAGGAATTCCCTGATCTTATTCCCATCTATTGCTGCTGCAGGTTTCTAACTAGGGCTCCGGGGTGTTCAGCAAGCAGAGCCTCATGTAAATCACTCATCATGAAATCTATGAGTCTCACTAATTGGCGCCATCCTTTCCCCAGCTTTGATAACAAGGGCTTCATGTGTTGTGATGTTGGCACTGGGCTGCTGATGGTAGGAGGTAGATTGCTTGTTTGATCAGGGTGGCTCATGGGAATAGGATACTGAAGATCTTCACTCCAAGTCTGACAGAATGTGTTTTAGCATCTGCAAGCAGAAATAATCCTGAATATTTTTCAGCTAAAGATTTGTATAAAGCAAAAGATGCTTTTTAACAAAAAGTATCTTCCGGAGTACAAAAGATTTTTCATTTACAAGTGAGCATTTGTAACCCCCATGCTGCTGTGTTGACAAGCTGATAAAATGTGCGACAGCAGTTCTCGTCAGTGTCCTTCATCTCCTCTGTCAGCTGAATTCAGCAGGAAGTCAACTCCCAGACCAGGAGTCACAGCACCTCTTTCAGCCCCAGCCTCCAGTGGGGTCCATTAGTCCTGCAGTAAAATCTCACATGGGCAAATTTGGGAATCGTAGCCAGGAATTCCCCCAGCGCCACAGACACCTCCTTGCTGACACGCGTCTGAAATGGGCTGCAGTTCCCTTCTTTCCTGCTGTCACCAAAGGAGCTGTGAGCGCTCTCAGCAGAGATGCCAGGAGGTGGACGGACACCGGGGCAGGGTGCCCTCTTCCACACAGGCCAGGCAGTAGAAAGTTTGCTCTGCAGCCCTGGGATGATGGACCTGGCTAGAGATAGTCTTTGAGTAGTTTAACTTTCATCACATGGTAGGGAGTCCCTGAAGATAGAGCCAACGAGGTCAAAACCCAAATCCTTCTCTGTTTGGATCCACGGGGAGTGGAAACCCCGCTGACTCAAACATTCCTGCTGTGCTGAACATCCTGCTATGGAAAAGACCCAGCATTTGCTGCGCAGTGTGCGGTGAGCTTGGAGCCACCGAGTTAACTTGGCCCCATACTGCAAAAAAGATGCTCCACTCCCCTTATCTGGCCCTGACCCTTGTCTGCCTGCACACAAGTCTTTCAAAAACAAGGACTCTGGGAAAGCTGTTTTCATGTCGCTACCAGTTAGTTTTGCTAATTCTTGCACTCTGTCTCTACCCAATCTGTGCCATCTCTGTTCTTATTACTGTCTGTCATACACTGCCCTCACTGCAGCTTTTCCAGTCCCCATCCATTCAGCTGGTTTACAATCAGAAGTTTGTCTACATACGATGCTCGTTCGTTCCTCCGCACCTTTGAGGTGGAAAGACCAGAACTGCACACTGTAGCAAAACCGAAAACGAACACAATGAGTTTACACAATGACATAATGCCATTCTGTAGCACATTTTCTCTGCTCCAGTCATTCCTATCATTTGATTTGCTTTTTTTGACAGCTACTAAACATCAGGAGTTGCTTCCTGTAGATATCTAAGAGCCTGTTACTGCATATGCTCATATAAGACTCGTTTTTTCCCCCTCTTTACATCACTTTACATTCATGCACTTGAATTTCAGCTGATGTTTCATTGTTGAGGGCAGACCTCTCATCTGCAAGTGTTTCCCTCCTAGGTCACCCAGCAAGACCTTACAACTAAGTATGTGGAGAGGTGAAGACAGGAGATGAAAGAGATTTATAGAATTTATTTTCTTACAGTTTTTATCATGTAGGACATGATGCAGCTCTCTAACAGCATGGTTTACTGACTAGAGGACAAAATTACTTTCCAAGACTTCTGGGTTCCCATTCCCATTTTGGTCCTTGTCCTGGTGTTACTGTGGCCAAAACTTTCAAACCGGGCCACTGATATTCAGTGTTGTCCCTGCCTGAGAGCAAAGAGAATCACAGAATCGTAGGGTTGGAAGGGCCCTCTGGAGATCACCCAGTCCAGCCCCCTGCCAGAGCAGGGTCACACAGAGCTGGGGGCACAGGAATCTCATCCCTGCTTTCCAGGGGAGCTGAGCACCAGTAGTTTGAGTTGACGCCTGTGGGTCTCAGAGCCTCCCAGCACACCAAACCCAGTCTGGTAGATCAGGATGAGCCTGTGCTACCTTCACCTGTACAAGGAAGTAGACAAGACCCTCTCTGAGAAGCTATTGATAACCTTGGTGTTGTCGGGGAGTGCCAGGCATGTGCAATTCATTATTACTAAGAACAATATTGCCTGGAACATCTGGGTCCCATTCATAGGCCTTTCAACTTGGAAAAGTGCCTTTTCTCTCTGAGGACCGAGCACGCTGCCTTGGCAAAAGTGAATTTCCCACTCCAGCACTTGAGGAAGAAGCAAATAGCACTCCAACAAACCCCCGAGAATGTCACTTCGGATCAAGCTTTGTTTTTCACCAGACAAGTCTCATGCTGGTCCTTCACTGCCGGAAATAATCTACAGGAATTTGCACCATTTATGATTTAGGTTTCTTTCCTTATCCACCGCCAAGTTGAGGAAAAGGACAATTTTGCCACAATAGGGCTGGAAATTCATCATGGCAATGCCTGCTCCAGTGGGAGAATTCATATCGTGTTAGACTTGAACTTGGTTCAAATCATCTAATGCAAATAATTGATGGAAAATGTTTACATTTGTCCTTTTTGGGAAGAAAAAATGAAGTCATTAGAAATGAAAGAGATGGAGAATCCACCACTTCCCTTTGTAGTCTGTTCCAGTGGTTAATCATCCCTAGTGTTAACAAAAAAAAAAAAAGCTCATATTTCCCATTTGAATTTTCTTTGGCTTTGACTTCAGACATTCGTTCTTATTATTCTTTTCTCTGCTAAATCACCGAACCATTTTAGTACCCATTTTCTAACCAGGAAAAATCCTATATGTTACATTGCATTCATCTCCTTGATCTTATTTTAATAAACCAAGCAGATTGAGTTCTCTAAGTCTCAAACCTAGTTTTTTCCAGCCCTTTGGATCATTTTTATTGCTCTTCTCTTCACCCATTCTAAATTATCAACACCCAGTTAACAGGGCACCAGAAACACCTTCCAGAGCCGGTTTCACCAGTGTGCAAGGCAGGTGTAAGGTAATCTCCCTTTCCTCACAGCTTACTTTCTACTCCCTTATTCATGCAGACAAGGACCTTTATTGACCAGTATTTTGCACATTAGCTCAACCCGCTTTCCCTTGTGTGTAAGACAAATGACAGAGGTGCCCTGTCCCCTCGGGGGTGGCATTTCCAGGGCTGGAGCTCACAGTGCTAATGCCTGTGTTGTCTCTCAGTCCAGTACAAGACCGTTCTCCAGGATATTTTAATCCACTGGGAAAGCATAGAGAAAAGGAAGCGAAATGAAAATGAAATGAATTCTACTAAGAGTGCTGCAGGAATGATTCGGAAAAATCACATTTGTGCTCAATTTGCGATAATAAATTGTCGGCATGGACAGAAAATCTTCCTTCTAGAAACTGTTGTGCTTTTTTTGTGGGGCACAAATGAATCTTGTAGGGTTGGGTTTTTTTCTGGCGTGCTTCTAAAGTCTCATCACAAACTAAGATGAAGCATCTCTCCCTGGCCTTTCTGGGGGATTGTGGCCATTTGGTATTCCACAGTCACTGTCAATCGTGTCACCCCTCAGCAAGACACAGCGTGGGTCCCCCCGGCACAGCAGAGCTACCCCGTCTCATCGCAGGGGGTAGCGCTGGTGCTGCTGTAGGAGCACACGGGGCAAAGTGTCTGCTACCCTGTCACGGGTCAGTCATGACTATTGCTTTTGCAAAGAGACCGCTGTTTTCTCATGGAGGTGCGTAACTGAAAAACAGTCTGCACGCCAGCCCACAAGAAAGCAATGACCGAGCCACTCCTTCCTGGGCAAAGCCACTCTCAGGGATGATTGTCCAAAAGCAGCCTCACTCCCCGGTACCGACCTGCAAAGGGAGATACACCCATCTTAAAGCTCATTGCTCTTACTGAGGAGAGTGGTGGATACCAGCGCCAATAGGAATAGGAAGGGCTTAAAGATTTCTCTTGGTTTTGCATGACAAGAGGGTTGTTTATAGCCCAGAACCAAATATCTCAAGCTGCTATCAAACCAGCTGTAATTTACAGAGCAGAATATAACGTCCTGTGGGCTGAGCTCAAATTGACAAACATTGGAAATGTTGCAATTCCACTTGTTAAAATTTGTTTACGAGGGGAGAAAAAAAAAAAAAAGGCAGGATGGAAGAAAGGAATGTCTTTTCAAGTGTTTACCTTTCCAGCTCTCTTGTTTCTATTATTGTCATGTGGCTGGGTAACAACTCTAGAGCTCAGCTTGGACAGCAAATTTTTTTATAACTCTCTTTTGGGCTGCTCGTAATTTTCTCACCAACAAAGAACTTCTTTCTGATGATTTTTATTACTCTGCCTCCAAACAAAGCACTATAGAGCCAAATATAAACACAGCAGGTGATTGCTTTTCTATTCTGTTTCCTTGCGTGATTTGAGTGACAGTAGTCAGCTGCTCAGCATGTCCGAGCTTAGACAAGGTGTCCTGTTGTGCCACCCTGACAAAGCTCCAGGGAGCTCACATCTTCCCGAGCATCCAGCATTTCCTCTCTCCCCACACTGTGTCCTCGCAGCAGACAGTGGTACGGGACAAGGTGTTCCTGTGGGACCTCTTGCTGCAATTACAGGGTGGCTCCAGATCCAAACCCTCGATTTGCCAAAGGGACCCAAAATTGTTGGCACCATCTTGCACTGGAAGTGCCAAGCGAAGGAAGGGCAACATGATCTGAAGCTGTCCCGTAACATCTAATAGGGGAAACCATCTGGACTTGAACTTCTCTTCTTGAGTCAAGGAGAAATTTCTCCTGTAAGATTCTGATTTTGATCTCAGCTTCTTTTCTGCCCTAAAAGTCACAATCAAACCAAGTTTTCTTGCCGACAACATCCTTTTCTTTTTTTCCCATTTGCTCAAAGGAGCAAACATATTTTATCACACATCTTTCCCCTCCCTTCCCCTTCCTCTGAAATGTTTTCATGTTCTCAACCCAGTGACAAACATCCATCTTGGGCTGGATTCTATTTTGCAAGCCCCTCTCAAACTGCTCTAGAGCCTGGCTGTTCCTCCACTCCCAGCTCCCTCCTGTTTTACGCTAGAATATTTGGCAGTAGGAGCTGCCTGGGCTCAGCCAAACAGCTCACGCTCGAATCCAGGTGGAGTTAGAGATTTTTCAAGCTGAGACAGATTTAGATCAAGCAGCAAATAATGAAAAAGCAATTGATCCACCTGCCAGCCTGGAGTCTCCCCCAGGCTCTTGAAAGGCGGCAGCAGTGTTGGACAAAGGCTGGTGCGTCCCTGAGCACGGGCAAGGCAGAAAAAGTCCCCAGGGGCAAGTGGATTGGCAGCAGAGTAGCCACATGGCACTCTGTGTTAAAGGAGAACCTGAACTGTGAAACACACTGATGGGGAAACCTGGCCTGAGAGAGGGTATGCTGCTCCAGAGGACCGTACCTCCTCGGTGGGCAGTTCTCCACAGAGATCATCCCAGTGAAAGCATGGACATCAGTAATGTGCTTAAGCACAGGGTAGTAGAAGTGCAGGCTGGGCAGCATGGGGCTGTCCTCTCCTGTTTTTCAGCACACTTTCCTCAGACTGCTAACAAGATCTCTCTATATGGACTTCAGGGTGCTCTGCAGTGGGATTTCAGAGGGAGATGCACAATTAGCCATGCGGCTCCCACCAGCTGCAAAGGAAGCCAGATGGCAAAAACACTCAGATGTGTGCACACACGCAAAGACTCTGACAATCAGAGAGGAAGAATTTAGGAATTTACATCTTGGGTTTGCCAAAAAAATGAGACACGGGAGTAAAGGGCCCACGGAAACAGGGAACCCAGCAGATGGGACTCCAGGAACTCATCACCTATGGAGCTTCCAAGGCAAAAATACCCCTGGTGGCATTGCAGGGGCCTCCAGCGCACAGACCTCCAGCACCAACATTAAGGCTGGGAGCTCCAAAGCCCTTAAGTACTAGATGTTCACGGCATGTAGCACCGGGATGAATGGGAACAGAGAAAAAACTGTTGCCTTAGTGTAAAGAACGCGCCTGTTGCATGGCCCCTGAACAGACACTCTGAAGCATTAAACTGAAGACAACTTTCATCGCAATCAAATTGGAGATAATGCAGGAACTGGCAGCGTTTTCATTTTTTTTGCAAGTAAAGTTAATAAACTGTGACTAACAGGATGATTTTGAACTCAAAGCCTTCTCGCTGCTACTAAGACTCTGAGGTGTCCAAATATGACTGTGTCCTTAGATAGCACCCAGTGCCCATGAATAACTGTTGAAGCCACATGACACTTTGCAGGGTTGGGCCCAGTGTAAGGTGAGATCTAGGGTGTTTCTTGAAGCTCCTTGTTTAAGCATGTTTGTCCAAAGTCACCCAGCAGCTGTGAAAGTGGAGATCTCAGGGAAACTCCTACATCAGTCTCCATTTCCTGTGAGAAATGGGAGCTCTGTAGCTGCTCTGCAATCACTATTGCACCTTGCATGTGTCTCATGGGGCAAGAGAGGGGACCTTATAACATCCCCCATCATCCCAACCCAGGCTGTGTTTAGCTTGCAGGATATCCCTGGGTCATGGCTCAGGCTGGCAGGAAAAGGTCAGCTTGCACTTCCACTGACCATCTCCGTTTGTCCACAGGCACCTGCACAACAACCGGATCCAAAGCTTAGGAGCCAACGGCTTTGATGGGCTGCACAGCTTGGAAACCCTGTGAGTCACCTGTTTTATTCTCTGTCTTTAAGAGCTCGTGTGTGTTCATCCTCTCCAGCACAGCCCGCAGGAAAGGGCTGCTGTCTCGGGGTCAGCCCCACTGCACGTTCACTCGTCACCAAGCGCTGAGGGCAGCAGCAGGGCTGGCTGTGGGCACCAGCCCAGCTAGTAGATGCCCAGGGCATGATGCTTCCTGGGGTGGTGGCAGACGGGACTTTCTCTCTGCGTCTGTGCAAGCTCTTCTGGCTGTGCTGCTGCTGCAGAGGAGTCTGTGCATGTGGGAAGAGTGGCTGGGAGGGGGCTCTGGAGCCCCGGACACAAATCTGGTCCTGGTTGCCATCCAAAGAGCTTGCATGCATGGCCAGCTCAGGGAGTGTCCCCACCTCCTCACCACATGCACGTGGTCCCAAAGCCTCCTTAACACCTGCCTCCACCGAAATGAAGGGCTGGCTTGAGTTCAAGGCCGGTAAACGCCTTGGGGATCTGTGGAATCTCTTTGAGATGGTCTCATGTCACCTGGCATCACCCATAGCCAGCTGCCTTCATCTTGCACCATGTTCTTGGCATGGCTGGGCAGGCGATCTGTCAGGAGACCATGGGGGAAGATGGGAAGCAGGAATGAACTCTCCTCCAGGACACATCTTCATTAGCAGCAGACAGGTCACCCTGAACTCAGAGAGAGTTAAATCTTATGGCCTTGCCTTGCACACACAGCACCTTTGATGGCAGTATGAATTGCTCGGGTCTCATTGGCCTAGGAGCAAACATAAACAAGCAAGCAAATAAATCAAGGCTCTGAAAGACTAGAAGAGGTGACTGTTGCCTTAATTGTGCAGAAAGGTGTCCCTCTATGCAGGCCAGAGTCAGTCCCTCATTCCTTGCCAGGGAAAACTAGGGGGTCTGGGTCATGGCAAAAAGAGGTGACACTTCCCAGCATTCAAGTGCCGTTCAAGAAGACAGGACCTGTCTGTGCCCAGCACGGTGCCAGCAGCAGCCATAGGGTGAGAGTGGAAGTGGAGGAGTGTCAGGCAAGCCCTCGTCCCTAGACATGCTCCTCGGAGCAGGACCGTGACAGGCATTGTCTCTTGCTTTCAGAGTGGCACATCCCGGGGCCACCCAGACAGGCTCAGCTGGGGAGAGGCTGAACCGTGAAGGAAGGGAGGCTGGATGGTCTCCACCGATCTCCCCACCACGGTGCCAGCCTGGCTTTCTCCCCAGCCGTTTGTGGTGGGCACAGACAAAGACGTGAGGGCACAGTCACGGCATCCAGGCAGCACAAAGGCAGGCAGGTTGCAGGAGAGAGCGGAAGATTTGCTGATGGAAGCCTGTTTGGGCTACAGTCCAGACAGACCATGCAGCAAGAGCACAGACTACACCAGGGCAACCTTATTCTGCAGCCAGTGTGGTTAGAGCCTCCCTGCTGCCCATCCCAAGCAGGACAGAGCTGCAGAGAAGAAGTTAGCCCCTTATTTATTGTGGGAGAGACTAAAGGGCAATTTCTCCCATTGCCCTGGGAGATTATTCAGTTTACACAGATGCTTGTGCTGAAAGCTCATTTTCCCTCTCTTCCCATCTGCTCCTGCTCTAGAACTTTCTTTGCCATTTGTTGCTCACCTGAGATGCCACTCAGCATTCAGGGGAGCTCAGCATCTCCCTCTCTTGCTCTCAGTCCCTGCAGGGACAGGGCAGCCCAGCACTGCAGGGATGGGGCTCTCTGCAGGACTGCGGCAGGGAGAGCCTGTCCCTGCTCCCAGGCAGCCGCTGGGAGTATGTGCCCTCCAGGGGCTGTCCCCTTGGAGCAGGGCTGTTCCTGACCGCTGCCTGTGCCCAGGCTCTGATGGCTCGGACTTGTGCCTGTGAGTATCCCACAGCCCCCGTCCTCCACAAGCTGCCTGCAGCTGCAAGGACAGTGCTATGGGCGAGATCTCTCCTCCACATCTGGTCACACTGAAGGAGTGCACCCAAGAGAGAGTGAACTGGTTTTTGCTCCTCTTGACTGAGCACCTAACTCCCACCTCCGGGCCAGCAAGTATTTCAAATCACTGATCAAGAAGCGTGTTTCTCGAGTGGAGCCATCCTCCTTGTGTTAACCCCCAGCACTCATTTGCCCTGCTGACCAAAGCTGGCCAAGCTTTGGGGCAAAAAACAGCCAAGCACTCAGCTGCAACAGCTCAGCCAAGCTGTTAGACCTGCATCTGCTTACCACCCCTCGGCTCCTGTGGATGTGGAGACTATTACAGTCTCCACATATACCCTTTCACTCAAATTATGATTACATTCTGTTGACAGCACTTAGCACATTTTCTTGGCTTGTGGAGACCAAACTGTGCTCTCAGTTACCCCGTGGGCATTACCTCCTGGAAGGCAGCAGGATGGTAAGAGGTGGTGAAGACAGAAACTTCTCCAGGGTTCCTAAAATGAGTATTTGTGGCCAGATGCTGATTATAAGCCAGGTACAATAGCTGAACTGTAAAAGCTGAGAGGAAAAAATGTTGGGGTTTTCAGAAAAGCCTAGGAAGTTTTAGGTGCAGAAACCTCTGTTTCCCCTAAGCAGCCTCCGTCTTCTCATATTCAAGTCGACAGAGAAACTTCTATTTTTATAAAATGCAGCCATAACTTCAGGAGGCACGGCTCCGTGCAGCTCTCGGCAGCGTGCAAGCTGCCTGTGCAAAACCACACCGGACACCTACCCCAGCTCCTCTCATTTTTGCAAAACCAGATCCCAGTGGAGCATCTCTGCTCTGGGAGATGGCTTGGCCCTGATATTTTAGGAGGGTGGCAAACCTAGAATGAGGTAAAGTGAAGTCAAATGGATGACTTCATCTCTCCCCTGCATCGACCTGCAGTTACCATGCAAAAGTCAGGTCTGCCAGGTACAGAGCAAGACTTTCAGTGCTGAGGGGCAGGTAGATGGAGCTGAACGTGCAACACCAACCAGGTCTCAACTGGTCAAACACTGGTACGTAGCTGGATAAAGCAGCTCCAAGAAAATTTCCGTCAGGCTTCTCCCTGTCAGGCTATCTGGCTGCTCCCCAGCCCCCCCAGCCTCCCCTTCCTGTGAAGGAAACCTGGGCAGGCGGCTGGAAGCAAGTCAGAGCTGCTCTGGCCAGATTCCCAATAGGGTTTCGAAATAGCCTTGAAGCCTAGTGAGATTCCCTCACCAATTCCCATAAGCCTGAGAGATGACACAGAGCAACCCTGCAGGGCTGTGGGAAGAAACCCCAAGCGTGTCTGAGCCATGAAACCAGGTATTTAGATAGTCAAAGTGGGTGACACCTGACATTTTTCATCCTTCTCCAAAAAACGCAGAGTAAATGAGAATGTAAATATCCTTACGCGACATGTTCTTCCTGTAGCCACTTTGGATCATGGACTAGATCCTTTAAACAGGGTGTAAGCTCAGGGGATGCAGAGCAGAGCCAGCTGGGCACAGAGACTTTAAATACCCAGGAAAGCACAACCGTACCCGACAGGCACACCCAGAGGGGGACACCTCTGGCCAAGGGGACCATGTGGACCACAGCAATTGACCTGGTGCAGTCGGGGGGGGGAGAATCCCAAAAGGGCTTCAGGTGAGGAGTGTGGCGGTGAAATGAGAGAGAAAAGAAAAGCCAAGGGGAAGCACCATCTTTTGCAAAAAGTAGGAGCGAGACATGCCAAAAGCTGAAACTCCAGCCGTGCTGCTCTTCACGGCACTTTGCTGCTCCTGCCTTGCCTTGTAAAACCTGCACTGCAGTGTATTGCTCTTTAGGGCATTTAATGCGTGCTGTAAAGCGTTGGGCAGTATCACTAGCTTCCTGCCCTTTGCATGGAAGGATCTTAACTTTTACATTTCCTGATTATGTTGAACTTAATGTCTCAGTCTCTAACAATGCAGGGAGAAGGGGAAGGAGATAAGATTGTACCTGTTCTGTAGCATAAGCCTGGCAAGCAGGGGTGTTTATGGAAAAGTTAACGTGAAGAGAATTCAACTGCAGCAAGGACCATGGCTGCAATGACAGAGATTGATTCTTGGAAACATTCAGATCTTGTACTCGGGGCTGGGGGCACAGTGCTAGGGGAGGCAGGGGCAGGGCTGGGTTTTCAGAGGAACAGCAAGGAAAAAATGACATCCAAAGGCTTGCACGGTGCTAATACAGAAGCCAAGTTCCCCATTGCTGTGTGAGGACAATATTTCTCACGGCGGGATCCCTGTGACATGAATTTCCACAGTGACACTGGTCTTGTGGCCAGGTTTCCTCCTTACCACCTTCAGCTGGAAAGCTGACCTGTGTCCTGAGGTCCTTGAGTTTTGCAGCCAGTCTGAATGCAATCTAAAGGCTGATAAAGAACTGCCTCATGCCTTGTAGTGCTTGACTTTCACCTTATTAGATTGTGATAACACTGAACTTAGCCCTCTGCTTCCCTGGAATATAAATGTTTCATGGATCAGACCTAGAAGGGAAGGTGAACGCATGAAGTACCTCCAGATGGCCAAGCCCCAGGTCACTGCTCTTTGCAGGGTGACTGGATGGAAGGGGTAGGACACCTGAAACTATGCAGCCAAATAGATGTATATATATGTATGTGTGCGTCTGAGTGTAACACTTCACAGCCAGCCATGGGGAGAGCATCTGATGATGGAAGCTGAATTTCAGAGCTAGCCCCTAAGTCCTAGTTCTAAACACCATCATTTAGCATTTTCTCACTTGACTGCTGTTAGGGAGCCCTCAGCCTTGCCAGTGTCCCCGTGCAAAGCGGGATAGACCCTAGACAGCAAGCGGAGAGGGCAGCTGAAGGGGTGGAGAGGTTCCTGCATGGATCTTCCCCTGTCTTCCACTGAAAAAGCAGTACTTCACTGAAAACGCCGCTGGGCTGGGAGCTCTGCTTTGAAGAAGAGGAGAAAGTGTTTTTTCTCCCATCAGGACTGTTTTGCCCAAGCAGAGAAGGGAGGTGCTGTGGCCCTGAGCGCCGGATGCCACACACGCGTGGAGAGGGAACCCGTCGAGGCAAGTCCCTGGGCCTCTGACACGGGGTAGGCAGCTCCGTGCTCCCGCATGGCACTCGGGCGTGGATGGGCTGGCAGTGCCGAGCAGCACACCGGCATGGGTACATGCAGGGTCCCCTGTCACAAAGGCCACCACGTATCCCCCAACGCCTGCTGGTCTCGATTTTGAGCTGCTGAGGAAAAGGCAGCAAGGGAGAAATGCAAAAGTAAGAGCTGTGGCCCCCACAGTGGACCTGTCCATGGATACGGCTGAGTGCCCTACATACACGGAGCATGGGCTGAGCCAAAAATAGGGGCCAGGACCCCTCCCTGCCCTGGCACACGCAGCCAGACAAGACCCTGACACTGGCAGAGTGAAACGTGTCTTGGCAGGGTCCCGTTTCCCCTCCCCGCAGCGGGGCTGAGGCGGCTGCCGGGGCAGAGGCGGGGAGGGGGAACAAACGGCTGCTCCCCAGGACCAGCCCAAAATGCTGAAGGCCTCTGGGCTATGGCCAAAATAGCAACAATCTGCCCCAAAAGTACTGCTCCGCTGATTCTTCAGGCATCTCCAGCCTGTCTCTGACACAGAAGTGATGGGGAAGCAGCTCAGAGACATCCCGCAGCCCTCATCCATTCCCTCCACCTGGGATGACCCTGCCTCTTCCTATCTCCCTGCCGGCTCCCTCTTCATCCACGTCCCTGCCAGCTCCTCCATGCATCAGACAAAGGAGATAAATCACTTGGAAAGAGCAGAACTCCATTCATTTAAAAACCTTTTAATTTATTTTTAAAAAATAGCACTAATAAATTAAAAACGTCTCCCAGAAGGGCTGAATCCAAAACCCTCTGGCTCCAGGCGTTTTATCTGCCTAACCTTGCCTCACAGGAAATGCCCTTACCACAGGCTTTCACAGCGCGCTGCCCTATTATCCCGGTAATTAGTCGAGTCTGTAAATGCAGAGCAGAGCTGGAACCTACCAACTCCTCCAGAGAGTTGGATTTTTTACGGTAGAAAAAAATAATAATAATAATATAAAGCCCACCTCGGGCAATGAAGGCAGGAAGGAGGAAATGGGAAATATCTCCACCGCAGCTCATACAACGTTTTTTTAACCCTTTTATGGCCACACTCTTCTCCTGGCCTTGCTGTTCTCCTGGAACGCTGTCTGCCAAGTGCTACCTTGCTCTCAAGTGGCATTAGGCTTCGTCAGCATGTTTAATTTGAAACCTTTTGTGCAGGATCTTGATGCTAATCCCGGTCTGCGCAATTCCCAAAGTAGCTGATGGTTTTGACTCTTCCAAAGATGTCCTGTTTGCTGCCCTGAGCTGCTCTGCTCCCTTCTCAGCATCCTGATGCCCCACCAACCCTCCCGTGTGCCAGCGTGGGTCCCTGGGCAGCCCATCAGTGGCAGCTTGGCTCCGTGGTGCCACCCTGCCCTGCCAGAGGAGGGAAGGGACTTCAGCAGAGATTGAGGGGACAGAGAAAGGAAGGGGGCAGGTGGCTTTTTGGAGGGAGGGACCACAGCTCAGGGCCCTGACTGCATGGGTCCTTGTGTGTCTTGTCCCAGAACAGAGCTATGAAGTACAATGCCTGCTTTGATCCTCATGTAAATGGAAAGTAGCATCTCCAAACAGAGAAAGCCACCTGTAAAACTGACTTGGCAAATGCACTAAGCACCGCCTGGGAGCGTGGGGAGCAGATGCTTCCCTTCTGTGGTCTCCTTGGACCCACTGGTGCCAGTTTGCTGTTTCTTCTCTCCCAAGGTCAGAAGCCTGGACTGACAGAAATGTGTCCTTACTGATGCAGCTCAGGCTCTGAACCAGTCCAACTGGTCTCTGAGCTTTGGCTGAACATGACCCCAGGCAGACATGGTATTTTGGAATATTATGAAGCAAAACAACAGAGAGTGAAGCCAGCCCAGGTGAAATGGTAGTTCTGGAGACACTGCATTTTTCCATGGGTAATGGCTCCACAGTAAGGCTCACCCCCATCCCAGGACTCTGCCTATTCTCTCTTTCCCCATCTAATCCTCACACTATCCCTCTTGCACCTCGCCAGCTCTCCAGCCTGGTTCCCCATTCCCTGGAGCCCCTGAGCTTGCAGTGACAGACAGCACCGAGTCTCCCCAAACCTCCAACCCTCGGGTCTCCATACAGACTTGCTGTGGCTTGCCAGGGGTCCCCAACTCCTCTGGCTCCTGGGGCTTCTGGCTGGAGCCCTTTCACAGAGCAGCGGAGCGAGAGCAGCTGCCCGTGCCTGAGGAGGGGAGCCTCTGCCTCCAGAAACGTGTGAGAGGGAATTGGTTGCCCATGAGAAGGAGGAACAGACACCGCAGGCAGCACCGATGGCAGCAGAGGCAAGCTGTGGGCGTTTTTTCACCGTGGACGTGCTGGTGCACAGAAGGTCTGCCCCCACCCCACAGTCCCTCCTTCCAGCAGCAGCGTGCTGTGGGGGGGACTATGATCAGGAGCTTGCACACCTTGGGGGTGCAGTTTGGAAATGCTCTGCTGTAGACCACGCTTCCTCGAGCCTGCTTCCTTCCCCTGCTTGGCAAAGCGCAGCAGCTTTCTCTGTGCCTCCCCTGCCTGAGTCATCAGCTCCATGGTTATTGTCTGTGCATCCCAGCGACCGAGGTCCCCGCTGCTCCGGTTTGCGGTCAGCTCCTTTTGTGTCTTGTAAATGATATGTGCATGGCAGCGCCTGTGCTCCCAGGACCCCCCACGAGATCCTGCTCTCAAAGGCTTATTTCAGCTTTGTTAAATAAATCAAATGGAATTGAAAACATATTTAAGCCAGTACCTTCATCAGTTAGAGAACAGGCAGAAATACTGGTTGGAACAGACACATTCTGGGCACGGCTGTGTTTTCAAATGGAGAACAGAGCTGTGCGAGGAAGGACTGGTGGCTGCGGGCACAGGAGGCAGGACCTACAGGTCCCCCCAGCCCTAGCAACAGACCTTTCAGTGCCACATAAACCCTGTGAAATGGTGCAGCACCGTGTAAGTGAGAAGCTGGGATGTTTCCAGGACAGGTTGTCAGAATGAATCCCTACAGAGGTTGCTGCTTGCTCCTGGCAGAAATCCGGTACCGTTAGCATCTGACAACCTTCCCATGCTGTGGGAGCCCACCTCTGCTCCTTTGGGACACCCATAAACTCAGCCACACTCCGGCACAGCCTGGCTTCTCCTTATAATTTGTCAAAAATAGGCCTTTCTAGGACATGCTTATTTTCCCCAATTAATAACCTCACCCTAGCAGATGAATCCCCTGATAGATCATTTCCCCCTTCTGTGCACACTTGAGCATCCCCTTCCTGTGTGTCTCATTTAGGGGATGGGCGCATCGCTCCAGGCTGGTTGGAGTCAGAAATGTGCTCCAGGTCCTTTCCCGTCCCCCTTCCCTCCTTTTATCTGTTACAGGCACTTGCTGCATCTCATCACCCAGACCGTGCTGGGGAAGGGCAGACACTCACCGCACGTGTTAGTCGCTACCGGGAGAGCAGGGTTGATGCTGATGCTACACAACAGAAACAGGGCACCTAACGGTGCAGCTGCTGCTCCTGCACTGGACTAATCAGGCAGCTCTTCCCAGCCCAAGCTCAACCCCAAGCCGTGAGCTTGCTACAAAGCATCTGCGTAAAGCACTCTGGCCGGTGCCAGGCAAGAGGTCAAATTAAATGGTCACGACGGCCCCCTTGGGCTTTCAGGCTACCAATTAAATCATTTCCAGCGCTTGATTTGGCCACAGTAACCAGCACGACTAGCAGCAGCGGTAATTACATTTACTGGCAGCTTGGTGAGATGCCAGCACAGGACAGGTGGAAATGCAAGTCCTTATCTGAGGCTGCACGAAGTCCCCCCCCAGGGCACCGCAGTAAGGTCTTGCGCTGCACTGGGACTGAAATAGTCAGCAAATGTCCCACCTCCAGCTTCTAATCTTACTGCATCTTCAGGTTTATTAGCTGCAAATTTGTGGTATTTTGTGGCTTATGGAAGAATTTATAGTACTATATAATTTTTTTTGGCTTCCTGTGTGGAACCACTAATAGTCCCTAACAGGCAGAAAATTGACCTAAGACTCTTTCCCCTCTTTCTCTCCTTTTGGCCTTGATTGAAGATATTAATAGTTCTAGGCTGCATGTTGTCAACTTCAAATCACCCTGGCAGTTAAAGCCCAAAATAACTGTGCCTTTGATGTCAATTTACTTTTATTTCTAAATAAACAACAGGGTTGGTTAAGATCTTCTAAATATGAAGCTATAGGCTCACTCTAGAAATAACAACAGTGGAAAGCCAGCCAGTTCATTGTGTCTTGGGCAGACTGGATGACCTTTAAGAGGTTTTCATTTGAACTAGAAGAACAGACAAGGCTCCTTTCGACATCCCATTGTGATGCCTGAAGCTGTTAACTTGGAGCCCAGCTAAGGAAAGTGATTTTTTTATAGTCATTTCTCTTGCACATCAGTTCTGAACTTCTTGGCTGGGTGATTTTTCTTCCAAAAGCCCTTAAAAATGGGCAAAACTCTCTACCTTATGCCATGTCCATTATTACTTTTTTGTTACAAGGCCTCTCTTGTTTTGACATAGCCATGGCCATGGTGCGTTGGCATCCTTCCATCAGGTAATGCTGCCATTGGGTCCACTTTTCCAGATGTGCCAAAAAGGGCAGCACCCCACAGCTGAGAGAGCTCATATGTAGTGTGAAAAGCCTCGAGGCAGACCCCAGAGCCAGGGCAGCTGTGACCCCAGCAGTGACAAGTCCAGCTCCCTTGGGCCAAGGGGTCTCCCTGGTCAGCCCCATGACCACTCCAGTCCACTGGTCCACAGCAGACCAGTAGGGATAGTGTTACCTGGAGGCAAGTTTGGCTTTTTGCAGCTTTGCCAAAGATGGAAGCTGTGGGAAAGTGTCAGAGTGTGGAGCTGGGACCAGTAAAGCATTACCCAAGCAGCTCAGATAAGGCAGGGAGAGAAAGGGGATACTTGGAGGCATTTTTTTATGGCACTTCCATTTTCTATATCCTCCCAGCCCCTGGAAAGGATTTGGAAATTATGTACAGCTCACTGACATGCTCAGTGGAGGAAATTTTATTGGCACTGAAGTCAAAATGCAAATCCTCCCCGACCCACTGAGCCCAGACTCCTTCCCATCTGCATTGACCCTCTGCTGGGAAAGAAGCTCTGGAGACCCACCACCAAGTGCACAGCCTGGGCCAAATTCAGCACGGGAGAGCAGGCAGAGAGGAGCAACGTCTGGGATGGATGTAGCCCTGCTGATATCAGACATCTGTGGAAAGACCTGAGGACTGAATTTTACTAAATAATCAGAAACTTCCCCACTGCCATGAACCCCCACAGCCTCCCTGGCAGTGAAGGTCAGAGACTGGCTTGAACCAGAGCCTGACTCAAGTTCTGGGAAGGAAGGATAAGGGAGGGAGAAGCCACCCTTGTGTCCTGGTTTGGGTCTGGGCTTCAGGGAGAGTTGCCCCATGGCAGGAAAGAGATGACGCCTGGGGACCATCTCAGGTACCGGCTTCTTCCAGCCTCCTCCAACCACCTGAACCCCTGGCAACGGGCAGAGCTTGGCACAGGGCAGCGCTGGAGGCAAGTCAGAGCGATGTGTGAGCAGCACAGGGATGAAGAGCAGTCGGCTGCAAGCATCACTCAGGGGAGTTGTAGATGAGCACAGTTGGGTTTGTTTTGCGGGGGAGATTCACCTCACCGAAAACCAGGAAGCACCGTCAGGAGCGAGCATGGGCACATTGTCTCTGCTGAAGAGACGGAGGTTGCTGGCAGCCAGGCTGGAGCAGCATGACTACACCTGGTTGCATTTCCACTTTCCAACAAGCTCAGTATATGCCAAAATTCAGAGATGGCTTTTTTACCCAGAGGGAGCTGCTGAACACAATGCTCTTTGTATCTGCGAAGTGCAGGAGGGAGGGAGGCACCGAGGTGCTGCCAGGGCTGGGAAAGGTGTGTGTTCGCTCAGGAAGAACTGGTCCTGTACATACTTGCACACACACTGAGGTACAAACAAAATGTTCATCTGCTGATGAAAGACCAGCCTGCCTGGAAGAGACACGGGCTGGAAAGGAAATGCATTTTTAGAGAAAGAGTGGAACAAATATTACAGCACACTGAATTATTCCTTGTAAATAATGTTGGTTACAGATCTAAGCTCTCTTTTTCTGTTAGTGAATCACAGGTGAGCCAAGTCTCCTCTCTGTTGGGCAATATTTTCCATGCTGGCTGCTCGCAGACATGTCGGGTATCGCTGGGGAGAAACTCAACGCCCCACCGTGGCACTGAGCTTCCCCCAGCGCCGGTGATGTGACGGCAGTGGGCTGAGTGTCATGTGGGGACGGGGCTCACACAGCCTCTCCTCCGGGGTCGTCCCTCAGCATCACACAGGCTGATCCCAGCCCCTCGGTCTGTGGGACAAGGGCAGGACGCGGCGCAAGGCAGACACCCAGCCTTGAGTCACCTCTGCAGCTTCTGCGCCTCTGCGAAACCTCGCTGTAACCTTGGAAAGTCACTGCAGGGTGAGACTTGTAAAGGTATTAAGCACCTTACGCACAGATAGAGATTTGGGACTGTCAGTCAGCTTAGGCTGCTAATGCCCTCTGATTTCCTTCAGTGCAGTGATCTTAAGGTTAATGGGATTTGACTGATGCTTTCAAAACACCCAGCAGTGTCCTGTCTGTATTTCTAATCACTCATTCTCTTTGGAAATCCACTCCTGTGCCTCTCCAAGCTTCCGTGAAGGGATGTGCATTGTAAAAGTCCTGCCCTTTCTTCCCCCAGTAGTAGAAGCTGTACAATGGGAGGCACTCAGCCGTGACAGGGATGGATGCCTGACAGGTATCATTGAGACAAACTGGCTAAAAGCATCCAAACAGCTGAAAATGAGCTACACACGCACCTTGCAAAGAGTGGGATGCATAAGCAGCCGTGTATTGGGCTATTTATTCTTAGACAGATCATTTTGGCCTCAAGCAGAGAAAACTGGGAAAAATCACTGATGTGCTTGGACCCAGATGAGAACTGAGTGTGTCAGAGCAAGCTCTTTAGGAGACAGAGAGCTCTCATAGCTAATAGATGTGAGCTGCTGTGGGGAGGGGACACATTGCTCCTGTCTCACTCGCGGGTCCTGGGGACTCACACAACGGCTTCGTACGTGCTGGGACTCTGACGCTGCGTTGCAGGTTGGACATGGCAGGGAGGCAGAGGTCTTGTCACCAGCCCTGTGCTCCTCTCCGTCTGACTGCTAATTATTGAACTATGTGAATGCTTTCCAGACCTTGAGGTGTAGGTCCTACAGGAGCAGGATTCGTTTGTGCAGCCAGACTCTGTCTGTGACTGGAGGAGAGAAAACAGTCCGTGGTGGGAGGAGGAGGCAAACCTTGCCATAGCAGGAACTGCTGCATCCCCTGCACTGGGAACCCATCAACAAGATCCGATATGAAGTTTTTCGGTGCTGCACAAGATAAAACCCACCCAGGCCAACATCATGTCCTAGGGAACTACAGGACAGGGGTCAAAATCAGAAGAAAGATACAGAATAAGTCATATAAGCCTGGAGTCCTGGAAGGTGCAAGGGAAAACCAATTTGGAGAGACTCTCTGGGGTGATTTACCGTGTAAATACCTACAGGGCAAGGCTGAGACAGTGCTGAAGAGTAATTCCCAGGCAGGGACACTGGTAAAGGAGAAGACTATGACAGAGAGAGGGGGGCCAAGAGAGATCGTAATGTAATTACTATGCCTGGGCCCAGAGGATGAGAATTACAAGGTAATTGGGCAGCAACTCATTGCTGTGTAAATGCATGGTTATTTCTGTTCCATAAACCACAATCCAGGTTACACAGTAATTACTTTGAGGTCCATTAAGTGTAATTATACAGTAATCTCCAGGAGCCAGTAATTACCCTCATGTTCCAAAGTATCTACCACTTAAAACTCTGTGAGTTTCACGCAGGTAGGAAGCAGCCACATGGTTTTCAGACTTCAGTGTCTTGGTCTGTGGGATGGCCAGGACGGGGTAAATTGACACCATTTCAGCTGGAACTGCCATTCAAAGGAGAGCGTTGGGAATGCTAGAGAAGGAGTGGTACACATCAATCTCAGCCAGCCTCCACGGGCATCATCCTGTCAACAGCAGGATTGGTATCTTCAGAGACCTGTTCCTCCTGGGATGCCAGCAGTGCCCCATAGCTCGAATAAATCGTTTTCTGGAGGTACCAACCCATCCTTGGAGAACAAATACAGCCAACGAGGCTTAATTCAGGCCCATATGTCTCCTCTGGTTGCCAGGTTGTCAGGGCAGGTAAACTCTACGGTTGTCATTATGATCAACGTATACTTTACTTAATTTATTATACTGAAAATTAAACTTAACGCTCTGCAGAGTCAATACCTTTGGCTCACAGTTTCCAATGTAGGGTTCACCCCAGTCATCAGAAGAAGATCTAGGTCTTCCCACAGCCCAGTCTTCCTATTGGTCCCAGTTACAACACATCCCAGTGGCAAGGGCCTCTGGCATCCCCAGGACAAGCACCGAGGGAATGCTCCCCTCATCCCCTCAGTACCACACGGTGAGGGGGCTCAGAGAAAGCCCTTCTATGGGCCCACACAACTGAAGCTGCTTTTGTATTTCTTGTCCTTTATAACATCCCATTTGGACTTGGAGATGCAGGAATAATGATTCACAGCCAAAGCCCCTGGGGGTGACTCCTGGGAGAGGGAGCCGGGGCACTCTGGAGATGCAAAGCAGCAGCACGGTCCAGCGCCGGGCATGGAGGGACTTGGGGGGAAGGAGTCCAGGTGGCAGCAGCCATGGCTTGGACTGGCTCCCGCCTGACAGTGCTCCTAGCAGGGAATATTCCTGCTGCAGGAATGTGTGAGATTTGTTCCCAGGCAGTGTCTGGATCAGCGCAGTAGGAAAAACCTGTCTCCCATGCTTAACAACCAAGTTTCCATGCCTTCAAAGCACAGATACACTCGGGTGAGTTCCTACAGCCATATTAATGAATGTTTTTCCCTTCTCTGTCTTTCAGGGATCTAAACTACAATGAGCTGCTGGAATTCCCTGGGGCTATCAGGACGCTGGGCCGACTGCAGGAGCTGTGAGATTTTCTATTTATTTCTTTTCAAAAGCATTCACCAATAAAGCATCGCGTGTGCTCTGACTTGGGGCGAGCACTCAGTTCAAGCCTTCCTTTTATATTTCCCAGCCCTCTCCATCATGCACATAAAACCAGTTTATTCCCTCGGTTTCCATTAGCTCTAATCACCTCACCATCAGCGTCTACACTATGGCTGGTGGAGGGGAGAGGGAGATCGCCCATCAGGCTTGGCGCAGGTTCCTTCTGCAGTTCTTCATTCTCATGCAGCATCTGATGAGATCAAAGTCCATCTGCTCTCCAGCTACTTCTAATGTCCATTCCCCAGCTTGGGATCACAACCATGGAGTTATCTGTGTTATTGTAAGGCCATGGCTTCTGCAGGCCCTGTGCCACCTCCTCTGACACGCAGAAACTGTTTGGTCTCCCTTGGGACAAATTTATAATTGGGAATTACAAAGGTTTATGACTATTTGAGTGGCTATCTCTCTCTCCTCTAACCGGTCAGCCTGTGAGACACTAAAACTGGGAAACCATCCCACTTAAGACCCACGAAGGCAGAAGCCCCAAGATGGGGTCAAGTCGAGTTGATGTGGATCTGCAGTTCCTGTGGGCCTTAAGACTGTGTTATACTGGTCACAAACTGGGGTGGGACAAAAGCAGTTGCTTTGGCCCTTCTGGGAGGCTTGGAGTAAAAATCTGACACTACTTTTTTGTCTTACTTGAAGAATTTCTTGTCAAAGAGAGTTCTCAGATCAGACCAGATATCATCATTACTCTGACATTCAGAATGAGAATAAGACCCTTAATTCACTCTGAGATGGCTTTTGAAATGCCTGTCACTAAATAAGAGGCAAATTTCAAACAATGATCCCACTAATCACTCACGCAGACTCCTCTGGGATCGAACAACCTGGGCATCGCCCACAGCCAGTCTTGGTCCTGGACACAGGATCCCGTGGCTGCCTTTGACATACAGGAGATCAGACAGTGGCCACAGAGCTCTCTTCTGCTGCAAAAGTTTGCTGATAACAATTTTCTCAACCTTAAAGAAAAATATCACAGCTAGATCTACAGCTACTTTGAAGTCACATGGACCAATAATTCATGGTAGGGTGCACTCGGATTAACAGCTGTGGAGCTATAATGGCGACAATCCATAAAAATTCTAATTCCTGGAGGATATAAAATAAGCTTGTTCTGTTTGCTCCTGTTTCCTGACCTGTAAAGTGTTAAAATTTAAGTCCTTGTATTCCTGATGAGTGCAGTGGAGCACCAAGCAATACACAGAGTAAATGCAGCAGAATTAGGTCTTTGTCCCGCCAAAGGACAGGCCTTGTTCACTTGCTGGGAACTTGCCTCCCATTTTATGTGTGTTTTGAAGGTCCTCTGCCTTTAAAAGTGTTGAGGAAAGAAGGTGTTTCCAAGCCTTTCTCATCCATTAATATCAAGATATTTGTTTCTCCCAACAGCGGTTTTCATAACAACAACATCAAAGCTATTCCAGAGAACGCATTTGTTGGGAATCCCCTCCTCCAAACAATGTAAGAAAATTAAATGATGTTTCCTAAATCCTTTCATCCCCCCAAAAGGAGCATTTTGTGGTGTCTTGGGTTGAGATTTCTTACAGTTGCCAATATGACCTCAATTTGACATTTGCTGTATGTGGGCCAATACAAGCCGAAATTAGCACCTTCCCAGCTACACCTCACGGTTTTTGCCATGGGTTCTCCTTTCCCTGGAGATGAACTTTTCTGCAGCACTTGTTGATAACAACGAAGGAACAATATATGGGTGGTCTGCATGGAAATCTTCTTGTGTATAACAGGATTTTCTAAGACCTGGCTGACATCTGCCTGTGTTTATTCCTTGTGTTTAGACAAGCTGTTAGCCAGCTACAGTAGCAGCTATATGTGTTGGGGAGCTGGGACACCAAATTGCATGTCTACCCCAGACCCACAGACACAAAGTTCTGTAATACCCAATTGTCAGCTCATTTCTCCTCTGATTCAGACACGGGTAGAGATTTTGGGGCAGTTCTTCCCTGAACCACACTGATATTGGAAATCACGGCAAGTGACAAAAGCTCTACTTTGCCACCAGTTTGGGGACTTAAGTTATAGAAACACCAACAACTGGAAAGCCACGGTGACACTGGGTGAAAACAGTCACTGCTCCAGTCAAAACAAACCAGCCTCATCCCCATCTTCCTTGGGCACAATCCTTGGAGTGATGTGGGAGTGGGACACAACCTGAACACTAATATATCCATTGGATCTGCCCATCTAAAGTCTTTTATATTTGGTGGGGGGAAAGTGCTTCTTGTAGGATGTGATTCATCTCCTCCTAAAACTATTTGGATCCTAGAAGAGTTGACTTCTCTCCACTGACTGTGACAAGTAGGAAAGATGCTGATGCTGGGAATATGTAAGATCAGAGGAGGTGTCATCAAATGCAAGGTGTTTCCCAGCAGGTTTACAGCACTATAGCAGGGCTGAAGGAGGGCTTTGCATCTTTCTAGCCTGCCTGGTCCAGCAGGACCCTAAAGAGCCCTTTCACAGCAGCAGGAGACATCATTTGTACCAATGTTCAGCCAGAACAGGCTAGTGGTAGAGCCTGGGGTTATCTGGAAAACAAGGGTTCCTCAGAGGATACACAGCACCTCTTACATACCTTAGTACTAGTTGCTCCAAGGCTCTTGACCTGTAATAGCATCTTCTCTTCATGTGCAGCACAGTCTGACCAGTTACTCATTTCCTTTGCAGCCACTTTTATGACAATCCCATCCAGTTTGTTGGACAATCTGCTTTCCAGTACTTGCCAAAGCTCCACACTCTGTAAGTTCACCAAGCGCATCCTCAGAGAGTTAACACATCCAAGTTCCAAGCCCTGTGAGCTGGACACCTTAGTGGCCTCCCCCACTCCTCTTTTCTAGAGCCCTTATGTCAACAGAAGACCGTGATGCCACTCTTCTGGCCAGCCTCAAAGGCAGTGAGCCAAGGAGCAGACACCGCAGATGTTTTCTACCGTAGAAGAATAATTTTGAGAAGGGCATTTTGGAAAGAACAGTTCACATTTCTCCCGCCCACCTAGTTGACAGGCACTGGAGTCTCCTAGGGTCTCTACAGCTGCACCAGCACCAGCAAAGACCATACTCACAAGGGCCATTACATTTGCTGCATGCTGCTCAAGCAAGCCCTGCACTGTTGTGTGGTTACCCAAGCACAAGGCCACTGAAGGCATCTGCCTTACTCCACAAGATGGAGAAGTGGAGGAACACGTGCCCCATAACACCAACACCACGGCACGCTTACTGGGCAGCCAGTGGTGACAGTGCTTCCTTCAGATGAATGGCCCTAAGCCTGCTCCAGGGCCACCACCACGTGGTGAGCACCATCTGGAGCAGAACTGCTGCTCCACATTGGCTGACCTGGACCGGCTGGCTTTTCAGCTAACCTCTAGTGGCACAGCACTAAATATTGAGGCAGAGGCAACCTCAAAATCTCTATTTATAAGCCGTACCCAGCCTCTCGCTGCAGGAGCACACACTCAGGCAAATAAAGTAAATCCTTCAAATACCCGCACATTCCTTATCTCCAAATGCATAGACTCTGGGTGGCTTGGGTGGGATGCCCCGCTTACATTCCCCATGGTTTGGGATTTTTTATTTAATTTGGGTGGAGATCATGCCAAGAATGTCAATGGTTGGGGGAGGGTCTGTGAGCTTGCCAAGCCTCCGTGCGTAGAAATGTGTATCTGCACTGCATGAAACATCTGCTCCACCGCCCAGACGGCAGTGGCACGCTGATGACAGGGACGCCTGTGGATCTTGGCCTCTGATCACCCCATTTGGGTGTGAAGAGGCAGATTTGCCACCGTGGCTGACGGGTCTGGGACCTTGTGCAGTTGCCTTTTCTTCTGGGTCCTCTGTCCACCTCACCCTCATTTCTCTGCAGGTCGCTCAACGGTGCAACGGACATCAGAGAATTCCCAGACCTTAAAGGCACCACCAGCCTGGAAGTTCTGTGAGTGGCAACTCTCTCCCTTTTACCCTGCTACTTGTGCTCTTCCTCCTTCAAGGTGGTCCAGTCTGTTTCAGCCAGGACAACTTTCGCAATGCTGTGCAATTGGTTGTCTTCAGCTCTTCTTCTCCCTAGTCATTCACCTCTCTGCTTCGTTTCACCCCGTGGCTCCTGAAAGCAGCTTTCCACTCCGTGAGTTGCTCCTTGGTACTGTTGGGTCTGCTCCAATATTTTTGTGATTTTTTTTTTCTTCTTCTTTCCTTCTCTTCTGCATCTGTGAAGGAACAAGCCTTTGGGTGCAGCACCTCAGCATGGTCTGGTGAGACCCAGTGTCTCTGCCCATCTAGGGACCAGTACTGGTAATGCGGCGCAGAAAACAACTGCTGTGTTCACCGCACATCTGCCACCCAGGCTGGGGGCTCTTGGAACTGGTCTGCTCCCATCCTCACACCACCAGACCCAGGAGATCAGGAGCCTGGGGAACACGCTGTCTCTGGCCATCCACGGTTCTCTCTAGAGCCGTAGTCCACACGCTGTGCCCAAACGAGGAGAACAGGTGAACATTCCAGCCCAAGACTTGGATCTGGCCATGCCTTGCCTCAGGAACCCAGGGACACACCATCCATCCCCAATGCATGGGTTTCTGAGGCAGTCATGGCTCCAGGCAGATCACCAGTCTGGACTATGAGGAACTGGGATGACAGACCATGCCACAGAGGGCACTGCCACCTGCCCTCCGCATGGCCAAAGACAGCAGTGAATTCAGCACTCAGCAACATCCCAGAATTTCTGATAGGCACATTCACCTTTACAAGGTCCAGCAGCAGTGCTCATTTCCAAGTCAGTTTTTGTTTCTCTCCAGGAATTTTGTTATCCCATTGACACTGTCTCTCCTGACACCACTGGGGACAAGTAGCTGGGCTTGTGAGTTGCGGTCTGTGCGCTGGCTCTCAGTAACTCCATTTCTTCTCTCTCTTCCACTCCTCCAGGACCCTGACCCGGGCAGGCATCCATTTACTGCCCAGAGGGATGTGCCAGCAGCTGCCCAGCCTCCGAGTCCTGTGAGTAACATAATTCTCTCTCCTGTCTGGTCTTTAGAAAAGTGCCATCAGAAACCAAGCTTTCTTCTTATCTAGCTCAGGGACGGGACCAGCTATGGAAGACCATCCTGTGGTTCTTGTTCCCCTTATCTTTTCTGTGCAGAAAACACCACCTTCTTAGGCACTACCTTGACTTCTGCATGTTCTTGAACTTGCTTGCTTCGTCCCAGCATGATGGTCTGGACTCAGGGCTGGAAGCAATAAGGCACATCCACTTTTGCCTCCTCCTTGCTCTGCACCACTGGGAACTGTTTGCCCCACGCAAGGAGGGCAGAGAGGGTGCAAAGGGCGGTGGGTAAGAACAGCAGCAGCATTTCAGAGCGCCCGTGTATATACAGTACAAAAGCCAGGGGTAAATCACATTTCACACAATGCTCTGCCACAACGTTGGCTTACTGCAGTTGGAGCTCCAGCAACTGCCATCATCTGGAGGAAGGATCCTGTTACCACTCCGGGAGGGGACAGGTCTGACCTGATGGAGACCTGCAAGGCCACATGGTCACGGCCCCTCACGTGGTGCAGCAGTGACCGGTCAGGGTTTCGCTCAGACTCTCTGAGTTCCTTTGGCTCTACCTGCTTGGCAAGGCGCTGAATGATGCTGAGTGTGGGGATGTGTTTTTTTTAACTTGGTACATGATGAAATCAGCATCTCAGAAAGACTCCTGCATCCTCTCAGGAATCTCACCCCTCATTCCTGAGATCCCCAACCTTGTCTGCAGTCGAAGACATCCTCAGGAAATGACTCATGAGCCAGATTTATACAAGTTTGCAGCCTTAGGGCAAGCAGGAGGCTTTCCTCTCATCAGTCTTTATACAAGCAAGCTGAAAATGAAAACAAGTTTGTTCCAGGAAAGCAACAGGAGTGAATTCTTGATCACAGAAATTGGAAACAAGAGAAAAACATAAAAATAAAAGAACACAATTTGTAACATAGCAGATCACAACATTTTGGCTCCAGCTGTCCCCGTAGGGAAGATCTCTCATCTTTAGACATCTGGACCAATTCAATGGACATCTTGCCACCAAAGCGTATGTTGCCTTTGGAATGGCCTGGGCTGTGGGGTCCCAAGCACTCTGTTTATGTTTGCAAGTTATCAGACTGTAAACCTTCGCAGCAGAGCCTGTTCTTCATGCCTGCACCCTCCTTGTGGGAGAGTTTTATTGGGCCACCCCACCTTGTTCCTTGTTCCTCTTTCCCAGTTAATGTTACTGACATTAATTGCTATGCTTTCAGAGTATGCAGAGAGGGTATGTGGGCCAATATTTGTGCATGTTTACATCTCTTTTGCCTTCAAAATGCGTTGGCCTTCTGTCCCCACAGACCCAGCAGCTGTTCTCCCTGCCTTCCTCTGCTTTGCCAGCCCCTTGGCAGTTCGTCGGGTTGACATTATGACTGTGACGTGTCTGAACACAGATGATACAGTTAACGCCACATTTCTAGCCTCCTACTGCTCACATCACCTGCACATTTTCTGCAGCGTCCTTGCACGGGGCTGTAAGAGCCACCACGGGGGCATGAGGCTGGCGGCGGTGCTGGATGCCAGTCTGTGCATGGCCACCGAGCCCAGCACCCCCAGGCAGGGCAGCCTTGCTGAGGTTGACCTCAGTGTCAACCTGACATCGTCCTGCTGCTTTTGTCTACAGCTTTTGTGTCTCAGGGCACAGATTTTCCTTTCCTTTCAAGCAGAAATAGCTGAAGCTTCCCTGAGCAGAGCTAAAGTCCCTTGATGCCACTAGTACCTTCATCCTGGTGTGTCCACAAGACAGCTCCAGTGACCGAGGGTCCAGGGAAAAGTGACTGAAGCTATGGCTCTTTCTCCATACTGGGTGACAGTCTCCAGAGCTTAGCACAAAACTGTTGCTTGTTTTTTCATCCCTCTTCCTCCCCACCATGCAAAACTGGTGGATGAGGGGCTGGCAAAAAACTAAATAATTGAAATGTTTCAGCAGCAACTTATTGGCAGAAAGATGGAAACTGAATTTGGAAAGTCGGTGGAGAGGCCACATACAAAACTTCACCCTGGGGCAAATTTTCTTTGAACAGCCACAAATACAGCCTCTGCTCGTGGGGCAGAAAGTTGATTTGAAGCATTACTCCTTATCCAGTGCATTTCAGTTTGAATAAATTCACATCAAGGTGTGCCAGGGTAGGTTTTACTCTGACTACCAAGTCACTCTACCCTGGACGCTGACATGCCACTGGGTGGTGGAACAGTGGGGACAGGAGTTTTCTGGGAATTGCTTTCAAGTGGCAGCACCTGAAAGAATGAGGACCAGGGATTTCACAGTCTGTAATGTCCTGTGCCACAACCCCGCCTGTGCCACAACCCCTTCCCTAACCATGGGAAGGAGCCAGGAGAGGCTGAATGGAGAGCAGGCGATGGGCAGTGGGGTTTGTTGTGGCAGGAAGGAGGAAGGCAGCTGGCTGGCTGCTCCACTGGCCAAAACCTCCCCAGGCTCCGCAAGCACATCTGCAGCTTTGGTGAGCTCCCCCATCCACAAGAGCAGGATGAGAGCCCTGCCGTGAACATCTCTCTGCTTTGCCCACAGAAAAGCAGGGCTGTGAATGGCAGATGTTGGCACAGGGGCATTTCACAGCTGACTTGAGGCTGGGGAGGGAAAGCCCACCCGAGCTGTAGAAGCAGCTCCGTCAGTCCACAGCTTGTTCTGGAGGGAGCTGGGCTGGGGCTGGACGAGTAGGTAAACCACCGAGCAACCCTTGCCTTGCACAAAGATGCACAGAGCAAGCATCAGGTGCGTGCGGAGCAGAGATCCCCCTCGCCTAGGGTTATCGCTCTCTGCAGCTGTGCAAAACGGAACTCAGGTCATGCCCCTCTCCAGCAATAACTGCCTTCCAAGGGAGGGCTCAGCAGCGCTCGCTTTCAATCTCCTAACGTTTCTGTGCTGCTCCTTCCCCTGCAGAGAACTGTCACACAACCAAATCGAAGATCTGCCCAGTTTCCACCGGTGTCAGCAGCTGGAGGAGCTGTGAGTAAAGAGATGCTCTCACTTGCTTGGGGGGAAAGGGGATGATTTGGGGATGAAGGTAGCTCCCAAACACAAAACTCAGCCTTCACCAAGCACTGGGAAAGCTGAGTGGTATAAATCACTATTTAGATTGCAAGTGGACCAGAGCTCCATGTTTTGCTCCTGTGCGAATACAGAATAAAAATCCATCTGCTGTGCATAGGAGTGTAATTAACTCGGGTCTTCTCAGGGGTCCCAGCCACAGCAAACAGAAGCATGGCATGACAGCACTGAATTTTATTTCGCTAACTTGAGTCCCAGTATGTGCTAATCAAGAATGGCGTTTACCTCTACCATAAATGTCTTCTGCTTCAAGGAGGGGTTCCACGCCATGGACACAAAGCAGCTCTCCCCTCCGTAGAGAAGACTGATGCCTTCCTCATGTAGCACTTGAACTGTGTCTCCTCTGGACCCTGGGAGGCACCTCTCTTGCTCTGAGAGTTATTCACATTCAGTTCAAAGTGTTTGGAGATCTGGTCCTACATTTCAAATCTGACAGAAGTTCTTGGCATTTCTGAGAAAAAAGAAAAGAAAATAATAGATGTCCTGATTTTTTATAGAATTCTGAAACCTGGAAGAATAGATGTGTGGGAGCAACATCCCCACAAAAATCCCCTGGAGAGGTTGTCCCTGCTCTCAGCAGCACCCCAGCCTGCATGGCCAGACCATTTCATCCAGCCTTACCGAAACCGGACATTAGGACACTGTGTGAAATCACAGGAGCTCTGAGGACAAAGTTAGAGCTGGACATATTTTTGTCTAAAGTACTCCCGGGAGAACGTTTGGAAAAAAAGGACAAATTTTCACAATTCCAAACCTGGAGTTTCACACATTGTGCCCAAATTTCTTGCTACAATATTTTATAATATGCCAAATTCAGACTCACCATTTCTATAAAAGCACAATAAATCCCTCTTTCAGACTACTTAAGTCAAACAGACTGTGTCTTAAATTAACATTTTCTTACAAAATGAGTATTTGGTGCCTTAAGCCCAAAGTTGTCATCTTGTAAGATCCGCCCCCACCAGGCGTCAGCATTCCTGCTGGGAAATAGGTTCTAAACAAGTCTGGTGGTGCATGGTTGTACAGGCTGGCATGCAAACAACTTACATCTGCCAGTCGCTCTGCTGTAAGTGCCAAAGTGCAGGTTTTTACCTGCAACACACAGGTGGTCCCTCGCAGCTAAACATCCCTGAATTCTTTTTCACTAGCTTGCTCCAATCAGTGCTTTCCCACTCAGTGCCCCTCTACCGGAGACCCCTAAATTTGTGCATAGACCTTCCCACGGCCCTCATCTTAATTAGACGTACAAGGAATGCCTTCTTGGTTGAGGGGGCACTGAGAAACCAGCAGTAGAGCAGATGTGAGACCCTCAAGCCCCTGCCTCTGAAACATGAATGTGTGGCCAAATACCGTCTGAGATATTACAGCCATCACGTGCAGGTCCTTGTGTGAGATGAGTCAAGATAATTTCTGAGTCTGAAAACAGGTCAGATATACCCAAGCAGCCTAAGGAGGTGTTGGAAGTAGAGCTCTAGACAGTGGCTGTCTCTTTTGCAGAAGATCAAACATGAGGAGATGGCTTCTGCAGGGCTGGGAATTCGTGATGGGCGTTTCGCAGGAATTTTAAAAAATATTCACCATGGTTCCACACTGGGGAAAAGAAAAACTGAAAAACTCAGAATGTTTCCCACAAAGTGGGTGCTCGGATCAGTTCTAGATGTCTCTCGAGGGGTGTGAGGAGGGTACAGGTCAGTCAGCAGACACCATGGCCGGCTCTTAGCCGGCTCCCTCCCCTACCCCAGGGAGTGCTGCTGGAAGGGACACGCACAGGGACTGAGGCACTTTATGAAAACACACGTGGAGGATGTGGGTGGTGGGTTCAGCAAGACATCGGGATTTTTCTTCATGAAGAGTTAAGATGCCTTCAGCCCTCAAAACCTCTTCGTCATCATTAAGGCAAAAGGCAGCACCTTTAGTCCTTCCTGAAGGGTCACACAGTGCTTTGCTGACTCACTGGTTCCAAACTCTCCTCTTCTGCTCTGGACGAAGCAGTTTGCAGGCTTACTGTGGAGCAGAGTGGGCAGAGTGGGAGACCAGTATGGCTTTGGAGATAATGGGGCATCTTTAACCACCGCACATCAATGGCACTTTACTATACCACGATGGCATCAAAAGCAGAGGCCACTTGAGCCCTGGAGCTGTTTTGTTGCTCATCCTTTTTATCCCTTGAAATAAGAGTAGGCCTCCCAAGCTTGAATGAAAATTCCCACTGTGACAGTTTGCATAGCTGCATGAACACTGCCTTCAGCTACTTTCTCAAACCAGTTTCTGCTTTTTCAGTGGTCTCCAGCACAACAGGATCCATGAAATCAGAGCAGACACCTTTGTGCAGCTGATGGCCCTGCGCTCCATGTAAGTATTGTCTGGCAGGGGGGGCATCTGGGGTTTTGCTGGGGGAAGGGGAACCATGAGCACCCAGCCAGGTTAATGTGGGTTTTCCCAACCCCACTCCCTCTGCCTCTGCTGGGAGGCTTTGCTGTCCAGTCCCTCTTTCACCTTCCCTTACAAAAGAACGGGGCACAAACCTTCTCCCTGCCTTTCCTTCTACATGCAGACACCACCTGTACATAAACTCATAACCTGCCAGGCTTACTGCCCACACATGCGGATGCTCCGCACCAACGTGCTCTCACAGCGTGCGGCAACTCCTGTGTTGCACAGCACACATTCCGGACACCTGCCTCCTAGATGCCCACGCAGACATGGACTGGTGGCAGGGACTCACGAGCTCTAGCACCCCTTTCCCTACACATGCCAGTCCTGGGCCACGCACTCCCATATCTGTGCAGAACATCCCATTTGGTTTGGAACTGTCTCCCCCTAACCCAAAAGCATCTGTTAGACACATTAAGTGCACACAAGCATGCACAAGCATGCAGAGTGACCTTGCAATAGACAGCTCACGTAAGTGCTTGGCACCTTTGAGAAGCTATTAAAGCTCCACATGGCATGATTCTCCCTGTGATGTGTGGGAAAAGCCTTCCGAGTGCTGATGGTCTTTATTTACTGTTCTCTTAGGAAGTGAACTGAATCGCATAAAAGCTTTTTCCCATGGTGCAGCAATTTGAGTGTCATTTAATAGGCCAGCATTCCTGGAAATCCCACGAGTGTCACGTACTCCGTGTTTATAACTGCGCAGGAACACTCACGTATTACATGTAACACTACAGACAAGCATGCAAATACGAGCATGCTGCTGCCTCACTGCAGTCACACAAACACAGATGAGCATGTAAGCTCTAGCGTTTGCCTTTGGGTATGTCCTGGATCCCTGTGGGAAGGATTCATCTCACCCAACTTTATCCTTCTGCAGTGAGACACACATGTCTGGGCGGACACCCCGGCTCTATTAAGGGATGGATAGATGTAGGTATATGTAGGAGACTGCTCACAAAGTCAGTCTTAGGAGCAGAAATGCTGCTTGATACGCTGGTTCCTCTGCTGATGGCAGAGGGAGATGAGCCCTCTAGCTCAGATGGAGGCAGAGAGTATCGAGGAGCCTCAGCGAATCCTCCCCATACCAAGCCAACTGTACATGACAGGAGACGCTCAGATGACCTCAGTTTGCCTTCCACACAGATCCTGACCCTATCTGCCCTTGGCCAGGCACCCACCAGTGTGATCGCATCAGGGGTGCTCTGGCACTAAGGCATAACCTGTCTGCTCCTCTAAGGTTCGGCATGTTAGCATAAAAGCTCCAAATATACAGAAATTAACCCAAAAAGGAACCTTTCCTATTGGTCTCAGTAGAGAAGGTCCTGCAAGGCAAACTCTTCTGCCCTCTGTTAGAAACCACCCAAATACAGACTCAAACATATTTGTCTCCAGGGAGCTGCAATGAGGCGGAACTTGCTGCCAACCAAGGGGCTACAGATCCCACCTTTGCTCACAGCGAAGCCCTTGACCAGGACAGCGTCAGCAGCTCCACTGCCCTGCTCTGCACCCCTCTAACTTGCATGTCTGTGTCTTGCAGAGACCTGAGCTGGAATTACATCCAGTTTATTCACCCTGAAGCCTTTGTGACCCTGCACTCGCTCACCAAGCTGTAAGTTGCAGTGATATTTCTTTCACAATGGGCCATGGACAGCAGGTATCTGAGGGCCTCAGACTGACTCTCCAAGCTACCAGAACACTTGGCATTTAAATATCAGAAGGCTGCGGTGCTGAGGTGCATTTCTCAGCACTGACATGGGTTTCCCATCAGTATTAAAGGGATGATGAAAGTGCAGAAGGGGCCATCTCTGAGATGGTCTCACCCTGGACACTTAAGCCTCCACTTTCTGATGCTTTCATATCTGCCTTAAATGCTTTATGAAAGATCAACGTGATAGACTATTTCAGCAAGAGTCATTGCAGACCATCTTTGCTGGCTCTGGAGAAGTCCCCAGTCCCCACCACCTCCCTAAGGCTCTGGGGTATTTTATGGGCTGGGATCTGCAGTCATACCTGACCTATTGTGGGGGAAGAGATGCGTGGGGCAGAGAGAGGTAGATACCACACAGAGTTTTCGGTGTGGGTATTAACTCCCGCCCCCACATTCCCCAGGAACTGAAGTATCAATCCGTTTATCTCCAGAGGATCCTGGTCCCCAGGCGGCACCCATCCCCATTTCAGCATCACATTTGAGGGATCAAGGAAAGCAGGCAGCATGGCTCTTCAAGCCTCTGCATGACTGAGATACCACTAGCAGCAAAACCCTGACCACAGTCTCCCTCTCTGCTTTCCCTTCACCAGGGACTTGACTGATAACCGACTGGTCACGCTGCCTCTGGATGGTTTGGGTGGACTGACCCATCTGAAGCTCCAAGGCAACCCCGCTCTCTCTGAGCCCTTCACCAAGGAGAGCTTCCCCAAAATGAGGTACTGCTGGTGTTGGCTCTTTCACTTCTGGCGCTCAGCACAGCCTGTATTTGCTTATAGCAATCAGTCTCCTGCTTTCCTTGTTTATCCCATGCTTTCCTGCACCCTTCCCGGCCAATAGGTTGAGGAAGCTTCATCTGCTGCTAACACGCCTCATCTTTTAAAGTCTTCCATGGGAGAGTGGTGATGCGCTCACGGCCCCACCACCCCCACCCCACACACACACACAAGTGGAAAGCATGGAGCTGGCCCAGCTCAGGGCTCCTCTCAATGGAAAACATTCCCAGAAGCCGGTTCTAGCTAATGACATCCAGCTTTCCTTCAGTAAACTCTGTTTGTGTGGCCGTGTCCTGTCTGCTATGGATTAATGAGGAGCCTGAAGGGGTCAAACTGAGCAAGACAAGGCTGCAAAAGAGCACGGTGCTGCCTGGCAGGTTCTGGCTCTCCTGACCCTCCCTTTGTGGTGGGTCTCCAGTGCGGCACCTTCCCTCAGACTGAGGGGCCCATGGTCCAGATGACTCACATTCCCCTGAGGTGAAGGCATCTTTTGGTTGGGTCTCCTAGGTAGTTCCCTTGGAGCCAAGGATGCATGAGCTGATGCTCCCACTCATCCAGTACGGTATCTCAAGGCTGGAGCTTCTCAAATCCATACACCCCCTGCTGGGGTCACAGGCCACTGCACCAACGTGGGACTTGAGAGCTCAGGTCCGCTGAAAAGTGTGGAGCTCTCGCAGAATCATAGGATCATGGAATCGGTGAGGTTGGAAGGGACCTTTAAGATCATCAAGTCCAACCATTAACCCCCCCTGACAAAAACCCCTTCTAAACCATGTCCCTCAGCACCTCATCTCCCCTTTTCTTAAACACCTCCAGGGGTGGGGAATCCACCCCCTCCCTGGGCAGCCTGTGCCAATGGTTAATAACCCTTTCCGTGAAAAAATGTTCCCTGATATCCAATCTAAACCTGCCCTGACACAACTTGAACCCGTTTCCTCTTGTCCTATCCCTTGTCCCCAGGGAGAAGAGCTCAGCCCCCATCTCTCTCCCCCCTCCTTTCAGGGAGTTGTAGAGGGGGATGAGGGCTCCCCTCAGCCTCCTCTTCTCCAGGCTGAACAACCCCAGTTCCCTCAGTCGTTCCTTATAAGGATTGTCCTCCAGACCCCTCACCAGCTCCGTAGCCCTTCTCTGGACACGCTCCAACACCTCAATGTCCTTCTTGGAGTGAGGAGCCCAAAACTGAAGGCAGCACTCGAGGGGGGGCCTCACCAGTGCCCAGTACAGGGGGATGATCCCTTCCCTACAGTCTCACTTCACTCTGCCTCAGCAGTGCTGCCCGCAGGGCTTTCTCTTCTGACTTTTTTGACTCGTCGTAGCTGGGATCTGCTGCATGACTGGTTGCCAAACAGCAGGTGATCCCAGAAGCTTCTGGAGGGGTTTTCCACACCCAAGATGTCAGTGTCTTGTGCAGAGCAGGTCAAGTTCAACTCTTTAGGTGATGTTCCTCCTCTAAACTAGTTCCATTAACATCTGTGGAACTGGTTTGGATTTGTACAAGAGACACTGTCTCTGCACGAGTTGTTCATTGAACCACACCAGGTGATAGACTCAGTAACTTTTCCTAAATCTTGGGGTACTGCCATTAAGTAGTCTTATTCTTGGGGCATATGTCTGGAGAAATCATCTGAAAACGGTTCTTAGCCATCCTGGGAGGATCTGTACCCTCCTACCACCTTTCAATAATAGGATTTAATTTGGAGCTTGTAACAGGAAGCAAGCTTGTATACAGAGTTTCCATAGCCTGCCAGGGCTCAGCCAGAAATGTTTGGGAACTTAAAACAAAAGCATATTTTTAGAATATAGAGTTTCACCATATTTACTGATCTTGTCAGAAGACCTTAATTGTCTGGAAAACCTGAGGTCCCTTTGCCTTCATCAGCAGTCTTCCTGACTTCCAGCAAAGAAGCAGGAGTTTGCTGTCTTTGAAGAAAATGCAGCTGATGACTGATAGCCTGGTATTTCATCCAGATGATGTTCAGCTGCTGTTTAATTATCCTTGTGATACATGTTGTAATTAACAACTAACAAGTCTACTTTCAAGTAGAAATCAGATGTATTAAAGTAACTTGCTACCTTTGAGAGACCTGAGATTTCCCTGCCTGAACTGGCAGGGGTGAGCCAGGCTCATGGAACTGGAGTTTGGAGCTGCCTCTCTGACCTCCACCAACAAGCAAGGAGGACTTTGCACTTGCTCAAACACTCTGGAAACTTCTCATCTTGAACAAAAGAAAGGATGCTCAGCAAAAAGTGGCTTTTGGGTAAAAGAAAAAGACTCTACCTGCACATGGCTTATTGCCAGAAGGCACGGGAAAGAGAGGCTAATTCAGCCTAAGAAGAACCACAGAAAGTTTTTTAGGAACTTTAGTGCAGTTTCCAAACCTGGTGTTTGACAACATCCTATGGATAGGTGGTGTCTTAAGCATCAAAAGCGGGGCAGTGCCGAGACACCGAGGGGTGACTTAGGTCCGTGCTCTGTCCTATGTGTAATCCTTTTCACCAGAGCAAAGTCCTTTTATCACATGTGCAAATTAATCAAAAAGTGCAAATGGAGAGTCAGGTCACACAGGTGACACACCTAAAATTTCTGCCTTCCCCCTTTACAGAGTCCTTGAGGTACCTTACGCCTACCAGTGCTGTGCCTATGGAAGCTGCAGCAGCTTCTTCAAGATTTCCAACCAATGGGAGGCAGAAAACATGAGCCCTGAGGAGGAAGATGCCCACAAGAGAACCATGGAATTGTTTGCAGGTCATGCTGATAATCACTGTAAGTAAACTGGGCTGAATGGTGATCGATCCAGGGGCAGGGCCATGCTGTGAGCTGGGGTGTGATCCTGCGTTTGCAGAGTGGTCCCAGTGCCAGCCGTGGAGTTACAGGGCAGGCAGGCTGATCCTTCTCCAGCTATGGTGGCAAGTTGCTGTGAATGGGCTTCAATTAGCGTCACTGCACTGGAGAGAGACCTGATCTGACACATCCAGACCATCACAATCTCACAGAAAGATCTGGCAGTCCCCAACAGCATGGACACTTTTGCTAATTTGGCCTTGTTGCCTATAGAGGGAGGCTGCCCAAGCCACTGAGAGGTGGCTGAGGTTACAAGGGACAGCTTCTGGGCTTGGTCATTAGGCTTCTGGGCAGCATGGAGCCTTTGGCAGGACACCAGTCTCTGTTGCTACAACACAGAGAGGATGGACCCTGGGACTAATCTGAATATGGGAATGAACTCAAAGAACTGGAATGTGCAGCTGGATGGAGATAAAGAGACCTGTGTCTGTCCTACTCTTGTGCCCATACCCCAGTGCAAAGGTGAGGGTTAGGTATGAACGAAAGGACACCTTTGGGGACTATGATGAGCTCAGCTAGCCTATGCAAGGCAGGAGTGGCTCCACAGTTGATGATGAGAAGTGCTTTCTGTTCAGGAGTCAATTTGTTCTGTGCTCCAAAATGCACTTCTGCATAGACCTCCGTGAGGCCAGCAGAGGAGTGTGCAAAGCGCAGCTCTTGCACCCACAGACTCACGGCACAACAGCAGCTCCAGGCGGAAAGCTGGTGTGATCCCTTTGCAAGGGAATCTCAGAATAATGTGAAGAAAAGTATAAGACCCTTTGCTTCCTCTGTAACTGCTGGAGAGTGGAAATAGCATTTCAGGACACAGCTTGGGTGCTGTGTTTGTCTATATGTTTGTGTAAATACAGAGGCTACACGCATTTCCGAGGTCTGAAATGTCCTGTAGGCAAAACCCCACCATGCTGTGTGCCTGCAGGAGATGGGGAGAGGGCTCAGTCCCTGGGGAGCACTTGACCCACCTGCTCCCGGGAGCAGAGTGTACTCAGCCATAACCAGGGGCTCTGCAGAACCTCCCCCTGCATCCTAAACAGGCAGGACTACATCTGGAGACAGATATTGACCCGGAGCAGCTGGATTGTCTGTGTTACAGCAGTGATAGGAGCCAGGATGACCCAGAGACTTTATGACACAGCCAGTGAGCGAGCCACGAGCCCTGCGTCCCTGCTCCTGCCATCTGTCCTGCCCCGATCCTTCACAGACTGAGAATAAGCTTTAGCAGTGTCCAAAGTCCAGCCAGAGGCTAGCAAGTGTGATTCCTACCAGCATGATGTGGCTCCTAGGAGCACGGTAGACTTGGTGGTTACACTGGGCAGACAGTATAGAGAAGCCATATGTTACGGTCCTTGCTGCAGGAATTTCTTCTCAGCTGGGTCAGTTTTTCCATCATTAATGCAGCCCATGTTTTAATAGTTCTTGTGCATAAAGCTGGGGTGTTTGCTCAGCAAATTACAGCATCTGTGAAAAGACCTGGCTCGTGGCCAGAGCCCTTAGGGCTGCTTACAGACTGCACTTGCTGGGCACCAAAGCATTTGCTGTCTCAAAGGACACTCTCTCCTGGCCCTCCCAGACCAATCCCTACCGCAGGCTCCCAGGCCTCCAAGCCAGTCTCAGCCCCGTGGATTATATGTGCGTTCATGAGATATTAGGACCAGAGGGGAATGCTCACTGATTCTGGGATGTGCCAGATGAGACTATTAGCAGCTCATAAAGGCTCACATTTTCGGATGCTAAAGCACTGGGTTTGTCTTGAAATATCAAACCACAGAGGTACAAATGGGAAACACACAAGAATGTCCTTCACTACTATGTGCAGCTTTTGCAGATGACTCTCATACCATACAGCAATGCCTGGTCTACTCTGAACCATGAGGGTTTTGTGATATTGCTATTTTACTTAATTAATTGTTGCTTTATTTCTGTCCCCAGTGCTTCCTTTCTGATGGCCACCAGTGGTATTCAGCTGTGTTATATGAATCTTGTAACACTTCCTCGTTAAAGAGGAAAAAAGCTCCCAAACATTCCTTCCATGCAAGAGATAAAGTGGTCTCGTTAAGAGAAAATAACTCGGGGCTCTGTCTCTGCCATGTACAGCCAGGCTCATCAGGATGCTTGGATGCTGTGGGAGAACTTGTGAGTGGGATGGGGAATGCATCCAGAGAGCCATGTCCTCTCAGCCTCAAGTAGTGCTTCCAGCAAGGAACTGAGAAGCCTTTAATAAGTCCGCAGAACCTCACAGCTGGGTGGTGAAAGGTGACTTGTCCCAGGGAGCCACGTAGGGCAGAGAAATGGATCCTGGGTGGCACAGTCCTGCTCCAGCAGCCAGGCAATGCTGCCCCCCGCACCCAGCAGCCATCCCTCAGCTGAGCCCAGCACCCAAGGGACCGTCTGACTCCAGCCACAGAGCGCATGTGGTGCCACAGACCCCAGGGCCAGCTCAGCTCTTTCCCATACTCCCAGGGCCCCCGATGCCTGGGAACTCCCTAGACACCACCCAAGTGTGTCCTTTGACATCAGAGTAATGGCCACCTGAGGCCCAAAGGAAGGTGGCTAGTGCATATCTCATCACTCTGTCACCTTGTCACGACAGATATTCAAGGTCCCATTTCCAAAATTTTTGGTGCTTGGGATATGCCTCTTCGGATTATAATCAGCAGTGTTTAGCGGCAACCCCCTGCCCCAAGCCTGTCTGGTTGGCTAGGCAGCAGCCCAGAGGTGGCTCAGGGCTTGCACACAGGACATCCACCCAGCGCTCCCGGCAGCTCGCTCCTGCCACCCTCCCAAACCGGCTGCAGGGGGAGGACAGGCAAAGTGCAAGCACTACCATTGCCACAGGGCACTTCCTCACAGACCCAGCACCCCCCCTGGGGACCGCTGGTTTGGGGCCAGAAGAGGATGTATTCACTTACAAGCATATGTTTGGAATAATGGAACAAAGCTATAGAGAGTGAGAAGAGAACACATTTGCAGGTTATCCTTGAAAACAGAACACCACTTTACCCAGTTCAGCACCTCCATTAGCTTTTTACTTTTTTACTTAACTTTTGCAACCATCCAGCAAACCCTGGAGGGTCCTTGGAGCGACACTTCTCCTACTTCTGTCATTCAAGAAGGCTACTCAAGTCCCCCAAAAAGCACCTGTCCAGAGCCCTTGCAGCTCCCCATGCCCTAACTCTCAGGGAGAGAGCAATTATCTGCAAACCCCCCGTGGGGACTGGCCTGGCTAAGGCAGACAGTACAAAAGTGGAAGAAGAATCCAGCTCAGGTTTTTTTGTTCTACTCCTTCTCCACCAATTCTCCTCCACTTCCTCCTACCTTGGTGTTGCTACAGCAATCTGGGAACCATTTTCCATGGAAAGGTCACTACTAGCAAAGTGATTTTTTTCCATAAGGCCTCAGAAGGTGGAGGTGCCTTAGCAAAATTTAAATAAATAAGGGCTACTTCAAAAACAATGCAGTCTGCCTTGCTAGAACACAACAGACATTTTCTTTTCTCTGATGTTCCCAGGCTGGTAGAAGTACTGATTTCCAGCAGAGAGGGGTACATTTTCTGCTTTGAATACCACTGTGCTGGCCAAGGATTGCTTTCTAACTCACAGCTAGCTCAGTAGTCCAGGCAAAACAAAAGATCGCTCCTTCACTTCATGCAAATATTTAACCTATGCTTAAAACCAGCCTCTGTGCATTCTGGCCCTTTGAAGAGAAAAGGGATGGGGGAGACTACACTTTCACACTTCCATGGGTTAGGGGTGGCAGGGGGGCACAGAAAGCACATCTCTGCATTGATTTGAGTATCGTGACTGCACATCACTGCCTCCGCACTGTGGATGGAAAAGACACTGGAGATTTGTAAGACTATAAAATACAAGGAGGAAAAAATTTTCCATCCCACTGTGTTTTCTTGCCAGACTCCAAAACAGCAGTAATATTTCAACTCTTATACAGACAGATTTTTAAAATGGCCTTTTTTTTTTCAAAGCTCACTGAAGCCGAGAAAGCCACAATGCTTGTTAGGAGGCACTAAAGATAGCACGTTATTTGTCATCATTCTTTAATCAAATAATCCCAACTGTATTCTCAAACACAGTGAGAGAGCAGACCTCTTGAGAGGCACCATTTCTAAACAGATTAGGCAACTAAATACCACCTAAGTTAGCCATATCTTCAGCACTGTGAAAACTCGCTTTCCTGGCCAGTGTGGATGCACACCTGGGCACCAGCATCCATCCATACCGTCCAAGGGAGAGTTCATCCCACAGCCACAGATCCAGCTGCCTGGCTGTAGCAAACTCAAAACATATCATTTCCCCTTCCTCCTGCCCGCAGAAAACCCTCCAGAGACCTCCACTGGGAGCAGAAGGCCATGCTGGTGCCATGGGGAGGGATGGTGCAGGGGGACAGCAGCTGTCCTCACTGTGTCCCAGGGCTGTGTCCCAGCGGTAGTTCAAGAAGAGGAACAAGGAACAAAGCAGACAAGCATGTCTTGGATTAGATTAAGAGGATGCCATTCTCCTTGGTGATGACCTACACCTACAGGTCATGGAAAACACAGCTGAGGTCTCAGCCCCTTTCTCTTCCAACAGCTTCTCCTTCAGCTGGGGAGTCTCTGCCTAACCGCCCGAGAGCCCAAGCCTGGCTCAGGGTGCAGCTGCCGGCACGATGGAAATGCTGGCCCAGCAGGCTGGGCTCCGAGGGCAGTGCAGTCTGGTTGCACAAACCCCACGGATCCAAAGTCTGCAGGCAGGGGCAATCAGTCTGCCCTTAAGCACATCCAGGACTGGGAACCTGCAGGGGTAGAAACAAGACATCGCAGTCCCAAGAAACCATAGGGCATAAAATAAAGTAGTAACTCTTGAGTTCTCTTGTCTTTTTGCTTCTGAGCTGTTTGGTGGTGGTGGTGGTGGTTGCTGATGAATAATTTGTGCTGCAAGTAGAGGCTAATTGCTCTCTTTGAACAAAGATCTTAAGTCCTTGTTGATGAACTAACATTGGACAAGGCCTGCCAAGAAAGCTTCCATTTAGAAGATGCATTTGAAGGCTTTGTTTTCTGTAACCACATAGGCTAGAATATTTCTTTATTTTTAATAAAGCATGCTGGGAGGAGGCATCTGCAGTCACACAACTCTGGGATCTGGGGCTCTTACACTTCAAATATTGGAAGTAACCTAAAACCAGAGAGGTTGGCCACATTGCAACCCACCACCATTTACAAGACTTTCTCCCTCTACAGCAGGGACTGCAGGGGACAAACTGGACCCAGCAGCTACTTTGAACTTGTGGGCTGGGAACTGGCTGGGAAGGTCTGTGTTGCTTACAGGCAGTGGGAAAAGCTTCTGGCCCTGATGGCCCTGCTTGTTCTTCTTTGAGCACCATTTCTCTGTTGTTTTCTCCCCAGATGACCTAGATGCAGATGACCTCCAGCTGGACCTTGAGGAATCAAAGCTGCACCCCACTATTCAGTGCACGCCGAGCCCCGGTGAGCAGCCAGGGAAACCTTTGCTTGCAATACAGCTGGGATCTTTTGAGCTTCTCTAAATCCCCAGGATCCCATGAGCCTTCCTGCAGTGTCTCACAGACATGTAGATCAGAAGCCTGAATGGTTGGGCTCTGGCCATTCTGAGGACAAGTGAGGAGCTTCTTCCAGCATCCACCAACCTGCCCGCAGTCAGACTCCGGCTCTCAAGAAGTTCCTGTTCTCTTGCAAGACACAGACTTTGCTTTGTCCTAGCCAGCCCAGAATAGTGCATGACAAGACCATGTCCTTGATCTCCTGATCACGCTTGCAGCACTGTAAACAGCATGGGTACTGTGCTTCCTGAGAAAGGGCACGAAGGGAGATGCCAGCAGGTACAGGCTGGCTGGGGCATGAGGAAGCTGCCTTCTGATTTCGTCCCCATTCGCAGCTCAGTGGTGTCCTACACACGTGTGGCTGGAAGCTGGAGAGGCCTGGCTTTACCCAGGCAGCTGTAAGACACCAGCAGAGATAGAGTTTTTCCCAGTTGTCCCACTGAGTTAGCTGCAAAAGAGACAAGAAAGAACAAGATTTTAGCAGGGGGCATGCCCTGCTGCCTGGGTAGAGAGGCACTGGCTCTCTGAGGAAAACCAGCTCAAGACCTCCACCCGCTTTGAGCTGAAAAAGATTTCTCAGTTTCCTCTAATTTCTTTTGCTCTCTACCACCTAAAACCTGGCCCATCTTGTTTCTGGTTTTGCTCAGCTCCCGCACTGAGCCCCCCACTGTAACATCCACATCCCTCCCAGAGGCAAATGTCTCTCATTGCACAGTCTCTCCCTGCTCTCTTCTTTTTCCTTTGACAAACAGCATCCACACCAGTCCCCTTTTTACCCCATCATGACCTCCCCCTTCTCCCCAAGGCCATCCTCCACCATTCTTTCTCCTGACATTTCTCCACGTTCTTCTTGCTCAGGCCCCTCTGTCCCTTCCCTGCCACCCCAGCTCTCTCCTTCTCTTCCTCCTGGCAAGCTCTTTCCCCCACCTGCTCTAGCACTTCATCTCATCTTGGCCATCCCCTCCGTGCAGAGGTCATTCATGCAGAAACAATAAGACACCACTTAGCCAAGGTCTTGAGTACAAGGGCAAAGGTTGGCAATTGTCAGAGCTGGATGCAGCATCTGGCCATCTCTCACATGCCTCCACACCCCTAACTCCAAGATCCCAGGGGGTACAATGAGAAGGAGCAGCTAATGGCAGAGGGGCTCAAATGCCAGGCTGACACCAGGACTGTGAGTGGGTCCGTAGTCCCACAGAAAGGTGGGGTCATGAGTTCCTTTGGACAAAGGCCCACTTGGAGCTCAGACTCTACCCCACTGAACAGGATTCAGTGCAGGGCAGGTGTAGGACACGAGAGCAAAAAGGTTTTGCCAGACCCTGACCTTTTTATATTTTAGGAGCTCTAAGAAGTTTGCCATTACTCACATTTCACGTGTGACCTCTCCCCGCGCCTTGCTTCTGCCCTGGGCAAGATCTGAGAGGAGGACCCGGTCAGCATGCCAGAGGCACCCCAGTGTGGGGACAGCAGCACAGGGGAGCTGTTTCAGAGCCAAGGGGTGGCACTGCTGCCATCCTGCTGCAGGAGAGGGCAGGCAATGTTGTATGCTCCTTTCCAGCCCTTGGCATTCTCCTGGCTGGTGGGGCCAGGAGAGGGCTGTGACCTGGACGCTGCTCCGAGTAGCGCCACTAGAGCAGAGCAATATATTCTGGGTTTAATCTTCGGGTTTTCTTTTTTTTTTTCCAGGTCCCTTCAAACCTTGCGATCACTTGTTTGAGAGCTGGGTCATCCGCCTGGGAGTCTGGGTCATCGTTCTGGTCTCGGTGCTCTGCAACGGACTGGTCATTGTGGCTGTCTTTGCCTCTCCCAGCTACCTCTCTCCACTTAAGTTTATCATCGGCTCCATAGCTGGAGCCAACACGCTGACCGGCATTTACTGCAGTATGCTGGCTCTCGTCGATGCCCTGACCTACGGCCAGTTCGCCAAATACGGCGCCAGGTGGGAGACTGGCGCAGGCTGCAGGGTGACAGGGTTCCTGTCGGTGTTCGCTTCGGAGGCTGCCATCTTTCTGCTGACGTTGGCTGCTGTGCAGTGCAGCATTTCAGTCTCCTGTGTGCGGAGCTATGGAAAGTCACCCTCCTTAGGCAAGGTCAAGGCTGCTGCCTTTTGCTGCCTGCTGCTGTCCTCTGTGGCTGCCGTTCTGCCTCTCTTCTCCATTGGGGAATATGGAGCATCCCCTCTCTGCCTCCCATACCCCATCCCACATGGGAAACCCGCCACCCTGGGCTTCACTGTGGCCTTGGTGATGACAAACATGCTCTGCTTCCTGACTATCACGGGCACCTACATCCGACTCTACTGCAACCTGCTGAAGGGGGAGTTCAGCGCTGTCTGGGACTGTGCCATGGTCAAGCACGTGGCCTGGCTGATCTTCACCAACTGTCTCCTCTACTGCCCAGTGGCCTTCCTCACCTTCTCCTCCACACTCAACCTCTTCCTCATCACCCCAGAGGTCATCAAATCTGTCCTCCTTGTGGTCCTGCCCCTGCCCGCTTGCCTGAACCCCTTGCTCTACCTGCTCTTCAACCCCCACTTCAGAGATGACCTCCGCCTGCTGAGGCAGAAAGGCCAGGACAAGGGGAGATACCCCCAGTCCTGTGGGGTTGATGACATGGAGAAAAGCTCCTATGACTCCACCCAGGCTCTGGTGAGCTTCGCCGACACTGACCACATATTCGAGACAACTGATTCCCTGGGAGTGCATCCCATTTTTGACAGCTACAGCTTCCCCTCCATGACACTTGTCCCCTGCCAGCAAAGGGTGGGCACCAGTAGGAAGGAGAGGGGCTTCTCTGAGCACTGTCCCTGCCTCAATGACAGTGAGGTGCTGATCGCTTCAGAGAGCCAAGATCCAGCCGGCAGCAGCCTCCGGATAGCCTTCTTCCCCTCCCCGCCCACGCCGCCCTACACGTCTCACTTATAAATCTCCTCTGAGTAGCCGTGCCAAACAGCCCCGCACCACACACTGAGGGCCAGCCCCAGTGCCAGGTGGCCAGCAAGGTGACAGAAGGCTGCTCCATGTAAAGCACCAGTACAACCCATCTACCCACACCCCCTCATAATATCCGCCTGGGCAACCGGCACCACTCTGCCAGCTGCCACTTGCCTGGAAGGGCTCAGACTGAGCACCAGATACTCAGGGCTGGCCATGGGAGGAGATAAACCACCTGTGCAAGTGTTTCCCTTGCTAGGGACTTCCTGGGAGAGAGCCCCACCAGCTCAGGAGATGGGTCAGGGAGACTCCTCCTCCTCGTCATCCTACAGCATCGCGAGCCAAGAGGAGCCTCCAGCAAAGCCAAGCATGTAATCTCACATCTCAAGGTAGAGATGTGTTATCAAGAAAAAGCCATTGCTCTGTGGCAGAAACACATGGAAATGGCCAACTGCAATGACATGGCCACCCATCGGGACCCTAACCCTAACCCTAACCTTGTCCTCCAGAGTCCTCCGCAGGTCCCGCAGGTCCCACAGGCCCCTGGAAATGGGCTTGTGTCTGCCCCACGCCATCAACTGGAAAAGCAGAGGAAGTGGGTTAAAAGCAGTGTATGTAAGTGTGCACCTGAGGCTTGGACTGCCTCCATTTTGGGAGACTCCACGTCATCCACTGGGAGCCTCATGGGTTGGACAGGACCCCCACTTTCAGATGATACCAGGAGCTGGGGATGCTCAGCCCCTCTTTCAATCTGTCCCACGGTGTCTAGCAAGGGGGTCTCTGAACCCTAAGGCAGCCAAATCCCAGCACCTCCCTGGAGAAATGTATGTGCCTTGCCTGGGGTCACTCAGCAGCACCTGACCAGGGCTCCCAAGGGAACTCTGTGCTCCCCCCACTTCCATTGCTCCTTCCTCCTCCGCATGCTGCAGCACATCCAGGGCACTCCTGCCTACACCCACCGGGCTCCTCATCAGGTGCACTGGAAATGGGGTCTGGCTCCCTCACTGCCCTCAAATCTCACTCCTGGAAGAGGCTGTTAGTTCTTGGGTACACATCCTCCGTGCAGAATAGCACTTTGGGGGCTGCATTTGCCCTCCCCTATTTTGAGGGCAACTCATATAGAAGGAGGGAATAGAAATCAGCCTTGTGGGATGATGGCATCAGGAGGACACAGGCCACTGGGAACAGTCTCAAATTCACTCCCTGCAGCTCAGGGATCTCCCAAATCCATCGTCTCCATCACAAACCCTCCCACTGCCGCCCAACGCAGCAGGGAGCCCATGGGCCCTGGGCATAGCTTTGGTTCTGCTGACATTACTGCAGATGTATAAGTCGTTCATCCTTGTGAGATAATAAATGAGCCCCGTTGCTGATCAGTGGCTGGCTTCTGTCCTCTTGCATGTGAAAAGCACCTTGTTGGTTCATTCAGTGGCTGGATGGCTGCCTCTCTCAGCCGGAACAGGCTATTCCTGCTTGGATGTCATCTGTATTGCCTGAGCGAGGACTGGGAAATTGCACTGTGTCCACATGAGCTGGCAGTATCCTCCCCACCTCTCCTTCAGAGGTAAGAGCCAAACTGCCTGCCTTGTTGCAGCAGAACCACATCACCACTGTCCCTCTCCAGACCCCATGGACCAGACCCAGTTGGGTGCACCCCTCATCTCCTGCTCAGCTGCATCTAGTATCTGGGTTCATGAGTTATGTCTGGGTTATGCAGAGTCTGCTGCATAAAGGTTTAGGGACATCATATAACAGGGTCTCCCATGCAAAGACAGACTCACAGCCAGAGCGTAGGTCTGCTTCCCTTCTCTTCGCAAAAGCCCTGTAGTCTTATTTCAAGAAAAACTTGAGAGATCATCAGGAAATCAGAGGAATGAGATCCAAAGATTAGAGAAGAGGACAGGAACCCCAAATTTAGTGATAAATCCAAAGGTCTGCTATGCAGTCTGGGTGGGAACTATGAAAAATAAGCCCCGTTGTCATACTTGAATCCTCATCCAGACTTCTGATATCCTACAGATGCTCAAAATCAGTTCTCATGCTTGGCTCATTAAAAACACTGAGGCATTTTCTTCCATTTCCTTAGGGCTGCTCATGTGCATGTAACTGTGAAAGACTCATAGCTAGTTCCATTCGCAGAAATAAAATGCTCCTTCAGAACTGGGATTATACATCCCCAGCACGAATCCAAATTCCCTAGCATGTACCCTAACTCCATACCCTAACCCTAACCCTGCTCTGGCAGGGGCTTGGACTAGATGATCTACTGAGGTCCCTTCCAACCCCATGATTCTGTGATTCTGTGATTCTGTGATAAGGAAATCCCTAATTATTAAAACACCCCAAAATAAACCCTCTGACATTGACACAATGAGCAAAATTACAAGTCAAAGACTAACTGCAACACTCACTTGCCTGAAATTCCCTGCACTGCACTGCTGCCAGGAATATTCATGCCATGCTAATAGGCATTAAGGTACCCAAACGAACACCTGGCAATCATCTGCCCACAACGGACAGAGTGTGTGAGCTCTCCACGGGCACTGGGCCATCAAGGAACAGTCACACAGCAGGAGCTGAGCAGCGCTTGGGCAACAAAAGCAGGATGCTGCATGGTCAGCGTAGCAGAAGTTGAGCCTCCAGTTGTCCCAGCTGGTAGGTAGGGTTCCCAAAATGACTGGATGTTATGCACACTTCCTACACACATGGACAGTGTGCATGGACAGGCTGCCATGACTGGAGAGACTGGTGTAGAGCCAACACCTTCCTCTTGGGATTACATGAATTACAGTCCTCATCCAACCTGCCTGTCCCTTACACAGATGAGCTTGGCCGGGCACATCCCGATGCGTTGTCATAGGTGTCTCAGGTGGTGACCACCACCGGGCAGAGCAACTCGCAAAGAGCGCTACAGACATCCTTTGTGGTACTGAGCACAGAGGAACAAGTGAGTCTGAGTTCAAGACTGGCAGGAGTCTGGCACAGCCAGCTGTCCAGGGCTCATGCTCATCACGTCTGGAGCTGGCTGAAGAGGATGAAGAGCATTGGAGAGTGCCCAACCAAGGAACAGATAACGACAGAGTTGATGCAGGCACATTGTCCTTCCCAAAAGCAATAACATTTCCCCAGTAAACTGTGGAAAAACTTCACTGCAGCTCTGGGTAAAAGCCCTCTGGAGTATGTGGGCCCCCAGTAGTCGATGTGGGACTTCCCACCCCCTCTCTCACAGACAAGCGATGGCCAGCAGCCCTGCTGGTCCTGTATGTGCTAGAGCACAGCACAGTCCAGCTGAGCCCTACAGCACCTCGCTCCATCCCTCAGGGCACCCACAGTAGATGCTGCTCATGTACATCCTGACCGTTAGCCCCTGCTCACCCATAATCTCTGCTTCACCCTGTCTTCTACCTCACTTGTGTCTTCAGGCACATGCCTGGAGGCTGTACCCTGTGAGAAGGACGTTGCCTATGCCAAGGAAAACTGCAGGGCACCTCCGGTCAAGGAGGGACTGAGAGAGCACCAGGCCACCCCAAAGGGCTTTGAGCCCAGAAAGCAGACACGCTGTAAAGCACAGAAGCACTTCAATGCTGTTGAGTGTGAAACCTTTTCCCATCAAGGGTCCATAAGCTGCCTCCAAGGAAAGTCTCTGAAATAGTCACCTTTCAAAGCCAGTGCCCGTCTCGTGGCAACCTAGGAACTGTCTACCCCAAAGAGAACAAAACTGCCGGGTACAGATCCTGCACAGTGCACCAGCAGCACCCTCTCTTCTACCCCACAGGGCCAGCTCTCACCAGGCTCAGAGCCCTTCCCTTCCTCACAGTACCTCTGCACAGGCCAGTCCCCTTGCCTAACTGAGTATAAGCATGTCACGGAGCAGGGATGGGACCTGTTCCCTCTGCTTCCCCAGGGCCACGAGGAGACCCTCACAGCCTCTCTGAGCTGTGGCCCTGCAAGACTAGTAAGAGGAAAGGAGGGAGCATAAACACAGAGCATGTTCCACCCTGGCCCACAGAGGTGCCTGAGAAACAGTGGGAGCTTATGGATCTGCAGAGGAGCAGGAAACAAAACCCAGCATCCTCCTTTCTGCGTTTCCAGGCCATAAATCCTGAGTATGAACTCTGGCAAATGCTCATTAAAGTGCCTTTCATCACATCTCTAAGTGTGCCTTCCACCCTACCAAACACTAAATTCAATAATTATTAAAAACAAAAGTAAAAGCAATCCTACACCATGCCATCTCCCTTCTTAGCAGCTGGTTTGGCCCCTACTGGTGCCAGGCTGAGCACCTTCAGGCAGCTCAGCCCTCTGCCAGTCATTAGGTACCCGAGGGTAACGCTGCTGCTCCACAGACAACACAACCAGCCTGGATTACCCAGTCCCGTGGGCAATTAGGAGTCAGCTTGGACTATGCAAGCCACTGCTGGTCAACCAACAGAGGTGTGGAATGACTTCAGCAAGCCCAGGGGAGAAGGAAATTCTTGTTCCCCATCTTCCATCAGCAAGAACTCATGAGGCTGCTCTTATGCCTTTTGGACTAAGCTTTGGCAGTGAGATACAACACTGTCTGGACACCTCCCTTCCAGATGATCCTCTTCAAGGCCACCAAATGTTAGCATGGGCCTCCAAAGAGCAACCAGAGGTTCTTGAGGCATCATGAGCTATGTTCATTGGAGACAAGGCTCTCCCAGATTCCAGCCTTTGAAAGCGGATGTATGCAACTAAGAGAGGGAAAGAGAACTTTAAGTCTGGTCCCCTTTCCCGTAGCAAGACTGCTCCTAGTTGGAAGAGGTCTGGCTGTCGGACAGCCTTGGATAGCAGACGGTGAGCTGCATCTCATGGTTGGGCAAGTGGAGCTGGTTTATGAGTCCCAACACAGTAAGGCTGCAGCTCTGTCAGTGTCATAGACTGGGTTGGCAACCCCCCCACACTCAGCTGGTGGTCCTGGGCCCCCCCTGGCACAGCAGAGGTTTACAGGAGCTGATGATGGCACACTTTACAGGCGCTGCCTGCAACAGCCTGAGTGAGCAAGAAGGCACAGAGGTGGTGGGCCACGTGGAAAGAGAGAAGAATGAGGCCACACTGCCTTGTGGGTTACGTTTCAGCTGATGTGCCGTATTCCAGGCAGAAGTGCTCCGGGTAGCTGGATGACATGTGGAGCTGCTCTGGAAGCCATTGTCAGGGCTGGGCACCTTTGAGGTTTCCCCTGCACGTCAGCAAGGCACTGTCAGGACACCCTGAAGGGGAGAGACAGCATTTTGGGAGGATTTTGGCCCTGAGGGACCCGGAAGCATTGTCCAACAGGACAATGCAGAGGCAGTTTGTAGGCGCTCTCAGATGTCAATTTTTCACTTGTCCAGTCCTCACGGCTGCAGATGTGCAACTCCTCTGAAACAAAGCCAGTGAAGCAAACACCCTGTGGTATTATTTTTTCAATCTCATTGTTTTTTCCACCAATTTTGTGATTTCTGGAAGCCTGGGCCATGATTCGGAGCTCTTGGGATGGCAGCACTGCCACGGCCACAGGAGTGCAGATGATGAGAAGCAAGCTCTATATGGGATTGCAATATCTGGTACTAGTCTCCTTGTATGCCAGAGAAAAACATAGACATTTTGGAGAATGCAAACCCATCTTCGTGACTGAAATAGACGTCAAGTCTGGCAGCTGACCTCAGCAGTTTCAGGTTATAGCCCAAGCTACCAAAAGGTTAATGCTTTTTCCCTGCTGTCCAGTGACACAAAACCATATTCATATTTTCGGAAAATTCCTTCCAAACATGCTCCAAGGACCATTATTGTTCAAGACCAGATTGTGAACTTTCAGGCTACTTCATTCCCACAAGATTTGCTAGTTTGCTCCTGGAAGCAAAACCAAGGCATTCCATCTCAACTTTTTGTCTGTGAATATTTTGTTAACTGTAATTCCTGCTGGGATCCCTCCCCTGCCGTTCAGATCCAACATTTCTCTGTATGGACACTGCACTCCCAGCCCTGTATCCCGAACATCCTCTTCCTTCCATCACAGACCCCAGGAAGAGGATGTTGGCTGGTATAGGGACAGTCCAGAGACGGACCATTGGGGGATCTAAACATATTGGCTGTCATTTTCAAAGTGAAAGACCTTGTGACCTTCAGTCTCCACTGGCCATGGTGTAGGTTTCCCTTGTATCTGCTGCATTCTATCATTTCTATCAGAATTTCAGGATACAGCAGTCTAAGATGGGCACACTGGCACAGAAAAAGCTGATGAATAAACTCATGAAGGACTTAACTACAAGGCACACTTGGGTGTGAGCCCAAGCAGAGCAGGGAGCCAGGGCAGAGCATGGAGCAGCCACTTCACGGCATCCTGTGCTGTCAAGGAAATGGCACAGCACACTTCACTCCTCCTCCGCTGTGCAGCGGCCACACATGCGCCTGCCACTCATGCGGCAGAGAGTAGCTGTTGTATGCACTTAGAGCCTTCAGGCATGAGTCTGGTAACTGGCTGCTCCTAGGGATGCAGTCAAAGCCACAGATCTGTCTGAAATCTACCTTGCTTCCAGCTGTATGCTTCCCATACGCAGAGGAGGGAGAGGTACCACTTTGCAAGGTGACAGTCAGCAACACGGGGCAGAGCAGGCAAGCTTGGAAGGGGTTGCAGAGTTAACAGTTTATTCTGATTCCTCTGGGAATGCCAGTACACTCTCCTCCTGCTATGCTGGGAAGTATTCTTCTGGGAAGCAAATGTATTCTTCTAGGAGATTTCTTAAGCCTTGGACAAAACTGAAGTATGTGCAAAGTCTCTCCAGTTATGTTTCAAGGAATACCACTAAACTCGAGATCCTTGTTCATTGTCTTCTCTACAGATGTATCCAGGATGTCACTGTACAAGCAACTGTAAAGTTGACCCTTAGAAAAAATCACAGGAAAAGCTGAGTTCCCCATGTGGAAAAGGAAAAAATGCTCCAGCTTCCTGAATGTTTCAAAACTGGAGTAACTTCCTTGCAATTAGTGAGGAAGAAGAATCATGCTCAAATACTGGCCAGTCATAAACCAAGTCAAACACCTTGATCTCTTCTGTGGCACTTCCCCCACGACCCACAGGGTTTAAAGAATTAAGGCTTGGCTGGGGCAAAGGATCTTTAAGTAGTGGTCACTATCTCCTATCCGAAAGGGTACCTAAGGGACAGATATTAACAATGCACAGGTGCTTAAAGGCGCAGAAATACATATTTTATGAAGAACTTTGGTATTTACTTATGATTAGAAACAAACATCCAGGTTTGATGCTAGTATGACTGCTAATAACGCCTCAATGTGGAGTGAACGATGGAGGGAGCTGTGGTATGCTGTAACTGGCTTCTTTCTTTCCTGATATTTCCCTGATATACCCTTTAAAGTTCCCTTTAAATACTGGATGCAGGTGACTTGAGACACAAAGCAAGTAGTATGTCCCTGCACATAGGCTAGCCAGCTTCCCCATGCCAGAATCACAGAGCTCTTGAAATGCTCTTGAAATGCTGACCACTTGATGGAAGTTAGGAGTAAGTGCATCTCTGAGAGTTCCCACCTCTCAGCCTTCATCTGGTTCTCAGGCACAACAAGAACGCAGAGAGTGCATCGCATTAGCTACCTGTGGCAAGTATTGCTCGGAAGAAGCAGACTCTATCTCGTTCCCTCTAGAAGTGATGAAAACTGCTCAAGTGCTTCCGTGAACAGCCTGAGGGGAAGAGCAAAGCATCGATCTCTTGACTGGCCCAGCAAGAGCTGAGACTATATGCTGTGCTGAACTGCAAGCTAGAGGAACATTCTCCTCTCCCTCCTCATACTCCAGATAAGCTCCTTCTGCTTGCTTAAAGGCCACCTATCATTTGTGTTCTCCTCAGTTTTAATAATATCTCTTACTAAATATCGTACTTTTTTATCTTAGTTGTTCTAGTGGTGGTTAAGAACCTATCAGGCATAGTCTGCTTTTAAAGATAATTTACATCATTCTTATCATTTATTCTTAAGAGTAACTCTACAATATTCAAAATCTACATCAAGAATAATGACGAAATCACAGAATAGGTATCACTGAAGACCAAAGGGACTTCTCAAGATCATCTAGTCCAACCTGCCCATTCAAGCAGGGTCAGCTACAGTAAGTTGCCTAGGACTGTGTCCAGGCAGATTTTTAATAAGTCCATGGAGGGAGATTCAACAATCCCTTTGGACAATCTATTCCAGTGTTTGACCACTATTACAGTTTTGAATGGAATTTTCTGTGCTTCAAGTTGCGCTGATTACCTCTTGTCCTGTCACTGGGCACCACTGAGAAGAGTCTGACTTGCTCTTCTTCATTCCCTCCCATCAGGTATTTATACACATTGACAAGAACCCCCTTAGCCTTCTAGTCTCCAGGCTAAACACCACAGCTCCCTGAGCTTCTTTTCATATGAGAGATGCTTCAGGCCTTTAATATTTTTTGTGGCCCTTCACTGGACTCTCTCCAGTAAGTTCATGCTTTTCTTGCACTGGGGAGTCCAGAAATGGACACAGTACACCAGATGTGGCCTCAACTGTGCTGAGTAGAAGGGAAGGATCACCTCCCTCTGTCTATTGGCAAGACTTTTCTGCATGCAGCCCAGGCTGCTAGTGGCCTTCCTTCCCACAAGGCTGCATTGCTGGCTCATGGTCAGCTTGTTGCCCACCCAGATCCCCAGGTCTTTCTCTGCAGAGCTGCCTTTCAGCCAGTCAGCTTCCAGCTTGTACTGATGCATGGAATTATTTCTCTTCCTACGTAAGCTTATGCATGGTCAAGAAAAGCATCTACATGGGCGGCTCTGTCTTCTATACTCTGTAAATGCTATTGTCTATATATATGGTTTTCAGACATGTGCACGCACACACACAGACACAAATATCCAGTAACCATGAATATCTGCACATTATTCACTTATTTCTATATAAAAACACCTTACCTCACCCCAAAGTCCTGCAGCTCACATCCTAAACTGCCTTGTGCGTCATCCTGAGAAAGGAAGAAAATTATTCTCCGCTGCAGTGTGTAGAGCTGGGCTTATTCACAGCCTTAGTGCAGAACAGTAACCAAGCCTTCTCAGCACAGAACGAAGGGGATTAGGGATTTCTCTGCAGCATCCAACACTGTCTGCTAGAGAGAGGACACAAAACTGGACTACCATGGCAATCTTCTCTCATGTTCTTTCCAGAGCTGTGGTTCTCACCTCCCAGGTCAACCCATGACACTTGTCTTTCTTTTGCCAAAATGTTGGACTTTTTCTGGCATCCACAGCAGCTCAGCAAGCATGGTTCCACTTGCCATGAATGGCATCTCAGCACTGTAAAATATCAAAATTCAGTGATGGCAATCTTATTTACAAGTATGCATTAACTTGTAAAGGGAGCTATATTGGTGGAACTTCAGTGTTAGGAAACCATAAGAAATAAGAAATAGAATGGCTTAATTTAAATTACGATCCTGTCTTGATTCATCTGATAGCACTTTGCCCATAGCCCTCATCCTTTTCTTTTTCTTTGAGGCACAAGAGAGCCATAGATACTCCTGCATTCGGTGTCCAGAGTCAGATCTGAAGTTTGTGGAGGAGCATGTGACAAGCTCAGGGACATGGAAAGCTTCAGTTAACAGCTGAAAGGTGCCACTTCTGCTGTGAGAACACTAAAAGGAACCAAGTCCATGGCAAGAAGTCTCCTTCTAGGCTCTTCTGGGACTTAGTACCAAGCAATTAAGATATTTACTCAACATGATGAAATAATCTTCTTTGGATTTACAACTTCATTATTGATTGCACAGTGTGGCAATGGCTGGGTAACGGCTGGGACACAGCAGTGCTCTTCATGTGTATCGTGCAGTGAACGTTACCTATGTTGAGCTAGTGCTAATATCGTACAATGTCATAACTCCAAGGAGGAGAACAAGGCATGCTCTAGACAGGCATATTGGAGTCCACAACATGGAGAGCAATGGGACATCTCTTCCCCATAAAAATCAAACATGCTCTTTCATCACTCACTGCAGTCTCCATCACCCAAAAATAAAAGGGCCGAAATGCTAGGCTGCCAAAGTACTTCCTTTGACAGTATCAAGCAACTGCTCATTCATTTATGACTATCATCACAAATAGACTGCGACAATCAGGACAATCAGAATCCATTTTTTATTTATTCCTTTTCAAAGTGTTCTGAATTAAAATTAATTATAAAATAAAAAGCAAGACCCATCAGGGGACATGGGAGATACATTCTTCACAAGAAATAAAGCTCTCTGTTTGAAGGTAATGACTAACACCACATCAAAGACATAAACCTAAAATGAGAGGAGACTGGCCAACAAGGCAGCATCACGCATAAATATTATAAGATCTATTTCTTTAGACCAATTAGCTGATCTTCCTGAAGTGTAAATCAAGTTGACACCAAAGCCATCTACAAACTAAACACCATTTTCCCCTCTTCCTGATGACAGGATTTTGCTTGGGGAGAGACTGGATTCTTTGAGGTATTGTCTTCCTTCCTTATCCAGCAGCCTGGAATAGCCTAGAGACAAAGAAAACTTCTAGCCTGTAGGACACAACCCATGGTCCTGATTCTCCCATTGTCCAGCTCAGGGACATCCTTATGCACCACAGCATGCTCCCAGCCTGCGTGTCCGGGTTTTTCTATCACACTGCAGAGGGACAGAAGGGAAGCAGGGGGAGATACAGAGTTGGTCTCATCCTAACATAACTACATAACTTGACTGAGAAATACTGGGGGCCCTCAAACCAAACATACTTTTTAAAACTTATTACTACAACTTTCCTAGACAAGAGGTAGGAGAGAGCAAAGGGTCAGGAACTTTGTGAATAGAGGCAAAAACTATCTCTTCCTCTCAAAAACATCATTCTACATCTATGTTTACACCGTGGTGTGTGGGAAGAACCGACCCTGCATTGCAGTCAGTCTAGGGATAAAATCCAGCAGCTGCTCCACTCCACCTAGGAATTGTTCGATGTTAATTCTGAATAAACAAAGAAGGGCAGTTTCATTATGGATGATTTTCTGAACCAGAGAAAGAGAGGAGGATAGAGCCAGATGCGTTGTTTTGTGGCAATGTTGTTTAGGAAACTACAGCCTTCAGCAATGCAGCTAAAGTGACCCTAATCCTCAAGGAAAAAGCAAATGTGAAGTTGTGTCCAAATTTGCCATTGAGGTTAAAGAGGTGCCCAAAAGGAGTCCTTGCTCCTGCACGGTCCTTCACAGCCAGGCTCTTCCTCTGCTTTGCATTGCTGCCCCACAATAACAGTTAACGAACAAAAAAACAACTGCACCAAAAATTCTGCAGTTGTTCTAGCTCCAAGCCCTCAGGAAAAAAACCTCATGTTTTTAATTTTTTTTCTCCTGCATTTTTTGCCAATTGAATCAATCAATTAAAAGAACTGGATTATTTTCCTCTCCCACCTCCTCCAACCCACCTCTTCTCTTTGTTCTTCTGCCACTCTCACATTTAGATCTTTACTTTTTCTCTCTCTACTTTTTGTCAAACTTCTAGTTTGGAAATGTTGCACAGCCAGAGCTTCACATTTCCTTTTGCCACCACATTGAAGATATCTGAAGAACATAGTGAAGTGAATTTCACCTTGGACACACACGTGTTCAGTTACATTAAAGGCAAAGGGAAAAAAAAACAAGCAGGCAAAGCAGTTTCCAGTTCAGTTTCTACAGCCTGGCTGGCCTTTCTCTGCCTCACTGTAATGGTTGGTTGTTCAAATCCTTCACCCACTCCCACCTCTCTATCTCCACTTCATTGCATCTCTTCATCTCTGCCTGTTTCATCTCAGCCTTCTTTCTGTAAACCAATTCCTGCCATGTACACCTCTTCACCATCCCATGCAAAATAAAATAAGAAAATGAAAATAAAACTGTGCTGCATATCTGAAGCTGCCAGGTGTAAGTCACGCGAGAAAAGCTTGGAAGAGTCCAGTGCTCTCTTTAAACAATAAATAAGTAAATAAGGAACATCCCAGAGCCCCTCAGGGTTGTGGGGGCCAAGGGTCTTGATCTAACTGTGAGGTCTGTCCTGCCAGAGCCCGTCTGAGACAGAAGCGTTACTGAAGGGGCTGAGGAGGTCCATGCCCCAGGGACAGTCAGGCTGAGGCCCTGCATGCTTTGCAGAGGCCACAAGCAATGGCAAGGCTGCACCTTGGCCAACGGGAAGAGAATCTGCAATTCCCAGGGGAGCAGATGCTCCTCAAACAGAGGCTGAAATGGTCCCATCACCTGCAGTGCTGACTGTTCCGGTGGCTGAAGTGGAGCAATGGTCCTTTGGCTTTTACTCCCCTCACACAGTGGACAGCAGGAGCCCGTCTGTCCTCCAGACTTCCACTGAACCAGCACATTGAGGCTAGGATTTTTGGAGAGTCCCTTCTCCCTCAGGTTTACCTGAAAACCCCAGTCTTCAAAGAACAGCGAAACACAAAGGCGAGAAGCCACAGTCAGACATCGGTACTTGCTGCACCTCTGCTTTCTTCATACTCCCACATGAGCAATAAACAGTAGAAAGGTTTTGCATCAGAGAAGTTGTACTGCACAGAGAGTTTCCAATTCAGTATCTCCTAATCTCCTTTATCTGCAGGCAGCCTACAGGTATCTTTAGCGGTCAGTATCAGGAGAGGGGGGCAAAGAGCAAAGTCTGGAGAAGGACCTCGTAGGAAGAGGTGTTTGAGAAGCAGACCCCGTGAGGTCTGTGTTCCAGATCACAAGTAACAGATGCTAAATCCTGACCCCAGATCACTCACAGGATCTTAGCTCTCTAGATAGCAGCTCTGGCAGGAGGTATTTCTATCTCTAACTTGAGTAAAGCCTCTGACTTACTTCCCCCCAATGCCTGCAGTTGGCTTCTAAGATTTCTCATCCCTAGACATCTTTTTGCCAGAGCTAAGCAGCAGCTTCCTCTGCCCGAATTACCTGGTATGCCGTTGTCTCAGCTGTGATCAGGAGTAAAGATACAGCCTCAAAGAAGTTTCCTGCTTCATAGCAGTCCTTAATGACTACTGTTAGCAAAGCCTTGGGGAGTTTGTAGGGAAATGAATTGTATCAACAAAGTGAAAAAGAGGAAAAAAATCAGCGCATGAAGTTTTTCATCCTATACTGACAGCCTGTGTTCCAAACACTGTGTCCAGGGAACCAACCCTTCCCTCCTAATGCCTCCCACATGCTTAAGAGGAAGGCAGAAATTACAGCTGTCTCACCATGTGCATGCCATAAGGTGAGATGCAATTCACCTTCCAGAAACAAATCCTTCCAAGCTGAAAATGCCCTTTTTCAATGACACTTTTTCACCAGTGAAAATTTCTTAAAGAGAAAAAAGAAAAAATAAAATATATTAGATCCTACCAGAGGTTATAGCCTCTCAGTCAGAATCAGGGAAAGAAGATGTTAAATAACGGCTGCTGAGCTGGATGGCGTTCATCTTGCCAGACTCAGTGAGTCTGGGCCATTTTAGTGTGGGCTGGACACTTTCCAGCTTTGAAAGGGAAAGAAAAAAATAACTGGACCTCAGCTAACTCAAGGCTCCCAGGTAGTTCCTGCTGGGTGCACACACTCTTCCCAGCAAGCTTGGTGCAACTACTCTCTGTCCTCTCAGGGATCGGTGCTGGGGCCGGTTCTCTTTAATATCTTTATCAGCGATCTGGATGAGGGGATCGAATGCACCCTCAGTCAGTTTGCAGATGACACTAAACCAGGCGGGCGTGTTGATCTGCTGGAGGGGGGGTTGGCTCTGCAGAGGGATCTGG
>VXBO01015162.1:246736-259166 GCA_013400135.1 Rhinoptilus africanus
CGGCGCGGCGGGCGGGCCGTGACATGTGGCCGTGCTGGCTGTGCCCGCAGGTGCCGGGCGCCATGGCCCCCCCCAAGGACATCATGACCAACTCGCACGCCAAGTCCATCCTCAACGCCATGAACGCCCTGCGGAAGAGCAACACGCTCTGCGACGTCACCCTCCGCGTGGAACACAAGGACTTCCCGGCCCACCGCATCGTCCTGGCCGCCTGCAGCGACTACTTCTGCGCCATGTTCACCAGCGAGGTCGGTGCACCCCGAGAGCGCGGGCTGCCGCCGGGCCTGGGTGCTCTATGGGTCGAGGAGGCAGGGCCGCCCAATGCTTGGGCTGCTCGCTGTCAAGCTGCTCAGCAGCTGGCCCTGGATTCCCCCCCGGCAGCCCTGGATCCTCTCATGGTGGCCCTGGGTCTCCCCATCGTGGTTCTAGATCCCCCCCGTGGTGGCCCTGGAGCCTCCCATGCTGGCTCTGGATCCCCCCCCATGGTGGCCCTGGGGCCCTCTGGATCCTCTCCTGGTGGCCCTGTATCCCCTCACGGTGATTCTAGGTCTCTCATCGTGGTGGCCCCAGAGCCTTTTGTCGTGGCACGGTGGGAGTTAGAGGCTGCAGTTGGGACTGTGGTCCTGCATCATTGTCAGCTGCGTGACCAGCCTGTGCACCGGAGTGCTGCCAGGCTGAGCTGGCAAACAGGAAGGCTGTGATAACATTTACTGGTTTTTCTAGCTGTGGTTTATGGTCTTCATGTTTCTGGGTATCTTTCTTGACGAGGGTACCAGCCCTAGTGCAAAGCTGTGCAAGCCATAGTGTGTGTCTTAGATCGGGTGCTGAATTAAGGCAGCCCTTTAAACCTGAAATGGAGGGTATTTAACTCATGTTCTGGTCTCTGTTGCGCACTGGCCGATCAGCTGGTACGGGTTGGGTTGTGCTCTTGCTCTTGTGGAGGGTGTAACCTCTGGCCCTGGGCTGGGGGGAGGCTGTCAGCCCAGGGTGATGCGCTCGGCAAATCTCGCTCGCAAGGATCTTTGCTCTCACAGGACTTACTGTATTGACTTGCACTACCTGCACGCTGGTTTTTCAGAATCACTGGAGGGTAATATTTGAGCTAAAGCTAGCACTTGTCATATTGTTAAGTAGGAGATGCTTTGCCTGGCTTTGTCTTGTGTAAGTTTGAATCGATCTTTGTGGCTTTTTCTTACAGAAGATGCTTTCCTTATGCTAGCAACTTCCACATTAGGGAGAAAAATTACTGAGTAGCTCAAAGGTCCTAGAGACCTCCCTGATAGCCCAGTAGTCCTTGCAGGAGATAATCATTTTCTGCTTTGTTTTATCCAGCAATGAACACCGTTGGCAGAGCTGTCTGTCTGCCTACTTCTTTCAGTGCTGTGTCAGGTGCGCAGGTGTCTTAGTTTTCATAGTCCTGTGCAAAGCAACCAAAAATAGACGTGGACTGGACCACTAGATTGGTACCTGGACTGACCACATACCAATGTATTTTCTGTCCATATCTCCATGAAATTTGTAAATTTGTCAGGTTTACGCTCTTCCTCTGCACAAATGAAATGTAATTTAAAAAAAATAATACACAAAGCAAATTCAGTCCCTGGAGGCCGAGGTTCTGTGTTTCCCAATAGCTTCGAGGTGTGCAGCAGTAAAGCAGACTGTCTCTGCTTCTTTGTGTTCCTGTCTGCATCCCTGTCAATGCTTTTGACTTCCTGGACTTAATCAAGGCAGTCTAGAGAGATCCGATCACTCTGGGCTACAGAATATTCTTTGTGGCTGCTGACAAAAGCTGAGGATTTGTATACCTTGGATCTCAGCTGAGATCCTCTCTGCTTCCTTCTTTATACTCTCATTTTAACTGTAACATTGTAGTGACCTTAATTCATAGATGTAATTCTTCCTAGAAAAATAAGTCCGTACAGTGCCTGGTGGACATGACGGCTTGATCTTTCACACTCCAAAATTGCTGCTGCTTTGAGGGTTTTTCTTCATTTGCTTAGTTTGCATTTTTTCCAAAGTTGCTTTTTCATATGGAAACCCCAAAATGACAAACCTGCCAAGTGTCACACACAATTATCGAGTGTTTGTGGGAAAGCGTTCCTTCCAGGAAATGACAGCTTGGTAAGCCTCAAAGCGGACCTGCTTCCCATGTGTGTCAGTGACGAGTATGTTGGTGAGTGTAAAGGGGCAGCGTTTGGTTGCTCTCCAAACACTTGTGGCTGCAGCATGTTTCACCCATGGCTGTATCTTGAGGGAACTCCAAATGCCGGATTGTGTAATGGACTGGCAGTCTCTGGGAGGCTTCCTTTGCATTTCATCGCTCGCCTCCTGCGAACGTGGGGACTGCTTGGCTAGCTGTAGCGTGTGGCTGTTGTCAGATTTTGTCTAGGCAGGGCTTTGTTCAGAACTGATCCCTGGGATATGCCCACTGTCATTTGTGACGCTACATCTGTGCCTGGCCAGTGTGGCACTGAGACTGTCACCAGAGATTATCATCATACAGCACTGCATTCGCCAATCCTTGTGTCTCTAGTTTCCTTCCTTCTCTCACTTCCAACTTTAACATTTACCTAAAAAAGTTCTCAGTCTTACTCAGTATTAATTTCTTACTATTTTCTGTTCCCGTTTTCCAGAATGAGGAGCACCCACTGATCACCTGTTCAACCCCTGGCTTTTGACAACACTTTTCTCTGACCACGTGCTGAGTAGTGTGGGAAACCTGAAACGCCCCTCAGTTCTACCTGCAGGGTTCTTCCTTGTAGTGAAAATTGAAGAGCGTTTTTAGCAAACGCTCCCCTGGATCCTATTTTACACTGGCGTTTCTGTCTTTGTTTGGACAAGTTAGCATAACTCGGGATGTGTTAAGAGCTGATCATTGGCTGCACCTTAGGAAGAAACTAGCCTGTCTTCTCTTGGAGGGTATGTTCTAGAAATCGAAGGGTTTTTTCCCCCTAGAACATGGAGAAATATTCTTCTCTTTCTGAAAATAAACAACTTCCGTTTCCAGGTTCTTACATGGTTACCTTCACTGTACTGTGAACACCTTCAAGAATGCAGGGAGCCGTATATTAGCACTGTCATGCCGGCATTTCTTTTCCACTATAGATGAGAAGAAATTGGAGGGGTTTATTACAATATACTTTGTGTGTCTGCGTTAGTGAAGGCAAAAATGAGAAGTGGCCTTGGATAAGGAAGTGCTTCCAAAATTTTAGGCCCGTTCTCCTGCAAAGTGAGTTGCATGATTTATGGATGGGATGGGAGACAGCAACATCATGTTTCACAACAGAGCTATGACCTGCAGCCCTTGCCTTAAGGCTTTCAGCAGCTTAGAAATTCTCAGGTAAAACTCCCAATGTCTCCAAGTGATTCTCCTTAACTATGGAAGTGTGCTTTTCTGGATGCTCCAGTTGATTTCTGGGTCTGGTACTGGTGCATACTTTTATGATGTGTTAGAAACGTGGTTTTAGTAGGGAGTGTCAGTCCCTTATTGCTTTACTTCCTGCTGGTTAGCAGAACTCTTGACATTAAACAATCAAGGGGGAAACTAATCTGCAATTCTAGCAGCAGACACGCAGAGATTTGTCTCATACTGCTAAACACCTGGGAAAGGAAAGCTGCTTCTACTGTGTTTTATTAGCATTGGTCATAATTTTGCATTGCTTCTGAGTCCAAATATGTGGCTGTATTGATAAAAGAGGGACTCCCTCTGTCGCAGCAGCACCACACCAAGCACTGTGTACAGTTCTCTTAACGCTGCCTGTGCAGTCTGGAGCTGCAGCTCAGAGGCTTCATGGGATGTTCACGATCACATTATCTCTGCTCTGAGATGCTTCTTTAAGGTATGATGCTAGGATCCCAAGTTTTTCTGTGTCACGTACATTGTGTGAAATTACTTGAAATATTTTCTTCCTTCCAAGCGACCTCAGCATGTGAGTAAACTGTGAGCCAAATAGCAGTCAAGTAGTGGAGCGTAGCAGAAGTAGGAGGGAAGCAGGAGGTGGTCAGCTCTGTAGTGTTAGCATTGTCCCCATGGTTTGTGTTTTTGTCAACAGTGTAAAGAGAATATATGCACAGCTGATTATTGATTGTTGAATATTGATTGTGAGGTCAGGAGCTTCTTTACCAGCTCTAGGCCGATGTGTGAAGAACAGATGTCTACAGCTTCTTCCTGATGCAGTGCAGTCCATTACCAGGAGGTCTGGTGCCCTTGTAATCTCCTGTCAATAGATCTTTTTAACTTCTTATCCTCTTTCTTTTAAGTATGTAAGGCCTGCATCTCTGTTTGCTTGTTGGAATCATATGAATATCTGGTCTGATCAATTCTGACCTTTGGTGACATCTGTGTCCTTTATCGGTTGTACCAAACAACTTAGTCTTGTTTTGGGAATGTTTTGTCTAGCCCAAGTTAGGAGCTCATTTTAGTATCTAAGTGCCATGCATGGCCTGTCATACAGCAGGTCAGACAAGGTAATTTGCTGTTCCTTTCTGACTCTGGATGCCATAAATTTTGTTCACTGTGTCAACAGACTTGAAAGGCCTAAGCTTGCTCCGAGTATCGCCATTACCTCCTGTGCATCTTTTTGACTGTAAAGTGTCTCTCTCTGCATCATAGAAATGGCTCAGTCTCAGCAGGGACATTTCTCCCCTTTTGCTGCTGTGTCATCAAATGCCGTTGTAGGAATATCCGTGACTGCTCTTGTTTTCTCTACTTGTGTATCATCTGCTTTCTCCCCAACTGTGGCAGATTCTAAGCCAAGCGATCGTGCTTTGATCCTGCTTTTTGTTGACCGAGTGTCTGCTCAATCTGTCTGCAACCAACTTCAGTCTCATTCTTGGCAAGAAAAGTCAAGAGCTTTTATCCGAATCGTCCTTGCACTGATACTAACTACTTCTTCAAAAGCTGTGGGGGAAAAAAGGTTGGTTTTGCAGCATCCTGAATGGAGACCTCCTTCTGTTGAAGTCCCTTCATGCTGACAAGAGCGTGCAGCTATGTGCGGGGCGTGAGTAGTGAGTCCACCTGCTAGCCTGTTGTGCATGAATCATCCGATGCTGCGCCAGCAGCTTTATGATGGATGCATTAAACTATAAAGCTGATGCTTTGTGAAATACAATCTCAATTTTACGTACAGAGGTGCAAATTGTGTGGATTCGCAGAATTTACTGTTGCCAAAGATCAATTGTTGAGAGGGTAACATTCCTTGGAAAAAATAATTATTCCAAAATGATCTATCTTGGAGATGATAAAATGGTAAGGGGACAAAATCAGGATTGTGTAAGTACCACCACTGTATGTACTATCATTTTACTTTCAAATATTTAAGCTAAACCTACATGTAAATTTTAACTCTGAACTTCTGGCCTACAGTCATTCTGTTTAGGTACCTTTACCATAAGCTTGCAGAGTGGATCAGGAATTGAACAGTTAGGAAAGATTTTTATTCGGTTTGGTTTTAGAGTGGAGTGTTGAGGTGAGGCAATCCCAAGCACAAATGCAGGCTGGGCAGAGAATGAATGGAGAGCAGCCCTGAGGAGAAGGACTTGGGGGTGTTGGTTGATGAGAAACTCGACACAAGCTGGCAGCATGCGCATGGAGCCCAGAAACCCCCCGCAGCCTGGGCTGCATCCCCACAGCGTGGGCAGGGGGGCNATGAGTCTGTGTAAACTGCAGTAAACTGCAGCGTGTCATACGCATCCATCTCAGGGAGGGATCCCCCTGGACTTTTCCTTGTAGTAAAGCTGGGAGTTACTGCATGGAGGAGAGAGTTTAGTTGCCGCTCAAATGACGCATGTAATTTCCACTATCTCTAATCTCAGCTTGCTCCTTCTACAATGCAGTTTCTCTGTTGACCCAATCCGTAATGAACTTTGTCTCTTTTACTCACCCTGTAAGTGAATTCTGTAGGGAAATTCCCTCCTCCCCTTATTCTTTCAGTGAGCACAAGAAGAGAAAGGACAAATCTTTGTTGAAACCTCTCTGACAGATCACATTTTGGAAAAGTGCTGAGCACTGTTGGCTTTTTGATCACATTATTGAAAAGTAAACCTTTGTCTCCCTTCTAACTTACAGCTCTCGGAGAAAGATAAACCCTATGTAGATATCCAGGGACTGACAGCCTCCACCATGGAAATCTTGCTAGACTTTGTATATACAGAAACTGTTCACGTGACAGTAGAAAACGTCCAAGAATTGCTCCCAGCTGCATGTCTGCTTCAGCTGAAAGGTAATTACCAGGTATCAGCACAAATTGCACAATCGCTGCTGTTCAGAGATTTGGTTTCTCTCACCTTCTGTGAATGGAAGAGAGATTGTGGGAAGCATGATATTTTATAAGTACTTATGTCAAACTTATTCTGTTGTCTTGTGCGCTGTGGTCTCATTGATAGAGGAACTGACTTGGATGGAAAAGAAGATGATAGAACAGGGTATTGTTCCATGCTTTGGGCTACTGTATTTCTGCGTGAGAATTCCCAGGAGGAGCTGTGGGCTGTATAGCACATAAATGTTACAGCTCAGTCAACTTATAATAATAAGCAAATCCTTGATGTCGTTTGACTTGCCATCGTAGCATGTCTGGGTTGTAACAAACTGGCTGATACCATTGCATGTGCACCTGGGGAGCGAGCCCAGGCAATTATCCCAAATCCCAGGCAACTATCAAAAAGACATTGGAGAAAACCTAGAAATCTCGTAGCAATATCCACTAGTGTATACATTTTTTGTGTATAATCCATGAAGCTGAGTATAATTCACATTTGAGTCTTTTCCTAGTATCAAATTTATTTAATTTTTGTGTTTAAATAGAATAGCCACAGATCAAAACAGTCCAAACACATGCTCTACTGCTTAGTGTTTTCACATCCCTCCAAAGAAATATTTGCATGTGTGTATTTCTGTAGTATTTTTAGGCTTGTTATTTGAGTTGGATTTTTGTTGTTGTTCAGAACTTTCCTTTCTGAAGCCCTTTCCAAAGCAGTGGATTGACAGTAAGCATGCAGTGTTCATTCACCCCTCCAATTTTCCGTAGGTGTGAAACAAGCTTGCTGTGAGTTTCTAGAAAGCCAGCTGGATCCATCAAATTGTTTGGGCATTCGGGATTTTGCTGAGACACACAATTGTGTTGATCTAATGCAAGCTGCAGAGGTCTTCAGCCAGAAACATTTTCCAGAGGTGGTTCAGCATGAAGAGTTTATCCTCTTAAATCAAGAAGAGGTTGAAAAGCTCATCAAGTGTGATGAAATTCAGGTAAAACCTGAAAAGTACCGTTACTGTTCAAGTATTGAAGTAAAACGTTGAAACCAGTCAGAAATCCGTCCATACTTCTAGGGTGGACTTCTCACACAGCTCCTGAATTTAAAATTTAATTTTCAAGAAGCTTATTCTAATTTTTTAGCCACATAATCTCAAATTGATCAGTAACACATAGTTTTTCTGTAAGAATTTGTTGTCACACAAGCGTTTCCTGCAAGTAAGGCAATTCCACTTAGTTACCTCTGCAGAGTTCTCGTTTCCTTGTCTCCTCCTTTCCCTGGAGGAGCTTTCAGAGACAGAGGAGCTCCAAAGAAAGTTTTCTCGATGCCTACATTTCAGAAATGCCCTCAAGAGTTTAACTTCTATTTGTAGACCTTTGCTTGCTGCTCAGAAGCACAAGGAATGCGTGTGTCATCCCAGGCATTTGGGTGTCCTCTGCTTTTACAAGCAGCAGAATTCATGATGGTGCAGGGCAGTCTGACTCTTCAGGGAGTTATATGCAGATTTTGTTCCTTTAAGGTTGGTTTCTGGAGGATTTATTATTTGGCTGAAACCTGTCAAATACTTTTTTCTGAATTTTCTAGGAATACGTGTGTTCTTGAGAATTGAAATAAGTTGAACATTCCTTGATAATGGGGAGGGAACTTGTTTTTTCTTATTGAAATGGACTTTGTCAAGAGTTGATGTGTGCTTCTGTTCTAAAAGGAATAGGGTCCAAAGCAATCACTATTCAGAGTTCACAGGCTCTTAGAAGCAAACTGATGTAAGCTATATCTCTGGTGCAATTCCTGAAAAGCCAATCCAGGGGAGAATTCTTGATGTATGTCTTGAAAGTCTGCCTTGAAAATGCCTTCGGCCAAGCTGATACCCCCTTGTTAATAAGTTGGTTTGACAAAGAACATGCAAGATAGCAGTGAAAGACCCTGGCACAGGCTGAGATCAGGAGTGGAGAAAGGCTGAGTGTGTTTGGTGTTTAAGAGGCCGCAGCTTTAATGCTGTGAGGGTTTGAGCTTATGTGGGTTGTGGTGAGTACTGACATAATGCCTCTGGACAGTGAAGGGGAAATAATGAGGAACTTGAGAAGGACCCAGCCAAACTAATCAGATGATCCACACAGGCCAAGTAAAATTCATTGTGGATTGGAAGGACTGAATTAGCCCCGCACACGCACGGTGAGGCGCGCGTTCACTGGATGCCTTAAGAAGGGGAAGGGAGCACATCTGTCGCTGTGCTAGTGCAGAGGTGGCGTGCTGTATCAGAGGGCACTGAGGGAACACCCTTGGAAAATCCCCTGGCTGCTGGAGAAGTATAATGGCAGGTCCTCACTGTGATGCTGTATTTAGCGTTACTCATTGTTTATCAGAAAACAGAAATGATTTCATGAACAACAAAACTTAAATATATGAGAGGACAGTCCGTTCAGGAGGGAATAAAATGGTGTGGGATTATCGCCTTTAAGGAGGAGGTGGGGAAAATTGGAAGCAATAAAGTACCCTGCTCTCCTTTTGTGAGCTCTATTTGTCCTTTCCCAGTAATCCCAATAGAAAGAGGCCATTTTAAATTACACTATAACAAATATAAATCAGTGGCTTGGAAGAATTGCCTTACGTAATTAACCTCTGCGGCTCCCTGCTTCAGAACATGCCACAACAGACAGCTTCAAAGTGGACCAGTCATGAATTACTGGGAAGGCCCAGTCCTCTTATTATAGTAGCTCCTTTTATCTTCATATTTAATAACACTTAACAGACCTCATGATAATAAATTCATGTCTGATTTGCTTTCGCCTTGGCTGATCTGAAGACGTGCCAAAAGGAAACTAAGCCTAAATAATATATGATGGGGCTTTTTACAGTTCTTTCACTTTGGGTAATCATAGACTAATTGTCATGGCTGTGCTTAGTGTGCACTGGAGCTGCTGTATTAGTAAAGCTGTGTAAAGGACCTGAGGTTCTCTAAAAGTACCAAATTTAGATGGTTTAGTCAGTGTAATCTCTGGAAGTGGTGTAAGCACCGGCATATGCTGATCCTAGGTGGAGAGAGAAATAAACTAGTCAGAACGATAATATTCACACCCTGAGATTCTCCACTCCGAAATCCAGTTGTTTATAGTTTCTTAAATGTGGATTGAAATAAAAACCCTTAAAGGTACCTGCTATGGCTCGGGTGTTAAAGGAGCAGTGTGTGGGCACAGGGCTGCAAGAGGCTGAGACACTGCTCCGTAAAAAAAGAACGTGATTCTGATCATCTTTATGATGGCGCTTTGCGTTTTGCAGGACCGTAACTCCTGCTGCCCTGCAAGTTCCTGCCTCTCACTGGGCTCCCTCGCCGGGGGCAGCTCCCAGCTCCTGGCCCTGACTCCTACCATAAAGCTCACTTTTCTGGCACTTGTTGATCTTAGCTGTAAAGAAAGAACAAATGCAGTTCTAAGGAAAATAAAATGAGGAAATTTCATAGTGCTTGTAAATACAGCTTATGGAGATTTCCATAACAGGCTCTTTCTTTGAATGTCCCGCTCCCTTGCTAGCTGTGAAGCAGAACTTCCAACAGCCTGGAAGTTGTCTGTTCCACAGCAGTTGCTGAAGTATTATGCTGCAGTCTGATGAGCGTGTGCCTCCTCTTTCCAGGTGGACTCTGAAGAGCCGGTTTTTGAGGCAGTTATAAACTGGGTGAAGCACTCGAAAAAAGAACGGGAAGCATCGCTGCCAGAACTGCTGCAGTACGTGCGCATGCCGCTCCTCACCCCCCGCTACATCACAGACGTCATCGACACCGAGGTATCGGCAGCCCAGGTCCATGGACACGGAACAGCTGGGAGCCAGTGTCTGTGTGTGATTGCCGTGTCCCTGGTTAGACTCCTGCTGTCCTAAGAGAACACGTTAATAGCTGCTTTCTCTGCTGATGCTTTTTGATGCTGACACTATGGAGTTGTCCCTGCTCAGCTGGAGTGCCCACTGATGTACTCCGAAGTAGTTTCCTGTGCCAGCAGTTACAGCATCCTCCTTTTCAGCTGGGAGGGTGCCCTGTCCAGTGCAATTATTCATATATGTAGCACCTTTCCATTGTCATCTATTACAGTTTTTTAACACGCGCTTTCTCTCTTCCATTCATAAGCGCTAGCAGGTCTCCAGCTAGCTGCTGGTGTGCGATCCTAGAGAGGAAATGGCTCCTCAGAAGTTGTTTTAGGTGTAGGTGGCAAGCATGTACCTTTGAATGAGCACAGCGGCTGTGTAGGTCCAGGGCCAACACGCAAGTCAGAGCCATATCTACTGCTGCTTTGTGTGCCTGGGGTGTTGCAGAGGCAAATCAAAATGTGGATGATGATAAGAGATAATTAAGCTTTCATGATGGAAGTTAAATTCCAAACAGGAAGCGCTACTGACTCCGTACAAGGTTTGACAGGAACACAGAGAAGTTCAGACCAGCGTTCTGGTTTGGTGGTGGTGTGAGGTGATCGGTGGTTCCTAGCCCTTGTCACCTGGCAGGTGCTGGATGTTGGATGACTGTCCTCTCTACACAGAGAAATGGCTGATTGAGCAACATTCACCTCCAGTGGGATACATTTTACAGATGTTCTTAACTAAGGGCAGCTAACAGGCGTTAAGTTGTGCCAGAGCTAAAATATGTTTAGTCAGGTTGTTATGGTCCAACTTAAACTGAAAATTAAGCTAACATGAAAGGGACTGGTACCAAAACTGGTACCGAAACAATTAGATCTGTTCTAAGACCAGTCTAAGACAGTGTGCGTACAGGGCCTCCACTTTCTTAGCACACAGAATGGCCTCTCTGGTCCGGAGTGACACACAGTGGTGGGACATCATCATCTCGGGGCAGCATGGACAGAAAAGCGTTGGCCCTGTGTGGCATCATCTGCTCTCAGCACCCTGGCCTTCCTGCACAAGCACCAAGAACTTGTAAAAATAAATCTTAATTTATTGCAGCAGCATATAGCCCCCAACAGCCAAAGGGGACTGAACGCTAAACGTTCAGGAGAGGTTGGTCCGGGCCCTCAGCCAAGAAGGGGAATTACACGGCATTATGCAAGGAGGAGATGAGGCTGTCCTGGAGCTGCAGTGCCCCCCGCTTTTGTTAAAGGAGACCTGTAGTCTCTTCATAGCTCCATGTCCCATTTACACAGGGATCAAGCCAATGGATCCAACTAAACTCCTCCGTTGTGTTGTGCTCCTTGTTTCTTCTTTTATGGCAGGTGCACGTTGAGAGTTATGTGGGGCACATCCAGCCAAACTGCTTTCAAGTGTAGTTTCACTTTTAGTCCCCCTTCTCAGACACACTTCCGCTGGCTTAAATGTAGCAGAAGTGGCTTTTCCTTAGTTTTGCAATATAGTTATTTTCATTATGGAACACACGGTGCCAGACTTCGCGTGAGAACTGAGCCATATCTTTTCAGCTGCAGTCCAGTCTTAAGTTGACTTTGCATTTCCGTGTGTGCAGCATGGTACAGCCTGCACACAAGTCATTTTAATGCTGTCTGAACTGACAAGAGTTGGCTTTAGGACAGTTCTTGGGAGGGATCTTAAAATACATTGCATGTACCAGTGACTCATGTCTTTCGTCAGCCTTTTATTCGATGCAGTCTGCAGTGCAGAGACCTCGTAGATGAAGCGAAGAAATTTCATCTTCGGCCCGAGCTACGGAGTCAGATGCAAGGACCCAGGACAAGGGCACGTCTAGGTGAGCAGCGAAGGAAAGGACACTGAGGAGTCTGGGGCGGTGGCAGGTGTTGTATTATACACCACATCTGGTGCCTTGCAATTGCACTGAAGCGCTTCACAGCAGAAACTTGTCAATCCACAGTCCCCAGTGGTACAGAAAGGGGACCGGAGGAAGGGACAGAGGGTTTTTTTTTTTTCAGAGCACAATTGCTTAGTGTCAGTACGGGGATTAGTTGGTTGCCTTTAATCCCAGGCCTCTGCTGTAACCATAAAACCAGTTTCCTGAGTTGGTGGTACCTCCAGATGTTTGACTCGGTATGCAGCTGTCCAAGAAGAGTGGGAAGAGTTTCCTCCTGTCTAAAATGGCAGGTATCCAGTGTCAGAAGTAAAAAGAGCTGCAAGGTGAGACAGCTCTGTTACACTGAACATAAGTTTTGAACAGGGAATCTTAGAGGAGAAAGCACAACGAGGGAGATGGAGAGGTCCCTGTTTCCTTTCAGAGCTACTC
>VXBO01015162.1:260167-275540 GCA_013400135.1 Rhinoptilus africanus
CAGGCTTTCCAGTCCTTCCATCATCTTTGTGGCCTTTCTCTGGACCCCTTCCAGCCTGTCCACATCTTTTTTGCATAGTGGGGACCATAACTGAGCACCGTATTCCAGGTGTGGCCTGACAAGCACCGAGTAGAGTGGGGTAATGACTTTGTCTCTGCTGGTGATGCCCTTGTTGGTGCAGCCCAGCACCCTGTTGGCTTTCTTTGCCCCTGGAGCACATTGTTCACTCATACTGGGCTGATTGTCCATCAGGACCCTGAGATCTCTTTCCAGAGAGCAGCTCCCCAGCGGGTAGGTCCCAGCCTGTGCTGCACTCCTGGATTATGTTTTCCCAGGTGCAAGACCTTACATTTGTCCGAGTTGAACTTCATAAGGTTCTTGTTAGGCCACTCTTCCAGCCTATCCAGGTCTTCCTGCAGGGTGGCTCTCCCTTCCCAAGTGTCCACTTCCCCACTCAGTTGGATGTCATCAAGTCATGATTAATTCCGACCAAGCACAGTCACTGAATGTTTGGGAAAATGCTTGACTTAGGGCTATTGATGTTAGAGCAACGTAAACAGTAGGAATGACCTGCAGAAGAAGGAAAAGTATTTTACTGGCTTCTTCATGGCTGTGACTGTTCCTCACCTGACACCCCCTCTCTCATCTTCAGACAGTCTGGACTGTCTCTGCCGTGCCTTTATCCCAGGCACATTCATAGGGCGCTGCCATCGGCACCAGCGTTGACTCCTCTTCCTGCACGCAAAGCTCCCTGTGTGTTCTCCAGCGCTGCTGCTTGTGTGGTGGGGACCCTGAAAAACCCTTCATGGCCATTTCCTGTTATTAACGCTGTTTTAAGGAACAGAAAGCAGTTTATCCACTAAAGTAGGAGGGTAAATCAGGTTTGTCAGAGAGAAACACTGATTAGTGGGTTTGGCCTGAAGGGAATGTTGTTACGATGTGGTTTGACCTCCAGTATAGTCCAGGCCACAGCTTGTCTCCTGTTTTTCTGGGAATGTCCTACATGGGTTTCAGTGACATCAGTTCAGCTCAACGTGTCATTTTAGAAAGACACGTTTCATTTTGTTCTTGGTTGCAGCACTTCACCTGCTAGAGGAGACATCACAAAACTGTGTTATTGTTTGATTATACAGACAAAAGCTATGCACCTTATTGCTAAGGGTCATCTTCTGGATTCAGCCCTCCCTTTTTTAATTGATTCAATACCATCTGCTATCGGCAATGCTCTTATCTTGTGTCACTTACAAACGGTGACTAAATTGTGTATTAGTTTTCTATAGGATAAATTGAAATGATCGCACTTTTAGCTGTCATACCGTACAGGAGGCTTTCCAAGTTGTTGTTGGAGCTCTTTTGTGAATCCTTCCCAGTTTTTTTTTATCTTATTCTCCTTCATCTGATGTGGAAGCTGTTTTGCTTTGTGACAGACAGCGTCTTGTTAAATCTTTGTTGCTCGGTGTTCAGTCCTTCTGCAATGAAAAGCTGGACTCCAAACTCTGTTAAAACTCCCTGTTGCAGAAAGGGCCCAAAGGGTTCGGGGGATGCTCGTCTGTTTTTAAAACTATAACAGAAACCTACCACTAAGGCAATCGTTACAAGGGAAGTTAAAACTCTCCAGGTCATGAGTTTTATTTAACTCTCAGGGAGAAAATAAGAAAAATCCAGGTACAACCTCAGAGAACAGAAAGTAGAGGGAAGGCAACTTTGAAATAAAATACATAAGATTTAAGAGACAATTCCTCTGCAAAAATTTCATTAATTTTTCACTTGTTTCTCAGTGAAATGGTGAACAAAGGTGCCATGTGGTCTGGATGTCATTTGCAAATGAGGGGAGAAGGCCCTGTTTTGTGAGGAGGCTGCAGGGAAGCAGCCATCCTCCTTCAGCTTTCATGGGGTGGTAAGAGGTTTGATAGGAAAAAAACAAAAAACACGTGGAAAGAATGAAAGAATGCAAAAGAAAATATTATCGAACCAACTTCAACACCTAACTTTACCAGCTTGTCTTCTCAGAGACCCATTAGGAGGAATGGCCCTCCAGCAGACAGTCCCTACACCTGAGCGAGCCTTGCTGCCGCCCACCCTGGGAGAGTTTCTCTCTTCCTTCCCACTGGGGATGGAGGGAGCCCGGGGGACTCTCCCAAGTTGAGTGCCGGCTTCAGAGCAGTGATCAAAACAGGGATTTAGAGGCAGCTTGTTGCACCAAGGAAGGCTCAGTGTTTTTTCAGGTGATTCCCATGAGGTGACTCTTTGGTTGTAAAGGGATTAACTTGACTCCGCTCTCCCTCTTTGCTCTAGGAGCGAATGAAGTCCTGCTTGTGATCGGCGGCTTTGGCAGCCAGCAGTCGCCTATTGATGTTGTGGAGAAATACGACCCGAAAACTCAGGAGTGGAGTTTCTTGCCAGTAAGGGACCGTTTTTGACCACCACGGGGTTGAAGAGGCTGTGATCAAACACTGACCCTGAGCATCGGCTGTATAACTCTTGGGCTGTCCTTTGCGCTCTGCTTAGGATTTCTGACATAAATTCTGTAGAGTTGCTGAGTTTTACATAGTAAATGCTGAAACCACTTCACGTTTGCAGATTTGCTAAGTAAGCTTTGTGTAAGAGGTGGTTTGTCATATTTCTAATCAGATGAGCCTACAGAGACCCACATCTGTGTTGTGGGAGTGAGAGCTATCGTGTTTCTTATTGAAGAGGTGTTAAGCTTTAAGGTTAGTGATGGTAATTAAAATGTCGATAGGAATAGTGTAATCAGTCCTGCTTTCAGTCAGGCTGCATGATCTCTCTGGTTTCATTGCTTTTGAGCCTAATGAGAGATAGTAAAGAAGAGAGAATTCCCGTTGCCTCGACTATTTCTGCACAATTTTAAAATCACCTTTATCTGTGTGAAATGGTGGAGGATTGCCTCTTTAATATTGCTAATTCCAGAAGACCCTGTCTCACCTGGTGTCCCAAAATTCTGTTCTGTTTTGAAGATTAAAAGCTTCAGGTATTTTCATCAAAGACTCACCCGAGTCTCCACGTTTTCCCATTAACAGTCCCCACAGGGAGCCAGTGGGAGGCACACAAACCTCCGAGATGCATCAAAGATTCAGTAGCAGCATAAGATAAATTATATTTAATGCAAAATATTTTAGTGCAAAGAGACCTGGCTGTGAGAAGGGAGCATGGCAGAGACAGAGTACAGGCAGAGGAAGGCAGACGCGGTCGTTAAGCATTTTACCTAGGGCTGTATCCTTTAAATCCAGAGTGCTGTTTGCCTCTGCAGTGGTGGGCCATTTTCCAAAAGAGCAGCAAAAGAGGATGGAAGAACAACGGTTGGCTGTTCTTCATGCATCAGCATTATTTCCTCTCCTTGACCTTTTCATTCTTTTCACTGTCTTAGAGCATCACCCGTAAGAGGCGCTACGTTGCTACAGTGTCCCTGCACGATCGGATCTATGTGATTGGGGGGTACGACGGTCGCTCTCGTCTCAGCTCGGTGGAGTGCTTGGATTATACGTCAGACGAGGATGGTATCTGGTACTCCGTGGCGCCGATGAACGTACGGCGAGGCCTGGCGGGAGCCACGACCCTCGGAGGTATGTCCTGGCCACCGGACTGACAGAGCAGTGCAGCCTGTTTGATTCTTGTGCTGAAATGCCCTGAGCTGGTATGTGCAGAGTGGGATGGCTCCGGGGGAGGAGGTGAGTCTGAAATTCTGGTTTCTCGTCATTTGGATGTAGAAATGGAAAACTTACCCACGTATCCTGAGAGGAGCTCTGCCTCCGCTTCATTCTTACGGCATGTCTCTGTGCATCGAGGGAAAGGAACTCTGAGGGATTACAGAGTGGGAGGCTCTTGGGGTGGTGACAGTGTTGCGTGTTACTGAGCGCAGGACACCGAGTACAGCGATAACCATCCTGCACTGGAGAGAGGCTGAAACTGCAGCCTGCGCAGAGAAGCATTCTTAGGACAGACTCGGAAGAAGAAAATCACTGAGCAAACCAGAACAATTCAGCTTGGTTATGCTGGCAAAACAAAGGCCAAGAGGGGATGTGATTGTTCTCTCTGAGTTTAACTTGGCGTGAGAAGGAAATGGGCAATATAAGAATTAGATAAGAACAAATGGTTATAAACAAGCCAGGGCAAAGTTGGTGTGGAAATGAGAGGAAGCTTCCTAGCCACTAAAATAGCAGTTACTCTAATGAATATTCTGTGCTTTAATGCTTATATTAGAATATCTTCTTAATATTTAATATTGTTTAAATATTATTCATTTAGATTGTTCTAATGATTAGGTTTTCTAATGAAAATTCTCTTAAAAATGCAGCTGCTTTGGAGGTGACAGATTTGTGAAAGCATTGCCTGAATTAGGTTATCCAGTGTGAGGGACTGATCCTGATGATCCAGCCGAGTCTTTTGGATCTGCTTTCCTTTTGCCACCTGTGTGTTTACTGCCTTGTAAGCACTTACTTTGGGGAGGTGCTGACAGGATGCTACTGATAGGCAGGGTTTGGGCATGGCAGTGTTTCAGTAGGTTCTGCGGCGTGAAAAAAACAACTGGGGTGTCCGTGTTCTCTTTCATCCATCAGCAAGAAACAGATTTAAGGGCCAGCGGGGTTTGATGTTTGTTTTGTTTGTTGGGTCTGTGAGCAGGCTATTGCAGTGGGCTGGTGTGAGGAGGCTGGGTTTGTCTTGGCTCCCAACGCGCCAAGATCTGGCGTTGTTTCTGTGTTTTACAGTCCATGTCGTAGGCTCGCTCCACGTGCGTGCTTGATACTCCCCTCACTGAGTCCAACCTCTGTCTAACATTGCAGACATGATCTATGTTTCCGGTGGGTTTGATGGAAGCCGACGTCACACCAGTATGGAACGATACGACCCGAACATCGATCAGTGGAGTATGCTGGGAGACATGCAGACAGCACGGGAAGGAGCAGGGCTTGTTGTAGCCAATGGAGTTATCTACTGCCTCGGTAGGTGCCATATGGACCCCTACGCATTCTGCACGTACTTGCTCTTTACAGAAGTGGCAGTGCAGAGGCTGTCTGTGGGGAGCACCAATTATGTCATGTCCAGGTTCAAAGAGAAGATTTAATTTCACTGCGCTGGATGCTGCACAGCTCTGTCAGCGAACGCCGCCTGTTCACCCTTTAAGGGCCCTTTAAGGGAGTGGAACATCTCCCTTATGAGGAAAGGCTGAGGGAGCTGGGTCTCTTTAGTCTGGAGAAAAGGAGACTGAGGGGTGACCTCATCAATGTCTTCAAATACATAAAGGGGGAGTGTCAGGAAGATGGAGAGAAGTTGTTTTCAGTGATGACCAGTGATAGGACAAGGAGTAATGGATGCAAATTGGAGCATAGGAGATTCAAGAGGAATATCAGGAAGAATTTTTTTACTGTGAGAGTGACAGAGCACTGGAACAGGCTGCCCAGAGAGGTTGTGGAGTCTCCTTCACTGGAGACATTCAAAACCCGCCTGGACGCGTTCCTGGGTGATGTGCTCTAGGTGACCCTGCTCTGGCAGGGGGGTTGGACTAGACGATCTTTTGAGGTCCCTTCCAACCCTATGATTCTGTGATTCGCCCTGTTACCATCCCAGTGGCTTAGAGTGGAGCTGCTGCGTAACTGCAGTAAATGCTGTCAGAAGCAAATTGGCCCCAATCAGGCTACGTTTGAGGGACGGCTGAAGTGCGGGGGATGAACTGTGCCAGCTGAGGTTTGCGGGGACTGAGCAGTGGCTGAAATGCCCTAGAGGTGAAGCAGATAGCCACAGGATAGAGGGGGCATCTGCTCCACACAATGTACTGTTGGTTGTAGCACTCCAGAAATGTAGCCTGGGCTGTATGTGTTCCAGCTCCTCTCTGTGGCACCCGTTTCATTTTCAGAGACCCACACCAGCTGTGAATACGGTGAGGGTGCTAGAGCGCGTATCACTCTGAAGACTTCAGTGAGCTAGTTCTGTAGATGCGCCTTCTGGGCCCCAGAAAAGGCAGGCGCAGTGCTGTATCCACATCTGTTGCAGTCCCGTTCCTGGGGAGTCACAGATATTGGGCACTGGTTTATGGGTCTCGCTTCCCTCTCCCAAGTTCCTCTTCCTCATGCTGTTCCCTGAGGCAGATGCCCACCCGCTGCTCCTTTGCTGAAGTTACACAGTGAGATTTCCTGGTATCCTCTCGTGAAGCAGATGTCTGAGACATCCCGGGCTACACTGTGTAGCCTCCTAGCGTCGGCTGGCGGCTGCAGGCTGCAGCGCACAGACCCTGAGCCAGCACCACCTCTGGAAGCTGTACATCTGCTTTAGCAGGATGGCATCAACATTGACATCAGCACGCTCAGAGGCAGCTTTGGGCAGTGTGGTGCTGACCTGAGTGTACGGGTTTGGAGAGGTGATGCTCTCCCACAGCAGGGCCCGAGCAGTGGGGGGACAGGGCCCGCTCTGAGCTGGCTCCAGTCTGGCATTGCGAGCCGCAGAGAGCCTCTTTGTCCGCCAGCCCGGCGTGCTGTGGGTTGTGCTGATCGCAGTGCAACGCTGTACTCAGCATGAACCAAGCATGTTACTGCTCTCTGCACAGAGCACATTTTCCAGAAGTCAGACCCATGGTTTGCTCCTGTGTTTTGTTTCAGGTGGCTATGATGGGCTGAACATACTGAATTCTGTAGAGAGGTATGATCCCCACACTGGACACTGGACAAATGTCACCCCAATGGCCACTAAGCGTTCAGGTAAGAGCACAGAGTGCCTTGAAGTCAAAATATTTTGGGCTGCACTGAGGAAGCAGTCACTGCTGGCTTGTCCTGCTGCCCTGGCGGACGCTGACTCACCCCAGCAGGTGGTTTGGCTTTGAGAAGGGGGGATTTTAGGACACGATCCCCAGGAGAAAGATGAATTTTCACATGCCTGTTGTCTCAATCCCATGCTGTGTACAGAGGCATGGGGGGTGGGGAGCAGGGTATGGGTTACGGGGAGGGAGAGGAAGTCTTTGTGTGACTTGCTTAACTAGGAACAGCGCACGGCTTGGAGAAAAGCTAGCAAGAAACAAACTACAGACCACAGTGCAAGATAATGGGACAGTTTGATAGGTCGGTGCTCGTCAGCTGCGCAGGACGTGGCAAAAGCAGGAGTGCTGTGGCAGGCCCTCCTTCACCTGCGCTCTGTGAAACGCCGGGCATCATCTCCAGGGGCGGCAGTAACGCAGAGAGCAGCGCTGCCAGAGCAGCGTCACCCCGCAACAGTCTTACACTAACGACGTGAAACACGGCGCAGGCACACACCAGTTATCCCCCACCAGCTCTTAGTTTGTCATTCCTGCTTGGCGCCTTGTCTGACCTTCAAGCTTGGCAACTGTATCTAGAAGAAAAATAGAGTTTAAATCCCGCTTTTGGAGTAACTTTCTGTCTCAGCTCTCCTTCGTTTCTCAGTGAGGCTGCTTGCGCAGCTCCTGTGTGCTCGCGTGTCGGCCCTCTGCTGTTGCACTGTGCCTCAGGCCGCCTGCCCCACGTCTGGGTGGCCATGGCAGCCAGCAGCCGTGGCCTTGCACGGCCTTGCGTGGATGGGCAGGATGCTCAGTGCCTCCACAGCTTTGTCGTTCTTGATAGAGCAGTTCTGCTGTGCTTACAGGCAAAAAAACCCTTTTGAAGTTGCTTTTTCTCTAGTTCTTTCAAGAAATGTCCTTTACAATTAGCCTAGACAGCATCGTTTCTGTTTGTTCTCTGCTGCAGTGTTCATGTTTAGGGACAAGTGCTGGTTACTCAGTTAAAACTACTCTCTGTTCTAAAAACATTCAAGCTTTCTTGTGCCTACAGTGGCATTCACCAAAACCCCAAGCTTTAAATATTTAGCCCTGTTAACAGGGCTATTCCGGTTAAGTGTGGGTTGGAAAGTGTTTCCCATAGGCCAAGACTGGGTTTGATTTAGAAGTTGGTCGCTTTCCATGTCCAGGAAGACCCCACGGACAAGCACGTGATAAAATCTGTGGGTTTTCCTGTGTCAGAGGCGATGGGCGAGACCTGTCCCTGGATCTCTAGAAAGCTTCAGGCTGAGATGGCTTTCCCCAAGGGGTCTGTTGTGGCCACCAGAGAAGATGGCTTCAGGAACAACCAAAAGCAAAGAGTTCAAGGGAAAAGCCTTTTCTAAGAAGTATTTCCCAGGTTCCCACAAGACTCGGCAGCTTTGGTAGCAGTGGTTTGGCTGGCAGAGTGGGCTTCTCAGGGCCACAAGGAAGCAGGAACAAGCCATGTTCCTTCCTCAGTGCTGTGACCTGGAGCGCTGAGGTCTGAAACAGGGATGTGCCCAAGGACATTTCTTAGCCCAGGTTTTCGTGCTGCCGCTCTGTGGTACCAACACCCCGAACTGCTGGTAGCTTGGATACCAGTTGCATTTGCAGCCTCTATCCTGCTCTCCGTCACCGTCCGTCCATCCTGGTGACCTTGGATTCTGTACAACTTCTTTTGCCCCAAGGCTTTGACACTCTAGACCTGTCTGCATGCAGGTCTTGGAATTCCAAGAAGGACCAGGACTAAAAGTAATCTTGCCTTTATTCATAGAGATCGACTCCTTGTTTCTCTTCATCTCTTAGGACAGGTTCTGGGGGTAGGCCACCCCTCCGAAGCCATGGCCATACTGCTTTGCTAGACCCGACTTCCCTGGTTAGGCCTTGGTCTGGTCTCTTTTCAGCCAAAGTCCTCGCTGAAGCTCGTGGCGAGGCCATCGGGGCAGCCTGGCCGTTCCCAGCCAGGACAGACAGTGACAGGTTGCCTTTCACGGAACAGAAAGTCTCTTAAACATTACTTGTCAAAGAAACAGATTGATGCCCAAGAGCTGCAGGGTGGGTGGCTTGTTTCCTGCAGGATATTTGTCAGTGCAATAGTTACGTGTTGATGGTAACAGCCTGGTGGGGTTCACTGCTCTCAGGATGCAGCTTGAAACAGCAGCGGCTGTTGGCCAGAGCACCCGAAGCCACAAAGTGCATCCTTGTCTTCCCGCGCCTTTGGTGCTTTACCTGAAGGGGGCTGCAGATGAGGGAGAGAGGCTGGCGGAGGTTTATTTTCTGCTGTCATAAATTCCCAGTTGGGCCAACTGTATTACTAATTGCTTTTACCGGGGCAGGTGAGAACAGCTGCTCAGACAGATGCTTCAGCCACTTACACCTCGGTGACCATGCAGTGGACACCAGTTTTCATTTCCCTGCCTCCCAGAGGAGCAACGTCAAAGAAATCCCTTCTCCAGTGGCATGGAGCAGTGTCATTCTCCTTGCTACAGCCAGGGGCGGGGTGCCGCCATCCAGAGAGACCTGGACAGGCTGGAGAGTTGGGCGGAGAGGAACCTTATGAAATTCAATAAGGGCAAGTGTCGGGTGNATGAGGAGGAACTTCTTTCCCTTGAGGGTGGCAGAGCCCTGGCCCAGGCTGCCCAGGGAGGTGGGGGAGTCTCCATTTCTGGAGACATCCCAAACCCGCCTGGAGGTGTTCCTGTGCCCCCTGCTCTGGGTGACCCTGCTCTGGCAGGGGGTTGGACTGGGTGATCTCCAGAGGGCCCTTCCAACCCAATGATTCTGTGACACGAGGGAGCCTAGCACAGGGGTTGTACCTGCAGAAACACCAGAGAGACCTGTCTGCCTGGGGACAGAACCCCAGCCGGCTGCCGCCAGCAGAGCCAGCCCTGAGCTGCTCCGTTCAGGGGGCCGGGGCATCGATAGCCGAAGTGAACATCTCCTGTTGCTAGTGCTGCCCTGGCTGCGGCGCTGCTCAGTCCCCCGTATCCCAGAGACTCAGCAGCATTTCCTAGAGTTACGGGTTTTCAGGTATCGTATTGGAGACAAAGAATAAGAAAGTCTCCTCTGAAGAGGGAGGAGCTGACCCAGTTGAGGGTTGTAACAGCGAGCCCCGGGCATGGTGCTGACGGTGTAACTGTGCCGAAGCAGTGCTCTCCAGGGGCTGGCGTGGCTCTGCTAAACGACCATATCTACGTAGTTGGTGGGTTCGACGGGACGGCACATCTCTCCTCTGTGGAAGCCTATAATATACGCACTGATTCCTGGACAACTGTAACAAGCATGACAACCCCCCGCTGCTACGTGGGCGCCACCGTGCTGCGGGGAAGGCTGTACGCGATCGCTGGGTAAGCGGCTGCCCTGGCTGGAGCGGGAGATGCCCTGCGTGTCTGCTTGCCGGAACGAGCGAGTTCAGGTGACGCAGCCTGTTGCCCCGTTTCAGGTGGCCTCTCCTCACATTGGTGTTTCAAGCTTTAGGAGAGGAGACAGCCCCTCGATCCCGTGCCCAACCTAAATAGGCAGCGTGATGATCCAGGGCCAAGGCAGGCAGGAGAGCAGCAGCCGACAGCAAAGGGGAGCCTAATGCAGGGGGTTTATTTGAGGCCATTCCTGCCGTACGCAGCTGTCCAGCCTCCCAGGAAGGGCTCTGAACACTCTTCCTTCAGCGGTATCCCTCACCTGTAACTTTCTGTCCTCACAGATACGATGGCAACTCACTGCTGAGCAGCATTGAATGCTACGATCCCATCATTGACAACTGGGAAGTGGTAACCTCCCTGGGGATGCAGCGCTGTGACGCCGGAGTCTGCGTCCTTCGGGAGAAGTGATCTGGAGGGAACTTACAAAGAACGCCCTAAAAAGTCTCAGCCAGAGGAAGAGTCCCAAGTGATTTGCAGTGACTGTTCTTGAGAGTTGTGGATGCTGTGGAAATAGGCACCAGGACAGCAGCTTTCTGCGCTGCTTTTGACTAGAGTATGTGCATAAATGTGTTATCTCAGCAGTCATTTGAAGTCGGGGGCTCTGTGTGAAGCTGGAGAAAGGTGGTGAAGTGGGTCAGGAGAAGGTGCGTTCTCTGCTGTTCCTGTGGCTGAGTCTATCGGCAGAGCAGAGATGCCCCCAGCCTGGTGAACGCCTCCAAGGACATGTACATACAACTGGGTGGTCTCTTCAGCCGCTGCAGGACCACGCGGGTCCTCTGGTTGCTCTCGGCCACGTGGATGTGTGAGGGTGAATCCGGCTGCTCTTACGTTCCAGCTTCAAATCATCTTGTACATACTGAATGTTCAGACATGCTCCTCAAGCGCACACCAGCGCAGAGCCAGAGTGAGCGTGCGGAAGGGGGTCCTGCACTGAAGCTGCGTCTGCAGGTTCCTCCCAGGTCTGCACACAAAAGGAGTTGCAGATTCAAGCTGTCAACTACTGAGACCCAAAAGCCTGAGGCTGCAGGGGGCAGGGGGAAAAGCTTATTGCCTGGTTTAGAAGCAGGTCTCGGCATTTGTGCTCTGATCAGGGGGCTCAGCAAGGTTCATCACATCATATTTCCCTCAAAAAGTGTGACAGAACCAACTGCAAAGCGCTGCGTTTTCTGGCAGCAGGAGCCTTGCTGTGATGCGGCAGTGCCTTTGCCCCCGCGGGGACGTCACCTTGCAGAGGCCGAGGCCCTGAACACGGGGACACAACAACTGCTGTCCCTGTAGATCTTGCTGGTGAGCGACTGGGGTTCGTCCCTGGACAGCCCATTGTCCAGCGCACCCACGTCAGCCTTTCAGTCAAGTTCATGGTGTTGATTTTCCATTTATCTAGGATTTTTCTGCTTCCAGGGCCATTTTGGAGTGACATCCAGGCTTATGTTTTGCCCTTTGTTCCCAGCTTTTTCCCCTGCCTCCTCACTCCCCATCCTCCACGCTAGCTATCCTCCGCCTGCCCCACGCACCCCAGGTGAGAGCTTCGTCGCTGGCTCACCTGAGCACTCCCTCCTCAGCATGTCTCCTGCCTCGCTGCGTTTCGGGGAGCTCGGCCTCTCCTCCGCTGTCGGCTTGGCCCCCGCAGTGCCTGGGCTCCGTGTAGTGCTGCTCGTTGAGCTTCCTGCTGACTCCTTGCTTGGGGGACAGGGTGGGATCAGGGACGTGGTAGCATGACTTAATTATGCACTTTCAGCCAACGCTCTGACCTTCTGCGTTTGTTTCTATCACGCAAGTGTTCTGTGGTTTTGTTTCCTATGTTTATTTTTTAATGAAAATATAAAGAATAAAATATTTCCTGAGCCAGTGGGAATTTAGCTTCTGTACTCTACGCTCAAGGCGCTGGTGTAGCTCCTCTGTGGGGGGGGGACGTACAAACCCCGTGTTAGACCAGGCAGCCACCGGCAGCTCTGCCTCTGCCCCGCAGCTTCACTGTGGTAGCTGGAAAAGCTGCTCCATTCGCTGAGATCCATGGCACAAAAACCCTGGAGGACTTTGCTACCTGGGGCTGAATTTGTTGCAAGATCTGTTTGAGAAGAGTGTGGCAGCAGAGAGGAGGAAAAGCCTGTGATAATACTGTTATAATAGAGCCCGCAGTTGCAAAAAATAAAAAGCTCCTTTGTCCACCATGGACAAGTGGGATGATTGGAGCCCAGCACGAATTCCTCTGTCGATGGCGTAGCTACAAAATACCCCTCCAAAACCTGTTGATTTCAAGGCAAACGGCAGCGTTTGCCCCAGCAGCCTTTGATGACTGAATCCTCTCCCTCCCGCCTGCTTCCTGGTAAACAGCTGACGTCCCAGATTTCAGATAGTCTCCGTCAGGAGAAACAACTCTGTCACCCTTCAGCCAGCGAGAAGTATGCGAGGAGCCAAAAAGGCAAGATGACCCACCTGGGAGAGGGCAGCGTTCCTCAGGAAGCGCTCACTGGTACCGTGGGTGGATCCATCCGACCCCCTACACCTCTGCCGCCAGCAGGGAGACGGGCACGGGGAGTTGGCAGGCTCCCGAAGCTGGAGCTGTCAGCAGCTCCTCTTCCCCTTCCAGCCCTGCTCTCCTGCAAAGGCTCAGCTCCAGAAGGGGCTTGTGCTGGATAAAAAGGTGTCTGGTGCCTGGTTCTGCTGAAGCTGAGCAGACCAAAGCACCAGCAGCGGAACGGGGTCACAGCAGGACGTGACCCTACCCGCAGCGGCCATCGCTGCCTTTCTAGGACAAGGCATACTGAAGGGTTTGAAGAGGAATTGGTGTTTCCAGACAGCTAATGAACAGTGTAAACCTTCAAAATGGTCTGTGCGCGGCTGGAGATGAGAAAACTTACAAGCTTCTACTGAGGGTAAAACAAAGGGTTAAAATGTTCTGCTTGGAAAGAAGCCGGTGACAATTCCCACAGACCATTAAGAGTGAAGCTCTGCTCCATAAATAATTCATGAAAATGCTAAAATGCAGAATTAAGCATAAATGTTCAACACCAGACAGCTCCCATCCAAGAATGTTAAAAATTGGCTAAAAATCCCTTTGGGTCAGTAGGGTTTGCTTTCTCTCTTGAGAAGTTCCAGAGGACTGTAGCAAAGACAAGCCCCACACCAGCCCCCGGCCCTGAAGAACCTGCCCAGCTCGGCACAGCCTTGCCCAGCAGCAGCCGTGGCCCCCAGGCTGGGGACAGCAGCGTAGGGTTGGCCACTCAACGGAGTTCGGGGGCAGTGGGCTTTACCAGGAAAGCTTCACCTCAAGTTAATTTGCCCGGCAGGCGGTCTCGAGGTAGGTGTTGATGCAGCACCGTTAGCTTTTGACTCGCAAGTCCGTTCAGACTTCACCAGGGCCAGGTCGAAGGTTGATCTTGCTCTCCCCTCCCCAACTGAGCAGGATCTCCCTCCCTACTTCTCCTGTTACCATCTCAATTAGTATGTGCACACTAAATGCAATCAAGCTGAAGCCCTGCAAACATGTTGCTTCATGGCACGCCACAGTCAGGGAGGCGAAGGCCTTTGCGTCACGCCTCCTGCACGCAGCAAATACCCGGGCAGGAGCAGCGCTTCCCTCGGCTGGTCGGGGGGGCAGAAGTCACCCATTGGGAGGCTCCAGATTTCTGGAGGGGAATAAGGGAAACCGAACTCTCCCTGCTCGGGTGCCTTTGAGGCAGCACTGCCCGCCTGGTGCCCAGGACGGCGCGCTGCCTGAGCCGGAACAGCCAGGGCTCCTGGGCACGTTCACTCCGGGTCATTTTTGTAAAAGCAGTGTTTGCAGTTACACGAGAAGAAAAGAAATCACAGACCCAAAGGATAACTGCAGTTGGAAGAAGCAATCTGGTGGTCTGTGATCCTGCTCAGAGGAGATCCAGCTTGGATTAGGTTTCTCAGGACCTTGTTCTGTTGAGCCCAGGGTATCTCCAAGCTCGGGGATCCTGTGACTTCCCTGAGCTCTGGCTGCGGAGCAGGCGGGAATCCCGGCCACCAGCCGCTGTTGGGCACCGTGTGCTTCTGCAGGCAGCTCCTGCGTCGTGGTAGCGGGGAACCGCGGATCTGCAGGAACCCCCCTCCTCTCTCTGGTGCCAGAAGCACCAAACCCCGTGGACGCAGGACACACCTTGGGCGAGGGAGGACACAGAAACATGACAGCACAGCCCCCTGCCCAGATAAACCTGCTGCCTGCGCCCGGCATTTCACAGAGGGAAGCTGAACAAAGCTGCTCAGGGGGGGAATTGGAGGCAGCACAAGTGAGGATGTGCACAAACCTCCCCTTTGCGCCCTGCAGCATTCCAGCACAGCGCAGCCCCCTCTCATCGCTCTTTAGTGGAAATCGCTGCACCGCAGGGAGGCCAGGGCCGAGGCTCAGCCCTCAGCGCGCCGGGGCTGTTGCTGCCGAGCCGCCGCGGGTGCCATCCCCACGGCAGCGCAGCTCCTCCGCCAACAGAGATGCCCTGGATCCCACCAGCCAAACCCACTGCTTCTTTCAGGCAAATCAAGACCTGGCTGTGGCTGGTTTGTGCGACTGGCTTTGGAGCAGCGGGCGCCCAGGGCTGTTGTGGTGGGTGTTGCTGAGCTTCAACCTCTGTGCACCCACTCCCCTGTGGCCCCCCAGCACGCACCCACGGATGTCTCAGGAGCGCCAATGCCCCATGTGCTGTTTCCACCTTAGAAATACCTGGGAGACTCGCAGGACAGTGGGGGGGGGGTGTTTCCCAGCCCCACAGCATCCCAGCCCCGCAGCATCCCAGCCCGTGACTGCCCAGGTTGGAGCCTGAGGTGAGCAGCTGCATCGCTGATGAAATCCTGCATCTTTATTTAGTACCTTGAGTAGCAGTTCCCATTTTTGGCTTCCCCTGAGAGTTCCTGGGAGCAGCCGGTCGGCGGACAGCAAGGGCCATGGTGTATCTTTACAATGAATGGTCAGGGAAAGGCAAGACTCAGGGCTCTCCTGGGATCCATTTCACCCCTCAAAGAAGCAGTGGATACAACCAACAGGCCTGGTCCAACCTCCCCAGCAGCAGGTCCCGGCACCAGCACAAACCCCCAGCGCCTCGAAGCTGCTCAGGGACGAGCGACCCCCGCAGCGGCCGGGGCCCCTGGGCCTCGTCTCGCAGCACCGGCACCGACCCCCGGGGCCTGCTCCGAGAGCCGGCCCCCCGCCCGCCACACGGGCCGCGGCTGCCGGCCCCCC